>VZRQ01003894.1:112793-165814 GCA_013397975.1 Machaerirhynchus nigripectus | reverse complement strand
TTTTTTTTTTGTCCCCTTGCAACTGTGGGATAGAGTGATAAAGGAAGCTGCCGTTTGTGCACAGCGTAGTTTGCGTTGACTTTTGACTTTGCAGAATGAAGTCGCTCGGTTGGAAGCCTCGTGAATCACAAAAATATTAAAAAAGAAATAAAGTTCATCCGAGTTAATGCTGAATCCTAAGATAATAAAAAGGGGATTTGCATTGAATTCCCTCTTTCTAATTGCGTAGTAGAAGAAAACCCTGCACCAGCAACAGAACTTGTAGATTTCTGTGAAAATGTTTTATCTTTACTTCAGTAAAAAAAAGAAAAAAAAAAATTTAAAAAAAATAAATAAAAAGCTCTCTCTGCTTCCCCAATAGTTTTTTGATAAGTGGTAAAATATGAGCCGATGTGTATGAGATGGAAATGGTCCTTTGTGCTTCAAAACATGTACAAACTGCAGAGTTGCTGGTTCCTGATAGGAAGACACATTTTAATAATTGTGCGATGAGAAACTGCTTAAGTACACATTGCAGATCAAATATTTGGAGTTAAGATGTTAGTCTATATAGATGGGTGATTGTAACTTTATTGCTATTAAGAAATTTCAAACTGCATTTATGCTTCTGTGTACATGAAATTAAGAAAATGGGCAAAATAATTAAGATTGATATTTCTTTAAGTCTGCTTTGTTTAATTTTGCTGTCTGCTCTCCTATAATGTTGAGTTCCTAATTGTACACAGTTTAGTGATACCTAGAAGTATAAAGTTGTCGCCCATCAATAAAAGTCACAAAGTTGGTTTAAGGTGTGTGTGTGGGTTTTGTTTTTCCTTTGGTGTGAATCCTACCCTTGGAAACTCCGAAGGTTTGTATGTAGCACTTCTCAAGGCATAGGGAGCCTTCCCCAAATGAAGTGGAGATGATTTTTCTTTTCTTGAAACTTCAGAAATTTTGTGTTCAGGTGGAACTGAACTTGGAGGGGAGAGGGAAAGGGCTGTGGCAGTCCCAGGGCTGTGCACTGAGCAGCCAGGAGAGGAAATGGCATTCCCTCTGTATCCTCCTGAAAGTCCTGCACTGTTTCTGAAGTAGGTGAGGTTTTGTTTGTCTCTTCTTCAGCCAGCTGACATTGTCATGGACAGCTTTTGGTGAAAATATTTCCTTGATCAGCTTCCCATTGCTTTCTAAAAACCCCTATATATAATTTAATTCTTTGATGATAGTGGTGTTACCTGCTAATTCCATCATGGGATGATGGAAGCTCCCTGGCTTGTCCTGACTCTTCTGCCCTCTCGTGCTGTCCCACATGGGAAGGAGTTTCCTGCCCAGAGCTCCAGCTGTAGGAAGGAGCATCCCAGCTCCGTGGCTCTTTGGGGTGGTGCTGGTCTGCTGAGAAGGTTTAATGATGCTCTGTCGTTGTTTTGGATGTCCAAATGTATTGTTACGTTTTTGCTGCTCATGCTTTATTAGTATTTTCTCATTTACAGATGGTGACTGAGCCACTGCTCCTGCTTTCAGTGACATTCCACCGATCCCAAAACAATTTTCTGTGCAAAGCTCACTTGGGTTTTGGCTGTTTGCAGGGAAGACTCTTGGAGCTGGGGCTGCCGAAGGATTGGTGCTCCCAAGGCTTCCCTGTGATGGGAATTGCCCCAGAGCCCCACTGGTGAGAACTTGAAATCTTGAGGGATTGGGAGGTTGTTCCAAAAAAGAAAGAAACCAGGTTTTGGACCTACTGTTGTGTGCTGGATATTACTCACATCCTGTTTCTGGAGCCTGGTTGAAGTGGTTTTCTGTACAGCAGAAATCCTGTTTTTAATTACTCCTGTGCCTGTGTTGGGTATTTATTTGGCTGTATCTCCAGTGCATTGTGAAAAAGTGCATTTCTTAGGGGGGCAGTTAACCTGAATGGTCTGGAGAAAACTGCAGGTAATCAGTAATTAACATAATACTTGATAGAAGTTTCAAGTGTTATTATTTTACAGTAATGGCAATGAATCATTGCCAGTTTAAAAATCAAGTGCTGAAATTTTCTCAGAATGACTTGGAAGTGTCTCAGTATCACTTAAAAGCAAATTTTTTTAATTTTTTCACTGAGGATATTACAGATGTATTTGTCACTAAAGTCCGTCTGCAGTGTATTAAAAGGGAAATAAAAGTATGTGGCAACAGTGATGTGGACACACAGCCACAATTTCATTTTCTGTATTAAACCCCTCCCACTGTTGCAAAACAAGGGGTTTGCAGCTTTTGATCATTTGCTGTGTGTGTGATTATGTAAAAGAAAAACCCCAACACCCACGACAATACACCGTAAATCCGGTGGTTTACTGAATTTTAAACCAGGTTTTGAGAAATGGGGGGTTTTTTAATGCACATTAAGACCTGAAGTTTTCAAAGTGAGACACTGGATGGGCTGGGGGAAGAGGATTGTTAAAGCCAGGAGGTGTTTGGGGCTGGAGGGAAGGTGTTTTAAGTAGGAAACTGCTGTTTCCCACAATTTCCTCTGGAGATGATGTCCCTCCTGGGCCGGGCTGCAGCACAGGGCGGTGCTGGGCTGTGCCAGGTCTGGGGGGGTCCAGCTCCAAGGCTGCTGCCAGGATTGATCCCCAGCTGTCAGCAGAGGGTTTATCTTTGAAAATGTGCTCTAAATCTGCTGGTTTTCACTAGGAATGAAGAGTGAGCCTTGGACATGCAGGGGATGTTCCCAACATGTTGGAGATCCGTGCAGCTGGGGGTTCATTGCAGGCTGTTTTAATGACCCAAAGGAATTTTTGGAAAGGGCTCGTATTGGCAAATAACCAGGTGTGGGGGCTGCAGAGATTGTGATTGCAGTTCGCCTGGTTTGGGGTGAAATCTCCAAACATGGGTGCTGGGTTAAGAGACCTGAACTGTTCCAGTCTGCAGATGTGACCAGGGAATATGGGGAGCTGTGAGAACAAGGTGAGGGCTTTCCATGGAATCCCGGAATGATTTGGACCTTAAAACTCATCTTGTCCCGCCCTCTGCCATGGGCAGGGACACCTTCCACTATCCCAGGTTGCTCCTAAGCCCTGTCCAACCTGGCCTTCAGCTCCTCCAGGAATGGGGCAGCCACAGCTTCTCTGGGCACCCTGTGCCTCACCACCTTCATAGAGAATTTTGTAGATTTTAATTCACATTTGACTTGTACTCAGTGCAGTTAATGGTGCCCCCTAAATTTTCCAAAATTACTGCAGCTTGTGTTCTTAATATTTCCTTGTTTTACCTCATCTTTTTCCTGGTCACCAATGAAACAGCACGGATTTATGGGGAGTTGTTTTCTTGCTCATCATCAGCTAATTAAGCATCGGGGGGAATGTTCTTCAGTGTGAGAAGGTGGAGAAGAAGCTGCAGATCAACCAGGGTGGTCAGTCCTGCCCCAAAACAAGGGCAGCGACAAAGAACAAATAGGGGCTCACAGTGCCAAGTAATAATTGTGTTTGGGAGTATATCTATCCGTGCCTGGCTTTCCCTCCTGTGATTTGGATCCCCACGCTGGTAATTCATCTGCTGGAGTAGCCTCTGGATTGCATCATGGTCAGGAGGGGCATCTCCACCCTGCTGGAGTGATGGATGTGGCAGGGATTTCTTGGCCCAGGCAGCAGAGGAGGGGGTGATTCCCCCAAACCTGAGCCTGGTGCCCGGTGCCCATCAGGAGGAGCTCAGGGGCTGCTGGTCCCTGCTGTGCTCTCGCTGTGATCACAGCCTCATTTCTGCAGGTTCCCTGCTGCCACTGGGTTCCCTCCACCCTGTTAATCCCCCTGTGCTCCCTCTGCTCCGGAGCAGGAGTCAGACCCAGGGAATACCCTGCAGCTCTGAGCCTCTCAGCCTGCCCTGCTTCAGGGCTGTTCCTGCTGAGCTGTGTTTGAGTAGGAAATAAAGGGGCATTAATTCCAGTGGAGATCAAGACTCACTGTCTGCCTGCTCAATTAGGAGGGCATAGGGAAATCTGTGTCTCTTCCCATTCATTGGCTATTGCATTAAAAGCCTCTCTCCTAATATATACTTATATATGCAGCCTGCTTCATGTGGCTTTTACCACACATGAAATGGAGACGTTATAATCAAGGCAGTAATAACGAGGAATGATTAAAAGTAACTTCTGATTGTTTTGGCTTTGGTGGAACATATGACCCCAGACTGCTGACTCGAGACAAAATGAGGAGGGTAAAAATTCTTGTTCCAGGCTGTGCTCATCCCTGAGCACAACCAGGCCCTGTGTGTGTCGTATACAGTGAAGCCATCCTGGTGTATATTAAAAAAATAGATTAAAAAATCAAATCTTTGTAAAGCAGCCAGGTTGATGGAGCAATCAGACAGCCCAAACCATCCTACAGGGATTCATTTCCCATAGGGATATTTGCGGAGATTACAAAATACCAAATTCCTCTGAGGTCTGGAAAGTACTTGTACCGTCAGTATGTGAGATTTAAAATGAGTTAATTCAGCTTTATGGTAATTGGAGTGAGCAGCACCTTCTGAGGGCTGTGAGTCAGGGCTGGGGAGCTGCGTGGTTTCGGGGTAGCAGCCTGTGTGGGGGCACGAGGGTTCACTGTGTTGGGGTGAAATTCACTGTGTTTTGGGGAAATTAGGAATTGGGGGTGCTGCAGCATGTTTCAGCTGATTAAATAAACCCACAGCAAACTCACTGATCCAGAGGGAATCGTTAGAGCAAGGGAAAAAAAAAGAAAGAGGATACAGTGATTTGACAGTAAAGCAGTGCAGAACCTTCTGTCAGCCCAGTTCTGGGTGGTCTTTGGGTTGCCTGTGTTGGTGTCAAAGTCTGAGCTTTTTTTGGGAGCAAACTGCCCAAATTGCACTGAATGGCTCCTGGCAGGGCAGGAGTGCCAGGTCCCACTGCTGGACCACGTGTTGTTGGTCCACATACACAGTTTGTTTGGAAGTAAACAGAAACTCTTTGTAAATACAGCTGGGAGAGCGTGGGCAGGGGAAGAGCAGCCAGAGGGGCTGGTGTGGCTGTACCAGGCTGTGGGACTGGGACTGGGACTGGCTGGTGAGGACTGGCTGCCCATCTCAGTTTGAGGGGTGGAAGATGCGATCCCCAGTGGTGACAATCTGTTCCTTCTTGTAAAATTCTCAGGAAAGTGGTGTAAGAGATGGAATCAGCAGTGATGCCTTGGTGCTGACTTCCGAGGGTTCTTTTCTTTGCTCGGACTCGTGGTGCTCTCCCAGCTGCCAATATTTGCTCCTCTGCTCGTCTGGTGAAGGAGTTTGATAAATGTCCTTCTGCTTTCCAAGTGCCGCTGGGTTTAACCAAACCTCTGGGAATATCTTGTAAACTCCCTCCTAGTAAACAGTAAATAAAAGTGGTTGGTGTTTTGCCTGAAGAAATAAATATTGACCGGTTAGAAGAATGGAAGGCCTTTTTTTCCCCCAGAACTTTGGAAAGAGGACTAGGCAGTGGGGTTGGAAAAATCAGAGCTGCTTTTCTTGGATGGGCCGGCTCCCAGGAGCTGGGTGCTCCCCTGGCTCCGTGCTGGGTGTGGCTGGTGCCCCTCCTCAGGGGGACATCCCGGGGGATGTGCTGACCCTGCAGTGCTGCGGGATGGGGATCCCACGGGAATCCCGTGGATGCTGATGCCTGGAGCTGCCCTCTCCAGCATCCTGCAGCAGAGCTGCTGTGACACACGCACGTTGTTAGTCGCCGTAGTGGTTCGGGTTTTTCCTGTTTGTTTACCTCAAGAAAAAGGAAGGAACTTTTTAGCTTGTCTTTTGCTCAATCGTTTCCTTTCACGGTGAGCAAAACCACGGAGCTGGATGCCAAAGCTGGAGCTGTTGGGACATCGGCAGGAGAGGTGAGTCGTGCCTGCGTGTCTCACCAACTTTTTGCATTCCTTATTCCCTGTAGCTCCCGCCGTTGCTCTGGAGCAGCGGCTGAGCGTGGGGAATGTCAGCGCTGGGAGAGCTTGGGCAGCAAACTGGAGTGGGATTGACCTCCTGTTTCCCAGCAAAAGTCCCGCTCTGGAAGAAAGGGGATGCCATGGGGTTTACTGGGGCTGGAGCTGGGAAATCCCACAGCCCTCGCTGTGGGATTTCCCTGCGAGGAGCAGGAGTGGCTGAGCCGGCAGCCGAGGGCAGGCAGCTGGCTTCAGTCCCTTACGGAGAAAATCCCTTTATGGAATTCCCCCTCCCCTGTCGCCGGAGCCCCTCACCGGGGCGTCGCGGTCCCCCCTGTGCGGGGAGGATTCCCCGTGCCCCTGGAATTCCGCCGGGCTGCGACTCCCGGAGCCGACTGCTGGGGAGAGCGCAGCGAGCACTTTTATAAGATCGGGGGCTGCTCCCCTCCTCCTCCTCCCTCCCAGTGAACCGCCTTAGGGAGGATGGTCCTGCTGCTCTCAGCCCCAGTGACTGCCCCTGAACTGCTGCGATCCCAACCAACACCCCTCTCCTCGTGGCTTTTCCCACCCCCCTTTCCCCTCCCTCTTCTTTTCGTTATTGCTCCACGCCCGTTGTCACTGGGGATGATCCAGGGTTCTCCTCTCTGCCTGGAGAGCATAAATACCACTGGGGAGCTCTGTGAGACTGCAGTTGGTCCGAGTTGCTGAGCCGAGACCTTGCACATCTCGCCCCTCCTGAGGCTTATTCCATCCTTTCCTCCTCCACCTCGCTTAAATATTTCAGATACATTCATTTATTTTCCACAAGCGGGCTTGGAGGAGCTGCAGTTACCTGGAGACTTGGAAGTGCTCAGCGAGGTAAGTGTAAAGTTCGGTCCCAGCTTCTGAAATGTGGTTTTAGGGGTGGTGTGAGTGCAAGAAATGACTCCTTTAAGAAGGCACAGTTTTAGTAACTTCTCCAAAAAGTTGCCTGGATGGTATAAAATAACACAAGTTTGAGCTTCCCTCGTGTGTGCTCTGCAGAATTTAATGCAAGATTAACAAGCATTAATCTTGAATGAATGGGAGGAGTTTGCAAGTACAGGAGTGGATTTCTATGCAAATAGAAAATATCCAGGGGATGCTGTTGCAGTCTCCAGGAGCACATTTGTGCGCTCCAGGCTGCCTGTGTTTGTGCAGCTCTGCTCTCAGGTCCTGTAGGAAAGGAATTTCAGTGTCACCACACGTGGTGTCTGTTTGCCAGTGGGTTTTCCATGTGGTTTTAAGTAGAAACTCACCCAGCTGGGTTCTCTGGGAGTGGACTGAAATGGAAGATCCAGGTGTTTGTGGCCCATGGCGCTCGAGATGCTGAATCTATGGGGGGTTCAGTGCAATGTGTCCCTGTTGTCCTGTGTCACGGAACTTGTCACCCTGCTCGTCTTTGGAAGCCACCACAATTCTGCAAAGCTTGAAGTGTGTGCATCGCAGGGAAAGAGATGACTTGGAGTTTAGTGCATTATCTTCTGGCTTGATCCCTGGATTTCTTTGCACAGGTTAAAGTAGATCCCAGGCTAACTCAGGTTAAAGGCTGATCCCAGGCTAACTCATCCTAGATCCCAGGCTAACTCAGGTTNCTGATCCCAAGCTTGGGTTAGAAGCTGATCCCAGGCTAACTCAGGTTAAAAGCTGATCCCAAGCTTGGGTTAGAAGCTGATCCCAGGCTAACTCAGGTTAAAAGCTGATCCCAAGCTTGGGTTAGAAGCTGATCCCAGGCTAACTCAGGTTAGAAGCTGATCCCAGGCTAACTCCCCGCTGCTTTGCTGTTTTAGATGCTCTCCTGACATCCTGAGCTAACTTTGCATTTTCCTTCCTTGTCAGCCGGTGCCATGTGTAACTCCACAGGCCCTGGGGTGTTTTAGCTGCAAATGCCACCCATAACCCAGGGGCAGGCACCAACCCGTGTGCTTTACCAGGGAGGCAGTCAAAGCTCAATGTCCCTAAGGAATAGGGTGACATGAGGACACGAATGCAGGATCAGCCTGCATGTGGCTTTAGCAGTGTCTCTGCCAGGCTTCAGATGTGACCAGCTCTCCTGCTTTCCGTGCAAAGCAGACACCATCCATTAGCTGGGGAAATAGCTTTCTAAAAATAATCTTCACCAAAGTCCAGTGCTGCTCTTTAACTCCCTCAGACCCCAGAAGAAGGCCTCCCATTTCTCCCCACTTTGGACAGGCTTTACAGCATATTCAGGAGTCCCTTTCTGCTGACTCAGTCGTTTCTGATGGCTCCCAGATGTTCACCTGGCACCAGTGTCAAGGGCCTGATGTGTTTAAAGGGAGGTTGTGCTCCTCTTGAACCCTTCAAATCAACATCAGAGGCTTCCTCAGCTGACAGTCAGCTGATGATTTTCTGTGAATAATGTCAAACCCCAGCTCAAAGGCAACGTGATCTCAGCCTCCCTGGATGAGGAGCTCCCACCGCAGCCCCGAGGCATCTCCCCAGCCCTGCAGAGCCCTGGGACTGGCTGGGCTGGAACACACAGGTCCGAGCGTGTCTTTGCACCCGGGCATGGGGATATTGGGAGGCAGATGGATGGACATCTGAAATCCGTGAGAGCTTTCTGAAACGTGAGCATCTTTCAGCTGCTTTCAATTAATCTGGCCAGGGAACTCTCTGCTCCCCGCCCTCCTCTGATCCCTTTATCCTTCCTTGGGATGCTCCGCGCTCCTCACCCCAAGCCAAAGCAGAGGAAGGGACTTGCACACCCCGAGCGAAGTAGAAGATAAAGCCAAAGCGACCTAATTTTAGAGAGGTGCTGGTATCCTTCTGCTGGCAAATGGGACCCAGGGAAGCACATCCCGAGGAATAATGCCCCATCTGTTGCGAGGTTTTGGCCGGCTCGCCAAGCCAGACGCGCTGGCTGCGCTGCAGAGCCGTGAGCGGGGCAGCTCCTCTGGCTCTCAGATGCTACAGCTGATTTTTTCAATCTGCCCTTTCTCAAAGTTCAGTGTTTGCCTTAGATGGGTGGTGGATTTGGGCTCCTGTTTAGCAAAGGGCACCCGGCCAAACGAGGGGTGCAACGGCCGCCTCTGAGCGCCGGCTGTTGCTGCAGGGAGAGCTGCCGGGGCTAAATGGCCACATTGTGAATGGCCCTGGCAGTGCAGCTATTTTTACACTCTCAGGGAGGTGCCTCAAAGTAGGAATTGTTCCCCGAATTTGGGTCAGACAGCCTACAAAAGCAACTGCTCCTTTTGCCTCCCCTACCCCTCTGTAGAAAGTCGGGCTCCTGCCTGGGTGGGAGCGAATGCCGCAGGCAGGGCTGAGAAGAGGATGAGCTTAAAGGAGCGTTTGTCCCCGTGCCACCGAACGTCCCGTCTTCCAGGTGTGCCTGGAGCTGGGGACAAGGCGTGTGTGTTCAGCTTGCTCTGCGGAGCAGGAAATGATGAGAAGCTGTTACCTAAACTGAGCGAATTACGTCCTGCATTGTTGTACCCAGGCAAAGGCTTAATGCGCTGCCTGGAGAGAGGCTGAGGGCAGCTGGTTTTCATCTGCCTGAACGTTCAGTCCAAGAAAGAAGCCTCGGACAGGGACTCTGTGTCTTTTGTGCAGTCAGCCAGCAAGTTTCAGGGGGTTCTCAGAGTTCTCAGAGGTTTTTTGGGTCCCCGCCTGTGTAAAACACCTCGTGCTTGCCGCTGTTCTCCACAGATGCTGCTGTGCTGGGTTGGGGGAACAGGGGTTTGGGGCTTCGTGCTCAAGCATGGCTTTTCCAGCTGGGATTTAGATGGCTCTTCCCTGCTTTGGGTGGCTTCCAATCATCTGGTGGCAGAGTGTCCAAATACCGTGTCATTGGATAAAACTTCTCGAGTAATTCCTGCTAATCCGGGGTTTGTTTCCTGCCGCGGCGTAGGAATGCTTTCAGCGTGGCTTTCAACAGTGCTGTCAAAAACAGATCCTCACCTCGTGTTGGAGACAGGGATGGGGAAGCTTCCTTCCAAAAATTAGCCCTAAGGAGGGAGATCCCGTGCTTGCGCTGTCTGTACAGAGGCTTCTAGCCCCGATGGATTGATGCCGCTCCAGGGGCTCTCGGATCCCACCGAGGAGCAGTGTGTGCTGCACAGCCCTGCAGCCGCACACCTTGCCTCCCGTGAATAGCTCCTGATCCAAATAAAACCAGCCAGGACGCACAAGGATCGCTAGATGGATAAACTGGAGCGCGGGGGGTGGAAGTGCTCGGGAATGATGGGGTGGAGCAGTAGCCCCATGGAGAGAGGGACAGGGATTAAAACAAAGCTGTTCCGCGACCAAACCGAGACCCTCTCAGGGTGCTGACGGCATCCGAGTGCCTGGGAACACCTAATCTGCCCGGGGGAGGACGGCAGCTCCTGCTGCTCCATAACTCACAGCCCTGGCGCCGCTCCCGCCCGCCGGGAAGCGTCAGCGAGAGCCCCGGTGCGTCACTGCCAGCGGGGACCGGGGCTGCTCGGCCCCCGGTGACATTTCCCGCAAACAGCCGCTCTCACAGAGCCCGGCAGCTGCTCTGCTGCAGCCTCGGGAGCAGCTCTTGCTGCTGCCTGGCCTCCCCATCCGGCTCCCTGCGGGTTCTGCTTTCCCTTTTATTCATCCCTTTCTCGGCTTTCACGGCTGATTTTGGGGGATAACTCCAAATGTCCCCCTGCCTGTGGAGGGATGGAGCTGGGGTTACTCGGAGCTGCTGGGCATTGCAGGGTGGCGGCTCCACCGGGGGTGCCAGGGGTGCAGAAGGCATCCTCCTGCACGCCTGGGAAGTGTTCGCTCCCAACTCAGCATCAGTGGAATTCCCAGGTGTAATAAACTGAGTCCCCACCTCTCGTGGTGCTGTTCAGGTCTTCCTGCTGTCACTGGGGTGAGCAATAATTGTAAGCACCACTCTTTTCCAAGCACAAATCTGGGCTGAGTGACGTCATCGCTGGGGACAAATGCGCTGAGAGCTCCTGTGGCACTGCTCTGACTGCCTGTTTCTCCCCAAATTCCAGACCTGCACTGAGCCGCGGGAGTCCCCGCAAGAAAACCCAGCATCACCTTCATCTCTGCTTCTGCTGGCTGTCGAGGAGGCACCATGAATCCTGCCCTGCCTCGGATCATTCCTCTTGGATGTGTGCTGCTGCTGACAAAGACAGCTGAGAGCTTTATCTTGCCCAACTCGAGTCACCTGGAGAGCATCCTGAGTAAATACCAGGATGGGGAAGCTCACTCCAGACCCAAGAGAGCCATTTTATTCTCAGACAGACAGGAGATACTGATGCTCCACAATAAACTGAGAGGTCAGGTGCATCCAGCGGCCTCTAACATGGAATACATGGTGAGTCTAGAGCCTGGTACCTCACTTTATTGCTACTTCTTTTTTTCCCTAACTGTATTTTAATTTCCCTTGTGGTGCGAGAGGTGTGGTGAGTTTCCTCTGAAGTAAGTTTTTCTCAAGAGGTTTCCTGAAGCCTTTCATTCCAGAGTGAAGGATGCTTTAGATCAGTGGCCTGTTTTGGTTGGAAAGGGCTGCTGATGGGTCATCGAGTCCATCCTCTGCACAGTTTCAGGACTGGTTCCATTATTCACAGAGGAGGGTCTGGCCTAGCCCTGGATGCAGCCCCACTGATGGCAACTCCCCAGCCTGCCTCAGCAGGTTCTTCCATGACCTTCATGGCATGAAAGCAGCAAAGTTTCCCCAGTGTTTAACCCCTGCTCTGCCTGTGAAAGCTTTCAGGCCGTTGCGTGGACACCACTGTCTGCTCAGGGAATCTTCTGGTGGTTTTTGGGTTGTCACCAGCTGCCCCCCAACGCTGGAGGTGGCACCTGCCCTCAGTCACACACTGATCACCTGAGCTTAGCAATGTGAGCCAACCCTCCACAATGCTACTGGGAATCTGCCCAGGACCACAGGGAAACGGGGTCTGAGGAATGTGCAAAGAGTTTCAATCACTGGAAGTAGCTGGAAAGGGTTTGGGAGTTCCTGGGTGGACGGGTTGGTGCTGTTGGGTTTTGTAGTTCAGGAAACCAAAATAAAAGTTTGGTCAGTGCATTCTCCCACTTCAGAGGGAGAACTTAAAAGTTCAAGTAAGAAATATGCCTTTGCCATCAACAATTCACATGAATAGTTTCATTTCACCTGATGCCAGAGACCCTACTTTGAGCTATTTTTGCCATGCCTTTGAAATATTACAGGGCCACAAAATGATGTAGACAAATAATTACTTTTTGTGTGCCTTTTCCCAGTGTGCAAATATAGTTCTGACCAAAACTAGTCTGACTTTACCGTGCGCTCCTGCTGACGGATCCAGCGATGGATGATTTGTTAGGACTGTGTTTAAAAGGGTAAAAGAAAAGCACACTTAAATGTAATATAAAATTGTTTGCCAGCTGTGCTGAAGCAAAGGCTGCAAATGGAAAATCCTGCCTTTTGTGGCTGCAGGGAGAAGGGAAGGAGGAGGGAGGGCAGGGGGTGGTGAGGAAGGACAGCTGTCCCTCGGGCGGTCCACACCAGCTGGGCTTTGGTCCCTGCTTCGCCAGAAATCCTGTGCCTTTCTAAGAACCGGGGATTGTATCCCTCTCTCAGCGGCTCTCACGTTATCCTGCAGGGAAGCACTGCCAGAAGAGGCAACCTGATTGATTTCCAGAGGGTAAACACAAAGCATGAGCAAGCCCGAGGTGTTTTGGTTGGCCGTGGGGCCGGCGGAGCAGCCGCTGCCGAGTGTCCACGGCCCGGCCGCTGTTTGCGCTCGCGGCGTGGTTGCACTTCTGTGTTTGCCTTTGCTCTGGGAGCTTTTCTAGTGGTTTTTATGGGTGATTGAGGGCAAATGAAAGGACCTTATGTGCTCTGAAGAAAGGAGCTGAGTATGAGATGGTGCTGCTTGGAAGCGCTATAATCAGCCTTTCATGTGCTGGTGTTTACCCAGTATGACTTGGAAATGCCGTGTATATGCTGAACAGGAATTTCTCTTTAATCCTTTGTCCTGCAGAGGACATTTCTCATTTGGACTCGTTTAAGAGGATGGTCTGTCTTTAGAACCATAGATAAACTTTCCTCTTTGCCTTTGGTGCCGGAGTGGAGCGTCACTGGAGACGTGCTGGGATGATTTGTGGATGAGTACGGAGAGCTTGTTCTTGCCCATCAACCTCCGAATGCTCCCTTGTGAAAATCCTTTCTCCCAGCTCCATATCTGATGTATTTAAGTGATCTAAAATGGAAATGGGGGCTAATATATTCCAGGAAAGGGACATATTTAACTGCTACTGGATGAACTTCAGTTGCTGGACACTGGTAATAAGAAAGCAAGAACACAGTGAGTCCTATGACTCATCTGGAGATCAAAAGAATTATTGTATACATATGGGATAAAGGCAGAGTGGACTGAAAAATGAAGGAAGAAACGGTTTAGCTGCTGGGTTTGTGTAATTAATTGAAAGCTGGCACAGCTATTCAGTGCTAATGGAAAATGAGGCAAATGAACAGGCCACAACTTCCTGATGAAACTGGGCCAGTTCAAAATTACCTTAACCCCTCTACCAGCTCTGTGATTGACACTTCCAGTGTGCTTTTGGGCTGATTAGCAGAGGTGGATGGGTGCCAAGGCTAAAACAAACTCCTTGTTAGTAGTCCCAGAGTGAAAAAGGACATAACGGACCCAGAGGGAAAAGGACATAATAGATCCTAAGGCACGGTGACCTTTTAAGATGGCTTAGTCAGATGCTTTCAGCAGTGATGAAAGGCAGAAACCTTTCCTCTTGCAGCGGCCTCAGAGACAGCTGGATAAAGCAAAATTGTTCTCAGTGCAGATTGCTGGAAGGAAAATAGTTTGTTTTCATGTGTAAGGTATGCATCCTTCCTCTCAACTGTCGGGTGGTGGCTCTCCCTGCCAGGACGGGGTAGTGTTTCCGTGGGGGTTAGCAAAAAGCATCTCCAGACCTCTGCCAGGACATGTCAGCCCTGGAGTTTGATGCCACTTTGGAAAGGAAGCTGCCAGTGTTGCAGAAAGCCTGAGCTGAGGAGGAAAACGAGATCCCTGCAATTCAGGTGTCTGGCTTTAGGTTTGCAGACTCGTTAGGCTGAGCGAGCGGAATCCTTGTGGGGTGCGTTATTAAATCTGAACCTACAGGTTGTGGTGCAATACATATCTATGGTATATATGCATATATTTTACATATGCACTGCACACTCCACTTTGAAAGGCCATTATAAACTTGCAGGAGTAACAAAACAGAGTCCATGTGCTAAATCACTCGGAATCACACACACCCAGAGGATTCCCGACCTCTGCTTCTGAAGGAAGCTGAGCACAGGCTCATTGCCCCTCTGGCTTCAGTTGTCTTCCTAGGTACTGCTTTGAATATTGGCATAAAGAATTCTTGCAAGTATAGCTGGGAAAGTCTGAAATCTTTATTCCCCCCCTGTGTTTATTGCTCTGAAATTATTCCAGCCTCCTGACCGCATTCGCGTCTGAGAAGCAAGAGGCAAATAACTGCTCTAATTTAGATGGGGTGGCTTTGAAATCTGACGCCGGCAGAAAGGAGCAGCTCTCCTCCTGCAGCAAAACGCCGTGCAGAGATGAGGATGGAGCTCCTTCCCAGTTACCTGTGGAGTGTCTTTTGTCCGAGTTCGTTTATTTTATCCGCAGGCATCAAAGGGAGATGTAACGCGTACGCTCGCGTTAATTCCCCTTTAACAGCCTTTTGCTCAGGATGTCTCTGCGTTAAATTAGGAGATTTGGAACACCTCCGGGGCTGCAGGGAAGGAAGCTGGGTAGAAAGTCTGAGGAGCTCGGAGAGCAGAACGTCTTGGGAGGGTTTCTGTGGCTTTTGGGCTTTGGGCTCGGTCAGTGCCGAGCGTGCAAAGTGGGACACCACAAAAAGCTGTGTCTCGGCACGGCTGCAAGAGGCTGCCTGAGCAGAGGGTTGGGAGTGTGTGGTGGGTCTGATCCCATCACTTTCAAGGAGCTGGAGGGCTGAGACGGAAAGTGGTTTTGTTGCCTGTGTCAGAGCTGTGTCCATGCGGGGTTTTGCAGGCTGACATGAATTTGCTTTGGTCACTGCTCAGTCCAAAGCCGAGCTGGCGAGCTTGGGGCAGCTCTGGGATGCTGCTGGAATCTGGGCTGCTGAGAGTGCTTCATGATAAGTTGTTCTGGGAGGCCTGGGCTGTGAGCTCAGTGAGATGAGGTCATGTTTGCCTCACTGAGATAGTGGAGACACACCAAGTTCCAGGAGACACTGCGTTTTCCTGTTGTCTTATCGAGGGATGCGGAGTCCCTCCCCATCCCAGCTGTAACCTGAGGCAGTGTCCAGATACTCAGAATGAAAATTTGATGGTTTTAAATTTTGATGGTTTTAAATGTGTTTGAGAGCCTGGATGCCCTGCAGCCCTCCAGGCTCTGACAGGTCCTTTGAATTGTTTGAGATCAGAAGTTGCTTTTCTTCTGCAGAAGACAGGACTTGGAAAGAGCAGCTGGTTGTGGTGGTAGATGTCCAAAGAGGACAGTCTCGTGCTGGCGCGTGGATGGGCTGGATACGCATTACAAGACCTCTCTTCTCTTTGGTTTTATTTGTAGGAATGTGTGGTAATATTTTAATCCCAACGAATTATCCTCTAAGGGGTGTTCTGAATAGAGCAGCTGTCAGTAATTACACAATGAATTCAGGGCACTGGCTGCTGGGCCCAGCAAGTCTGGCCTTTAGAACAAATACTCTCCTGGGCAACAGAGCCAGCAGAGCTGCTTTTCTGTTTGCCTTTGTGTCATGCTGGAGCTCTCCTTTGGCTCACAGCTGGGTGATGCTCGCTGAGGAGTGATCTCACCCCAGCATCCTGCCCTCAGTGGGAACAGAAATGGGATTTGTCACTTCTAACGTGATGCCTCTTTCAGTGAGAGTGGAAAAAGCTGAAAAACCCTGGGACTTTGCCACCTCTGATGTATTTGACTGGATCCACTGGTGGCCTCTCAGTTATTTTGGAAGGAGAAGGGGAGGTGAGACTGGGAGACTCGGAGCCACACACCTTGATTAAAAGGTTGGACCAAAGATCTCCAGCTGTGTGGTGGTGGAGGTAGTGGAGCTCTCCACTCCAACAGCTCTGCACTGTTGGGAGCTCCCCTTGATGGGAAAGCCTGGAGATATCCCGACAGGAAGGACAGTGGATGAAAAATCATGCTGAAATACATCAAAGCACTGGGTGTATGTTAGAATGCCTCCAGGACTCAGAAATGTGTGTCACGTTGGAGATCATGGGATCTCCAACCTCGAATTTTAATTTTTAATTTTTAAAAAAATATTAGAAAGACAACTGCCAAGCATATCTTGTGGTTTAGAATGGTTGGTCTAGATGTGTTCCCGAGGTCTTCCCAGGTGGGTTCATATGTTTTCTGATGGCCTGAGCGGAGCATTTCCTCAAAAGCATGGCATTAGCTGGGGAAAATCATAGATCCTTTGGTGCCCTGGACTTTCGTGGCAGGAGAACATGTTGAGAAACGTGATTTTAGCTTGGGGCACATCACAGAAATGTGCTGGCTTCACCAGGACAGGCTGGACATGGGGGGTGATCTGTACCTTAGTCTTTCTCCACTAACTGCTCTGGGTTTAATCTCTTGATCTAGTAAGTTTGAGATGAAAAACTGACCTGTTCTTTTCTCTCCCCGCACCCTGAAGACCTGGGATGAGGAGCTGGAACGGTCAGCACACGCTTGGGCTCAGCAGTGCATCTGGGACCACGGGCCCAGTGACCTCATCAGGTCAATTGGGCAGAACCTGGCGGTTCACTGGGGCAGGTAAGGCTTGGGGGGCTACAGGATCCTTGCACAGGGCCATTCATGGGTCCTCCTTTAGAGACAGCTGGAAAGGTTTGCTCTGATGCCTGCTCGAGCACGGGGGAGGTGGGAGAAGAGCTGGGGGTCGTTAGCTGAGATGGCTGCAGTGCGATGGTTATGGCGGTGACGCCTGCAGCCACCTTCCACTGACACTTCCCAGGAAACCAGCACTGATTTGGGCTCCTCTATCCATCCAGCTCTTGGGGTAGCACTTCTGTAGTAGACTTAAAGTCACCCCTTCTCCTTAGGGAGATCAGGTACAGAAGTCACAGAATCACTTGGTTGGGAGAGACCTTCAAGTCTGAACCCTTGCTCCTAAATCTGCTGTTTCAGGGGGGGTTCTGACATCCTTCAGCTGAAGGCTGAAGTTTCTCAGGAGCAATGTCTGGATTCAGCTCAGAATTTGTGTCTGGATTCAGTTCAGAATTTAATTATCTCTTGCTGTGTTTTCCGTAAATATTTATCTGGCTCCTGATTTTCCTTTACTGAAAACACTTTGCAGGGTTTTTTCTCTAATTCCTGGGACAAGTTTTAGACTAGAATCATTAACCCAGTTAGAAAAGCTGACGTTAAGGCTTCCAAATGGATTTTCCTCTCCATCTCGAAGGGAAATTTGTTTATTTTTAAACCTCTGTTTTTAAGCTTGTTATAGGTTAAATCTGCTTTGCACAGCAAACATTTTGTATTTGCTCAGGAGCCCTGAGCGTTTTCCCCCCATTTTCTGGGTGGAATTGCAGTTACGTTTGTTGTAAATCGGGCAGAACTTGGTGGAAAGCAAAGGAAATTTGCTGGTGTGAAATCAGCCTGATATAAAAATGGGGCCCATTTTTGTTGGCAGAATTAGCTAACGATTGGAAAGTAGAGTGGTTAATTCATTGGAAACAAAGTCAAAAGATCGTGCTGTTCTTGGCTGTCCTGCCAGTGCTCAGGATGGCCGTGGGTTCCTGGTGGAGGAAGATCCAATCTTGCTCCCTTTGCGGTCCCTGAGAGGAAAGAAAAATCAGATTTATCTCAGCTTTTTCAGGAACGGGCCATAACTTGATTGCCTCCATTTCCTCTCCTGTAAAATAGGATTCGGAAAGTATTTGCTTCATGACATCATGAGATGGATGTTTTTAAAATACCTCTAATGAATGATTTTTAATGAAAAGTTGGCTGAAAGGATCAGCTCCAGTTGGTAATGATATCATTTGGATTTCTGGCAGCTCGCTTCGTGCGAGCTGTTGAAAGCAATCAAAAGCAGTGGGTTTGGTACAGTTTGCAGATCATTCTGTTTGCTCACTGAGTACGAGGTGTGTAAAATGTGTGTGAGTTTCTACAGGTGGTTTTGGCACCTTTTGTGCTCCCCAAACAGCACAAACAGCATCAGCACTGCCTCGCACCGTGGTACCTGAGGCAGAGGTTACACACAGGGCACGGGGGGCTCGGTGCAGGGGGAAATTGCTGCCAAAAAAAAAGGTAGGATAGGAGTGCAGCGCACCAACTGCTCCACACCAGCTCCTGGTGGGACGTGAGTGAGGAAAAGCCCGCTCACTTTCAAAAAGTCTTACAGCACTGGCTGGGAGTGAACTTCCAGACGTAGCAAATTGCCCCGTGGTAAGATAGGTACGCGATGGCTTTGGGTTTGAGATGTTTGGCAAAGCCTAACTTCTGTTTACTTTCAAAACACAACTTGCCGCCAAACTAGAAGCTATTTTGTAGTTGTGTGGAAAAGCGAGAGGGCATTTCACGTCAGCGGCACTTGAGGATCGTGTCAAACCTATAAATAATACAGAGTCAGGTCAGGCTGTGAATCTGAGGGAAAAAATCATAGAAACACAACAGTTTGGGTTGGAAGGCACCTCAAAGCTCATCCAGTTCCAACCACCCTGCCATGGGCAGGGACACCTTCCGCTGTCCCAGGGTGCTCCAAGCCCCGTCCAGCCTGGCCTTGGACACTTCCAGGGATCCAGGGGCAGCCACAGCTTCTCTGGGCACCCTGTGCCAGGGCCTCCCCACCCTCACAGGGAACAATTCCTTCCCAGTATCTAACCTTAACCCCTCGTCTTTAACATTTTAAAAAACTTTTTTTTAAAATTTGAAACCTTCTAGCCGAACATCCTGATTCCAGCTGCCTTTCCTCCCTCAGGTATCGATCCCCAGCGTTCCACGTCCAGTCTTGGTATGATGAAGTGAAAGATTACACATTCCCATATCCTCACGAGTGCAACCCCTGGTGCCCGGACAGGTGTACAGGTGCCATGTGCACGCATTACACCCAGGTAAGGGGGTTTGTACCTGTACTGCCTGCATCCCCCCATGTCTAGATTGGGGTAATTTGCTTATTTTCAGTAACTGTGTTTCCTTTACAGATAGTCTGGGCCACGACCAACAGGATTGGCTGTGCTGTGAATGTCTGCAAGCAGATGAACGTGTGGGGAGAGATCTGGGAGAACGCCGTCTACCTGGTCTGCAACTACTCCCCCAAGTAAGGCCGAGCAGCTGGGCTCTCTCCAGCTCTCCCAAAACTGGCAGCTCGCTTAACTAGCTCAGGATCTGGGGAAGAGATTTCAGGCAGTCTAGACTGGTGGTTGTGGCTTTAAATTTTTTCTTTAGACGGCAGCACAGGGCTGGTTCAAAACTACTGAGTGCTGCCTGGAAAACTGAATGAGAGGCTGGGGCCAGGCTGGAGCTTTGATGTTCCTGCCACGGGAAGGGAAAGGAGGAGCAGGAGATGACCAGGATGGAGCTGGCGTGTGCTGCTGAGCAAGGCTTGCTCTCTGCTGTCAGAGGGTGGGAAGGGATGGGGTGGTGGTGAATGCCAAAAAAACCCTGAAATAACTGCAGCAGTCAAGATTTCACTAGCTCGATGGTTTGATTAAATTTCAAAATGAAAATCATATTTCTTGCCTACTACATCCAGGAGAAGTTTACTACCTGGCAGCGGCAGTTAATATTTTCTGGTTTAATGGCTAATAGGAGAAACATTCTCACTCCAAGCCCTTGGCAATTTAAAACTTCAAAACAAAATGAAATAGGGAAATTGCTCTGTGTAAAAAATGGAGTGGCTTGGGGAGCATCTGACTTCAGGGGATCATAGTGCAGAATAATGCAAAGGAAAAGCAAGTGTGGGGAGGGAGCTGTCACGTCCCAGGCAGAGCTCTCTGGGTGGGTTCTCTAAGCCCCTCTCCCCATGTCAGATGAGCACAGTTTGGTCGTGGTTTGGTGGGATTTAACAACCTGCTCTTCACGAGGGATAACACCATCTCCCACAGAGCCCCCACGGCAGGCTGGGCGACTTGCACATCATCCATTCAGGGCTGCTGGATGGAAAAATACTCTATTTCTGCAGCTTCTGCTTAATCTTTTCTCTCTGGCATCGGTGCACATTGTCCTCACGTAGCCTTATAGGTGGAGACAGCTGAAGGAGCATAACCCAGGAGTTTATAGCCACGGCTTAACTCTGGCTCCTTCAACCTCCTCATCCCCTAAAAATTGCAGGACAGAGTGACAAAAAGGGCTTTTGTTTCTGGGGACTCTCTTCAGCAAAATGCAGTAATCCATTGGTTTATTTCTGTTTACATATGATCCCGGTGTCTCTATTGGAATTTAATATAAAAGTGACACGGCATGCGATTTCTTTAAATGTCATTTCACAGGTGAAACAAGGAGGAACATCTTTCCTACAAGGCTGGTTATTTAGTCTTTATCTAGTTGCTCTGGGCCAGGATGGTGTTTGTGGTTTTGGGGGCTTGGTTGGGTGTTTGGGTGTGTGATGGGCGCTCCTTTCTCCCGTGCTCCCAGGGGCAACTGGATCGGAGAAGCTCCGTACAAGACCGGCCGTCCCTGCTCCGAGTGCCCGCCGAGCTACGGGGGGAGCTGCCAGAACAACCTCTGCTACAAAGGTACCTGCTGGCGGCTTGGGGGGCACCTCTGGGGTGGGGAAAAGGCTGGAGGAAAAGTGTGGAAGCTTCTAATTAGAACCAGCCACAGCTTTGTGCCCCTTTTAATTAGCCGTCCTCAATATTCTGCCATCGGGGTGGGAAATCAGCAGCCACTGAAAGTGAGAATCCCTGAGCTGCTGAAAACCTGGAGCTCGGATTCAGAGCATTTCCCTGGTGAAAGCAGAGAGCTTGGATGGGGAGAAGCAGCTCTGAGCTTCCTTGGGTTTGGCACGGGAGCTGCAGGGGGTTTTGAGCGCTGGCAGGCTGCGGGCAGGAGCGATCCCGTCCTCACGGGGTTTGTTTGGGAAGGGAATGTTCTCCAGGGCTTACCAGAGGCATCGTGGGTGGGCAGAGCTTGGCTGCCTGCCCTGCTCCTTCAGGGGCCAGGGATGGAGCCTTTGCCTCCCTCCCCACCTTGGTTTGCATGGCTGCAAAATGAACGTAGGGATCCGTGTCCCTTGGAGGAGAGGAGGGGGATCCTGAAGGGTTTTTCCTGACCTGTGGAGTTCTTTTGGAAGAGAGGTCAATAGAGTAAAACATATTATTAAGGTGAGCCCTCCAGTGCAGCAGTCCAGGCATCCAGGATCTCCTGGGGTCATTTCTCTCCTCCCAAGCATTTCGCTTCCCAGAGAACTGGGCTCTTTGAAAACAGGGATATTCCCTGGAGACTTGCCCAAAGCAGAGGTTATTTTGTGGCAACGTTGCATTTCTCATTCTCTATCTTGTGGGGTTTGAGGGAGGACCCCAGGGTGCAGGAGGGCTGCAGCAGGGAGAAGGAAAGGGGCTGCCCTGATGGAATATGAGCCCTTCAGCAAATTTGTGTTTTCCTCCAGAGGGAAGAGCTCAGTGGGAAACAGAGGAAGGAATATCAACATTTTTTCACTAATTAGTGGGGATCCCTTCAAATCTTTGTTGTGAGATGCTGTAAAAGCTGCTTCATGTGCAGAGGGTAGCAGGAGAGGAGTGTCCTGGCAACAGCCCTGTGCTGTATCCAGCGGGATTCGGATCCATCCACTTTTGATCTTCCAGCCGTTTGAAAGCAGATCCTTGTCCAACGAAACCATTCCCACAAAACATGAACCTGTCTGACTTCCCCACCAGCGTGAGCACGCTGTCTTTGTTTTTAACCCCCTCTTCCCCCCAGATCACCGCTACGAGGATCCCATTGTGGCTGAGACAGACGAGACCAACGAGGTGGAGATCTCGCAGGCGGCGGAGCAGAAGCCGGTGCGGTTCCAGCCTCCGGAAAAGAAGCCCGGCAAATCCACCAAGGCCAAGAAAATCATCCCAGAATCCTACATGAGTAAGACACGGCCTTCCTCTTTTTCAGCTCCTATGGGTTTTTTTGAAGCACCTCTGTGGGAAAAGATGTGGAAAGTGATGAGGAGGCTCAGGGATAAAGAAACTGGGAGGGTGTTTGAGTGGAGGGGGAGGTGATCAGCGTGAAAGTTCGCTGCTAATTGTGCAGAAAGCTGCCAGAAGTGGTGAGCAAAGCTCTCAAAAGCCACTCATACCTTCTGCACATCAATCTGCAAAAGTTATGGGTTTGCTTCAGTCATTTCATAGAATCCCAGAATGGTTTGGGTGAGAAGGGATCTTAAAGCCCATCCCATTCCACCCCTGCCATGGGCAGGGACAACTTCCACTATCCCAGTGTGCTCCCAGCCCTGTCCAGCCTGGCCTTGGGCACTGCCAGGGATCCAGGGGCAGCCACAGCTTCTCTGGGCACCCTGTGCCAGGGCCTGCCCACCCTCGGAGGGAACAATTCCTTCCCAATATCCCATCCATCCCTGCCCTGTGGCAGTGGGAAGCCTTTCCCTGTGTCCTGTCCCTCCATCCCTTGTCCCCAGTCCCTCTCCAGCTCTCCTGGAGCCTCTTTAGGCCCTGCAAGGGGCTCTGAGGTCTCTCTGGAGCCTTCTCTTCTCCAGGTGAACACCCCCAGCTCTCCCAGCCTGGCTCCAGAGCAGAGGGGCTCCAGCTCTGAGAGCATCTCTGTGTCATCCTCTGACTGACTCCAGCAGTCCGTGTCCTCCTTATCTCAATAAAATACCAATTTTTTTGGGACCAAAAGGTCCCCTCGATCAGTAATAAATTTAGGAAATACTGGTTTTATTTCCCGTTTAAAACACTCTACACTCAGCACTTTTCCCCCTTCACAACTTTTCTGGGGTTTATAGTTTGTTTCCTCTTTATTTCTTGCTGGGGAATATTTCTGAAGTTTTTTGCGGAGCCGCTGGTTCTTCCTTCGTTGTTTTCCAACTGCTGTTAATTAAAAGACACTTACTGAGAAAACAAGGAGGGGCAAGCCAGCGGGTCCTTTTCAAGTTTATCTGCCAGCATCTGGAGAGTCTGTAATTAAAAGGAGAATGAGAGCTCTGACTGAGGACCCCGGGCTGTAAATCAAAGCCTTCAGCTGTCAGCAGCATCTTCCTTGCTAATATTCCAAAGACACCTGTCTCAGGTGAAGGGCTAAAGAGGCACCAGCTGCTCCAGGCTGGATAAAATCAGGTTTTGTCTTGCTGCACCAAAGACCTGCAGGACAGATGTGTGGAGGTTGCTCATCTCTGTAGCTCAGGAGCAGGCAGAGCAATTTCCTTTTTGAAAAATGTATTTATTTGATGTTTTTTTTTTTCTCCCCAGCACAAGTCATTACCTGTGAAACCAAGATGAGGGACAAGTGCAGAGGCTCAACATGCAACAGGTAGGGTTTTGTTGATACTTCTTGGAGTGCCGAGGGAAAAAGTAATCTAAATATTACTCAGTTCTTGCAAACACAGGACAGGATGTACTGTCTATTTTTTGAGACTGTCTAGGTAGATATCTTTAAGAAAAACCCCCAAAACCCAACAAAAAAATGCCCTGAAATTCTCCTAGTGCAAGCCTCCAGCCAAGCCTGGCAATAAGGTCATTTAGTTGATTTTATTCAGCCATGATGACACGCAGTTTCAGGTGTCCAAAATAATTTAATAAATTTTGGCAAAGTCATTTTTTGAGCCTTTTTCATGAATCCCACTGCTGTCCAAGCCAGACCAATAATTCATGGCTTGTCCCCTCCCAGCCAGTCAAGAACTTCTGGTTAAGGTTTCTGCAAAGAACAGGACAGTTTATCACTTGGAGAAAAACCAAACCCACAGAATCTAAATATTGGTCGGGCTCTTAAGGAGGGTGGAGCAACTGTTTTAAAAAGTAGCTATTTTGCAATGTTGTTTTTAAAATGGGAGAGTTACACGAAATGAATGGAATGGCTATTAAACGAAATAGAGTCAAAGTCTGTTTTTCTTGAATTGTTTTTCGCCACCCTCAAAGATACATATCTTCACCAGGTATTTGTGCCCAGCTGGCTGCTTGTACAGTAAGGGAAAGATCTTTGGAACATTTTATTACGAAAGTGTAAGTACCTTTTAATAGCTGGTGGATGTAATTTGTGGGAGTCAGTGGTAATGACAGAAATGGGAAATGCCAGCCCTTCTGGTGCAGTTTGGCTTTTAATATTCTCCAGTTGTGGTGCTGTAAAGTGGTGCTAATAAAGATTATCTGTATTTTCCTCGTCTTGGTGTAGAAAAGAGGGGAGGACTCTGGGAAGGCAAAGTGCTTCCAGACGTGATTTTATCAGGAATTGTCCTTAATGTGGACACCCGTGGAAAGCGAGGGATGGCAGCTCCTACAAAGATCTCTTTGTTCATGTGGGCAGCTGTCATCTGAACAGGAACTTTGTATAAAAAACACTGCTAAATTTTGTAACCAAATAATATTTTGGGCTGATTTGCTTGATCTCAAATTAGTAAGATAATTTATAAATAAAACATGGCACCGTTTTCCCATCAAAACTACTTTTGGGGTGAAGGAAGTTTGAAGATAAAAGGGGTTTTTTTGGGTAAAATCAAGGTTTGTTTCCCTATTCCAACTGTTGGTGCATGACTGCATCACCCATGATGTGTCTTTGCCCTGAAACTTGTGTGACTGCAGACACCCATCCCCTCCAAGTGGCGTCAGCAGAAATATTTTGGGTTTGAATATTTTTTCAAGAACCGGAAATATTTCAGACTGGTCGCTCACTTCCAGCACTGCTTTTCCTCTAAATTGTATTTAAATGTATGGTTTTGTTATTTAAAAAAAAAAAAAGCTTGCCATTCAACCAGGCAGTGCTTAAAATAATAGTAATAAAAGAATCAGGCCGTGTTGGGAGAGGAAGATTTAACAACCAGATTCCAAAGGAGTGTACTCAGCTTATTTTCCACTTGGTACTTTGGTGGTGGCTTCATTTCTTCTCCGTTTTTCACGTAGCAGTTGGGCAGCGTTGCTCTGTGAGAGAGATTCCTTTGATTTATTTCACACACCGTTTGCTTATCTCCCGTCAGTCCTCCAGCATCTGTCGTGCTGCAATCCATTACGGAATCCTGGACAACAAAGGAGGGCTGGTGGACATCACAAGGAAAGGGAGGACACCTGCTTTTGTGAAGTCCACCAGGAACGGTGTGGAGTCGTTCAGGTACTGCCTTCACCAAAACCTGCTGGTATTTGCTTTAAATACAAGCAGATGTTCAGGCCTCTTTGTTGCTCGTGTGTGCACAGTGATCCAAGTAATTCTGCTCTGCTTATTTTTTTTAACAATTTTTTTTTTTCTTGTTTTACAGGAAAAGTAAACCTTCCAACGCATTCATGGTTTCCAAAGTCACAAGTAAGTTTTCAAATTTGAGGGGAGAAAATATTGTTGCTGGAGTTTTATGGGGTACTTGGAAGCATCATTCCTTTCAGGGCTCTTTTTCATTTTAAGAGGTTGTGTCAAATGGTTCTGTATCACAACCAAACCCTGGCGTGGCAGTGTAGGGTGATCTAGAACCTTAGAGTGACTGTCCACCCACCATGGGCAATTCCACCACCACCCACCTTGTTTTCCCGTGGCATTCTAAGAGGAAAATAGAGAAATAGGGGATGATGGGCCAATTCCAGCAGCATCTCCTGGTGATGGGTCATGCTGGGGTCCAGACTTCAGATGCTGATAGTAAAGGGATGGAAGATGAGCCATCCATGTGTGAAAGCCTCAGTCAAGTGTCAGCAGTTACAAAAACTGAAAAAAAACCACGGCTGATATCCTAATGCAGTAATGTAATGAAAAACACAATACACGTGAAATTAGATTTTAACAGTGAGTCATCACATTTCTGATGAGCATATAAACACTGCTCTACTTTTTGAACAATTCCCACTTTCTGAATATCTTTGAAGAATCCCTCCTACGCAGAATCATCCCTTTGATTAGATCCACCTGAGCCCCTTTCAGGGACAGCCGTAGGTGGCAGGATATTTGGGCTCCACATCCGGAGCTGTAACAAAATCACGCACTGCGGATCAGCTGATCATCTCTTTTAAGAGCTGTGACCTTTTTAAGGCCACGTTGTAGTGTGGTGGTAGGATTCCTGCTGGAGAGCTGGTCAAGCCTCTCCTGGGGTCCTGCTGCTGGAGCAGCTCTGCTCTTGGTGCTCCCAGCTGGACAAGGGTCTCACCAAATGCGTTGTGTGGCTCTGACTTGTGTTTTCTGCAGCAGCCTGAGCTTTTGGGTCTAATGATTTGCCTTTCCATGTTTATCCTGGCAGCACAGACACTGGATTGTTACACCACAGTAGCTGAGCTGTGCCACTTCAAAAAGCCAGCGAGCCACTGCCCCAGGTAACACGAACCTGCTTGGGTTAAATCCTCTGTCCTAAGGAGGGGAAGCTTAACAGAGGTGCTGAAGGCCCTGGATTTGAGGGCTGGTGGGAGGAGAGCTGATCTCACTGGGTGAACTGGAGGATGGGGCTGGGAATGGCATGTTTCCTCCCGCCACCATGCTTTTCTTGGCATCACAGTAGAAAATTCACTTTACGTTTTCGGATGGCTTCGGTCATGTGTCAGCCAGGCTACACAATCCTGTCCCAGCACACTCTCACCTGTGAGCATGCAACTGCATGCTCTTTGTCTTTTTCCTTCTGGGTTTACTGGATTTTGGATGTGGTTTTCCTTTCCACCTTAAAACATGGAAGAAGTTTGTTCTGGAAACTGTGCAGGAGTAAGTGACAGGGCAGGGGGGCACAAAAAAATGCAGAGATTTATGCACACGGAATTGAGCAAAAAAATAGGTACTCCACCTCAGAAGAGTCATAAAAGACCAATCCTCTTCTACTGGTCCAAATCCCTCTATTTGCAGTTCTGCAGCAACCACCAAATGTCATCTGAGGGGAGCAAATAATCAAATTCACTGTTGCCACCTGCAGACCAGATGCAGGCACTTGAAACCTCCCAGGAATGCAGCTCGCCTTCCTGTCCAGCCCTGATATCGAGAATAAATCTGAGTACATTGTTTTCTAGGATTTACTGCCCAGCCCACTGTAAGGACGAGCCGTCGTACTGGGCACCGGTGTTTGGCACCAACGTTTACGCCGATGTGAGTACGAACCTTTCCCTGCCTATCCTGAGAGTCCTGTCCCAGAGCTGGGGTTGCACCGGGGTTTAGGGGAGAAATTCAAACTCTCTTGTGATTATTCCACATGGGGATGGGCAAATGGGGGTAAAAGATGGGGTCAGCGGGCTTGGGGAGCCCTTCTGCTCTCCAGCTCTGATTTATTCTGAGGGACTTGGGTGTGCCACTCCACAGCTCCTTGAGTTGTGGTCAGTGGGTTGGGTGAGCCCTTCTGCTCTCCAGCACTGACTCATTCCTAGAGATTTGGGCATGTCCCTCAACCTCCCCAGGCCTTGTGGGCTCTGGCTGTGAAATCATGGTTGCACTTGTTTACCTTTGGAAAGCGTTTTGGGATTTACAGGTGAGCACCAAAGGGCTTTTATTCCATACCATCACACTATAGAGTTGGTGAAAAAAGAACTCCCTCCTCTCTCCTCCTGTTTCTGGGAGATGAACAGTTTCTGAGCAGCCAGGACAGAGCTCAGAGCAGTGGAAAGAAAGTGTGTGAGCTGGTTTTATGGGTTTGTTTTTCTGAGCTCTGCTCATGGGGTTGAGCAGAGACTTGATGCTGAAACTGGGCAGAGTTATTTTCTTGAAATCTCTTAATATTAGGCCTCTAAAAACTGGGTCTCAATGTTTTTCCATTTGCGGGTGCCTGGTTATTTTGGGTTTTTTTCCTCATTTTCTTTTTTCCATTGGGGACTGTGTTCAGAAATGCCAGCTCCCTGGCTGCCCTGCAGCCTGTAGGATCATGGCTTTTGAAAGCCTGGGGGAAGCAGTGAGCAGATTGTGGACTCCCAGCTTCGGCTCACCCTGGAGCTCTGCAGACTGATGAGAAAATCCACCCAGCAGGAATCGTGCAGTAATTTGGGGAAGCAATTTTGAAAGCAATTTAAAAAAAAAATAACCAAAAAACCACTATTTAAAATTTTGCTCAGGACCAATTTTTTTGAAGGCAGAGCTGCACAAACAGGTTATCCTGGGCTAGCTCACAGGCAAATCCATGGAGCAGCTGCCTCCCCGCAGTCCCTGCCTCCTGCATGCTCCCACCTGCAGGAAATGGGAAATAGTTTTCTCTTTTTTACAGAGGACAAACCTGCCTCAGATCAGCCCCAAACAGGGCCTGTGATTACAAGGGTATTAGGTGAGGAGCAGCACCCCAGGCTGGCATTGCACTGACGCAAAAGGATTAGTGTCCTTTAATGAACCCATTTCCTACCGTCCCTCCTGGGTACTGTTTGATAAACGGGGGCATGGATGGTGGCTTGGGAGAAAAACAAAGAGTAGTAGTAATAAAAAAGAATTTGGCCACTTCCTAGAGGGTTTGGTTAACCTTTTTTTTTGGACTATTGTGCTAACAGGGTGGTGTGGAGGCGCTAGGAAAGCGTTGAGGGTGGCGTGAGGTTGGTGGCAAAGCAGGTGAAACCAGCTGGGACAAAGAGTTTGAGGTGGCTCCGAATGGTGCTGCAAAGGGAGACGTGGTGCTGCTGGGAATGCCCAGAATGGGAAGCTGAGAAGGGAAACAACCACACCACGCAGGCAGGATTTGGGGAAAGGCTTTTCCCAGGGAGCAAGGGCTGTGCAGGATGCTGGGAATTAACCCAAGCCCGCTGCTGAGGAATAGTTAAAGCAGGCAATGAGCTGGATGAGACAAGTGCTGGTCTTCTGGGAGGGATTTTGGGAGCCAAATTCCTGTCTAGTGTGGCACCTTCATGGCCCTGGGGAGGACTTCTGCTCCAACTGTGAAGTTATCTGAAAGAAAATGAAGTATTTGACCCCATTTCCAGCCTGCCCTTTGCTTTGGAAAGCAGTTCAGGGAATTGTTCATGGGGAAATTAGTGAGGCTGTGGAACAGGGACATAGAGGAGACTTAAGTTTGGGGGTAAATGAATAAAATGCAAGAAATATTCAATGGTAAAAGTGGACAGACCTGGTTCTGGGGTGATCATATAATCATGGAATGGTTTGGGTTGGAAGGGACCTCAAAGCTTGTCCAGTTCCACCCCCTGCTGTGGGCAGGGACACCTTCCACAGACCAGGTTGCTCCAAGCCCTGTCCAGCCTGGCCTTGATGCTGGAGCTTTGGAAACACCCAAGGATCCTTATGAAGGTTGTGAAAGAGCTTCTGAGTTTCAAGAGACTCTGTCCTTTGTCACTCTGCCTGGCTCCTGGTGTGACATAATCCTGCAGGGGAAACCCATCCCCATCCCTGCTCAGGAGCCCCGTGGAGTTGGGAAAGAGAACAGCTTCCCCAGTTTAAGATAAGGTTTTTATCCACAGTGCAGTGATTGCTTGGAGGAGGATGGATGGATGGATGGAAGGATGGATGGATGGAAGGAAGGATGGATGGATGGATGGATGGAAGGATGGATGGATGGAAGGAAGGATGGATGGATGGATGGATGGAAGGATGGATGGATGGAAGGAAGGATGGATGGATGGATGGATGGATAGATGGATGACCTGTATGGAGGCAGGAGTTTGTCACCAGAGCAAACCGAGTTGGGAGTCAGCTCTCAGGAAATATGAGCTTAATGATTAAACCGATCACACTAATGAGGAAATTCTGGGTGACTAAGCTCATAGTCACTGAATATTGTTAATGACTTACTCTCAAGTGCATTGTCATTTTATGGTGTGTGCCCTGGAGCTCTTTTAATCAGGAATTGGTCTCAGAGCATCCCGAGGGGCTTCACCAAGAGCTGTTGCATTGTCCATACTGCTGTATTCCTGAACTTGGAAGGGAAGGCCTTATTCTTGTAATATCCCACCTTCCAAAAGCTGTGCAATCAATTCATCAAAGCACAGCCCGGCCTGGGACATGAGAGGGCTGTAATCCAGCAGAGTGATAAGAGGAGGTCTGGGGTGAGGCAATAAAAAGTCTGTTGGTTAAAGCTTTGAGCAAGCGGCGGAACAGCAAGTCCTGGAAAAAAAACATAACAGGAATGCTTTGAAAAGAACATTGTTTAGGATGTCTCCCAGTGGAGAGAGCTGCAAATTGATCCAGGACAGTTTAATTTTATGAGGCAGTTTTAGATTTACAGATTTCCCACCGCATATTCGGGCGAATTCGCTGCATATCTTCCAAACACAGCATTCCGTTGCTCCCTTGACCATATATAGAAGCAAAGTACCAAACTGGCGCTCAAAACTCCGAGAGCTGCCAAGAGATAGGCCATCCAAAGTGATAAATATATAGGGGACAAGGCAAGGCTGCCGTATATGGCTGTGAGAGGGAAGCAGCACGGGCCGTGTCGTACGTATGCAACGGGAGCAGTTTTGTGGTACTTGGCTTTTTAGCAGTCGGGGAGTTTCTGGGGTTGGGATTTTCACCTGCTGCAGTTCCCTGTGCAGAGCTGGTTTTTCCTTTCTGTTCTTCCAGCTTGCTGCGTGTGAACCCTGCAGAGAGCTGACGGCCAAGTTTACACTATCCCTCAGCCCTCTCTGCTTTCGCTCCCTTTTCCTGGATGCTTTGGGGGCTTAGTCATCAGTTGTTACTGCTTTGTGTTCCCCCAGCTCTTCTGACTCTGCACATCTGGGATGTGCAAGAGAGAAACTTTAGTCTCTCCAGAAGCTTTACTCTCCCTCCACACTTGGTGTTGGATTATGGGGTAATGCAGGTCCAAAAACTACAATGGTGCAAACTCAGTGGGTGCAGCCCTTCTGTCTTTCCTAGAAAGAAGGATGTGAACTCTCTCAGATAATTAGTGGTCATTTACCCTAATTCAGGAGAAGTATTTCCTTTCCAAGCAACTGTGTGAATAACCTTTGCTGAGGTCACTAGCACAGAGTTTTGCCTCAGAGGTTTCTCTAGTGCAGGTCCAAGAGGCACTGGCTGGAAAGTTGTCCTCAATTCAGTCTTGGCCCTGGGTAAGATGAGGAAGTGTGGATTTAGACTGGGTGTTGGGAAGAAATTCTTCCCTGTGAGGGTGCTGAGGCCCTGGCACAGGGTGCCCAGAGAAGCTGTGGCTGCCCCTGGATCCCTGGAAGTGTCCAAGGCCAGGCTGAATGGGGCTTGGAGCAGCCTGGGATAGTGGAAAGTGTCCCTGCCCAGGGTAGGGGTGGCACTGGATGAGCTTTAAGGTCCTTTCCGACCCAAGGCATTCCATGGTTCTATGATGATCTCACACATGCAGCTCCACCTCAGAATGATGGAGAAGCTGTTTGTCCTCTGTGGTGGTTGTGGATTTTCTTTCACTCCAGGATTATGACATATCTGCAAGCTCTAGTCCCTAGTTTGTCCCAAAGAGGGACAAAATTGTTTCGTAACCATTTCTTTTTCTATTCCCTGCTTTCCTTGGTGTTTATGGAATTGATAAATCTTGGTATATAAAATACAGACAGCGTGTAAGTCAAAATACTAAATACTTTTCAGAGCTCCAGTATCTGTAAAACTGCAGTGCACGCAGGGGTCATTTCGGATGAAAGAGGCGGCTTCGTGGACGTGATGCCTGTAGAAAAGAAGAAAACTTATGTTGGCTCCTTAAAGAACGGCGTCCAGTCAGAGAGGTGGGACTTTTTTTGCTTTTTACTTCCCTCTTCTTTTCCGTGGCGGGTTCAGCTGCCTGAGAAAGTCAGCAGACATCAGCTCGACAGGCTGGTGGCTCGGACAGATGTGACTTCCCCGTGTCACTGCGAATTGTGACGCCCCAACAAATAGAGCGTGTTGTCCTGCTCTTACCTTCCCCCAGCCAGGAGCTGCGTTCAGGTTCCTGTGAAGGGCCCTGCTCTTACCTTCCCCCAGCCAGGAGCTGCGTTCAGGTTCCTGTGAAGGGTGGGAGATAGTGTTGAGCCCTGTTTGATTTCGTTACAGCACAAGTCTGTATTAATGCATTTTGCTGTGTGTTTGACACATCAGGAGATGAGCACAGGTGTTTTCAGTGTTCACCCAGGGTCATGATTTGGAGCTTATAATCTGGATTTCCGTTCACTTCTGGGGTGTGGGATTAATTCGTATTTGTTGATTCATGTCCTCTATTCTCTTTGAAAGAAGCATGAGTAAATTGACCTCTTGAGACATGATCAAACACTTTTTGAAGATGAATTTGCCACACTCGTAATTTTTTTGTAGTTTCTCTTGGGCCAGTCCTGTGGGTTTCAGTGACCAGTTTCAAATCCGTGCTTCCAAAATCCTGCACCTCCTCATGATCCCAACGATCCAGTCACAGCTCACCCAATCCTTTGTAATTTGAAATGTTATGTATTTTTTTTCAGATATTGATGTCATGGCACTGATTTCTCAGAGCTATCTTTGCAAATACAGGATTTCCCACAATTAGGGGGGTTTTTCGTCACTGCTAACTCTGTCTGCTCTGTGTAGTTCTTCTTTTATGAAGGCCATAAGAAATCCTATCAAGTTTGCTGCTTTTATTCTGATGATGGATATTCCAGAATTCTTTAGAGCATCTCAGGGAATAAAAACAGGCTAAGACAGGAAAGCTATAGGTGTTAAATATGGGGGGGTTTAATATAGATTACCAGGGTCAGCATTTTTCAGTTTGATAAATTGGATTTAGGTGAAAAACCTCCTGTTCCTTTGAATTTTTTTTCTATCTCAGTCTTGCTTTCATATATCTCTTATGCTAAAAGACAACTTTTCACTGGGATGGCAAACTGTGCCCTAGCTAAGAATAAATCCCATCACTCTCGGGGATGTGCAATATGAGCAGCCAGTGCTGATCTGGGAGGTGAGGGAAACCAGAGACATTCTCACAGCAGGGATGAAGATTTGGAAAGTGTTATTTACACTCAGCAATAAGGAACAGCTTCATGCTGTGAGAGCCGCCAGAGAGTGAAATAGCTTTTCCAAGATTAAGGTGAACACTTACCCTTTAGGACACTGGAAATAACCTTGGGTAAAGATACACACCCAAACAGGTATGGGAAAAGAGTTCCTGTAGGATTTACTGAGTCCTTACCCTTGTTGCAATGTTTATTTTGTGGGAATATGAAATTTTGTATTTTTCCTGGGTTTTTTCAGCGCAGTAGGACCTGGGAATAGAAACACCCCCTTCCCCCATCCCCAGCAGCTTGGAGTCAGAGCATCTGGGGACACCTCTGGAAACTGAAAATGATTTTCCATACTTATTGTCATTTAACGTGAGCTGATCTGGCTATTCCCTCTGCCAGTTCTAGGAGCCAAGCCAGACAGACCCTGAGAACCTGCCAGCTGATTTGACAACTGGTTTTTCAGGAAAACATATGCCTCTTTATGCCTGAATCTCTGCACGAGGAAAGGCAGTGTTCCTTGGATAAAAGCTAGGGCTGTGAGAGAGTCTGTTGTCTTCCAGCTCCTTTTGTTGGCATTAGTGCTACAGATTTGGATTGAAAACACAAAATAGAGGTGAAACCATGGATTCATGCCCCTTTTTTTTTCATCCATTATCTTTCTCCTGCTCCCGGTAGGAAAGAGACAGGAGAAACTCAGAGTTGCCCGTTTGGGTCCTGTGGTGTGTTCATTTGGTTCATCCCATGTCTGTTTTGTTCTCCTTCTCTTTGTCTCCAGCTTGAAGAATCCTTCAGATGGGAACGCTTTCCGAATCTTCGCCGTGAAGCAGTAAACCCCCAGGGAAGGTGCAGGTTTCTTTGGGAGAGCGCTCCGTCGATCTCCGGCGACACCAAAGCTCCTCTGAACGGCGCCAGCTCTGCCCGTACCCTCCTTGCCAATCTCCTTCAGGGAATTCCAAAAGAAAAGGGGAAAAAAAAAAAAACTCCCAAAAAAAGACCCCAGGTTCTGACTCAGCTGTTGGCATCTCATCGCACCCATGCAGCGTTGTACCTTTTCGTCTCGTGTTTTTGTTTCTCTAGGGGCATTCAGCAACCATGAACTGTTCTAAGTTTCATTTTACCAGAGGTGTTGCTACACAGAACGGCGGTGGCTCCATGTGCAGCAGACGCAGGGATCTCAGCCTGGCCCTGGATGGTGTTCTTAGGGTGTGAAGCTTCTCCTGGGATGGGTGTGAGGATGAGCGTGGCCGAGCAGACTCGGGAGTGAGCGGCTGTCCAGGTGCTGGACACTTTGGAATGAGAAACTCATTGAGAAGTTGCATCGTTTGGGGAGAGGATGGGCTTGGACAGAGTGGTTTTGTGAATGTTGGATGGTTTCTGTGCAAAAGAGGATAAAATGTGGTGTTTCCCCACCGAGGTGGCGTGCAGCAGCACTGCTGTGTGAGGCTGCTGGGGCACCATGGCAGGGTACCTCCAACGATGGTGTTTGGGGATGTTCTTGGCAGCCAAAATCAAGGTTTTGTGGGCCTGGATGGAGCAAGGTATAAAATGGTGGCAGAGATCCTCACTGCAGAAAACGAGGCCACCAGATAATCCAAAGAGCAGGTTCAGTGTTTGCTGGTCAAACACGCCCAGGTATTTTGCAAGTCTGGCAACCTCTGAGAAGTCAGAGAATCGGGGCTCCTGTGCTGGCACATCTCATCCTATACTCCACGCCATAACTTCAGTTAAATGCAGTGTATTGGTTTATACAGCAGTGCTGGTTGTTTTATAGTAGTTAAGTAGTGATAAAATTAATCTTATTTCTGCTAGGAATGGTTGCATCTGTAGGAAGCTGGTTCACTTTCCCTTTGTGAAGCTCCTTGTGGTGTGTGCAGTTCTGAGACTTTAAAGATATGGCATAAATTGGGGTAGGTTAATCTTTCCTGTTCAGTTTGTGAAGCCAACAGATCCCTTCTTTCAGTGTAAATGCTGTACTGGTGAGCATTTGATATCCAGGATGGTGGATTTTGCAAAACTCAGAAGTGTTTTAATGATGTTATTCCATATTTTGATATTTTTGTCTTGATGTGCACCCAAAAGCATTTCAAAGCCAAGAGAAGGGCCTAGCTTGACCTGCTTTTTTTAAGGCAGAAAACTATTCTCTGCTTTGTATTGGAAATGAATTTTTAGGATTGGTCTAAACACAAATCTGGTAGGTTTTTGATTCACAAACATCCAGTAACTTCATCAGTCATGAGAAGACAAGGTCAAGAGTAGTTCTTCAGTTCTTGTAAATGCACGGTCCTTCTGCTCAATAACTGAATTGTAGTACTGGACAACAAATGGGAAAATATTCCCCTCTATTTGGCAGATGTCTCACAGCTGCTTTTACGCCCAGAACGTGTTTGGTTTAATCTAGACAGATATAAGGGCCATCTCATCAAGCTCTTTCAAAACACAGACCCAAAGCATTTATATCATTAAATACTTCTTTAATTCTGTAAACACCGTGAAATCAGCAAGGAAATGACATTTAAATGACATTTATCAGTCTGTCTCACCCTCGGGGATTATTTCTCTGTAAAATCTGAATTTGGAAGGAGACCTTTTGCGAAACCTGAAATTGGAGCTGCTTTGCATTGTCTCCAAAAATACTGCACAGAAAGCCTACTTTTGGGGTGGATAGAGAGAAGTGACTCTTCGTGTCATATTTGTTTATGTAGCACTGTCTCCCAAGGTGTACAGTATTGACTTTAGGTAGGAAAACTGAGCTATTTCTTTTTCTGACTAAGTAAACTGATGTTAAAAAAACAGCTGGAACGTATCCTAGACAAGCTGCTGGTTGGGAGCGTTTGAGATGCTGGCAGTGAGGAAAAGCTTCCCTGTTTCTGCCCGCTGAGACGCGCTGGGGTGTGCGTGGTCTGCTTCAAGCCCATTCAGCACTGCAGCAAGGATCTGGGACATCCTGGGCCCAATGGGCCAGGAATTGGATTGGAGAGAGTGAGAGATGCAGTCAGGTTCGTGGGCACTGCGAGAGCACATAGAACCCCTCGATGTTAACGCAGGATCCATGGAAATTACGGATGGAAGGTGATGGAAAGAAATGTGAGGGCTCTTGGAGTAAAACCCAGGGGATTGCTCTGAGCACATAAAAATCCAAACAGCTGGGGATGTACCTAGGTGACGGAGAGGGGACAAGGGAAGGGTTATTATTCCAACAGAAATATCCTAAAATGCTTAATTCAAGTTACAATTGCGTATTTTTGTCTTCAGCCAACTGGTTTGGATTTCTAGAAACCGATGTTAATTTAAGTCTGTATCTGTTTATTTTTATATTTGTTGTACAAAAGAGAAATTGTGACTTTACTACACAAATATTTTTCGAGGTCCTGGGTGCTATTAATTTAAACATACCTCCACCAGAATTAGGGGTGATCAGGTCCTCCAAGGCAGTCGTGACCTATTGATGACTTGCAATCATGTGTGCTAGCTATTCATAAATAGGTGGGACAGTACCAGTTCTTGGCCAAATATTGACAGATTTTATTTCTGATACCAAAACGCTTCTCAGCCTGCTGGATTTCAGTGCAGCTTAAAAGATGCATCACGTCTGTATCTCACCAGGCCCGTTCCTCCTCAGCCCCAGCTCAGCAGATTTGCAGGCACCTGAAGCATCCAGGTGTAGCCTGCTTAAACCCTTGGCAAAGCTGATGCTGCCTGGTTGTTCTTTTCCAATAATTTGGGATTTGGAAGAAATGACATTGTCACTGCAGAATATCTGGCTCAGCCAAATCTCCAGGGAACACAGCCAGGGTGAAACCCAGAGCGTGGCGCTTCTCCCGCCACCACTGTGCTGGGGGGCCTTGGCTCCACTCATTCCTTCTTTTAAAGACCTTCAGCCAACCGCTGGTTGAGGAGGCTCCAGTTGGTCACTTGTGCAGTCTAAATATTTAGGGCCAGTTCATAGAGTTGCTTCTTCTTTTTTTTTTTTTTTTCTATGAAAAATGGTGTATTTTACTTCCTATGTATAAAGGTTGCTTGTAAATTTTTGTGTGCCTTTGCATGTTTATCAAGGGGCCGTGGTTGTTTATAAACTAGATTTTTTTTTTCTAAATACCAAATTGTAAAATATCTCTCCTCCCTACCTCTCCATTTTCTTTTGATTTCCGAATTATTTGTGAAATAAAACCTTCCCAGAATGAATGCTTCCCTTGTCTTTAATGCTCAGCCAGATCTGGGGTTGTGTTTAGAAAAGCTGTTTGGGATTACTTCTGGGGGCTTTAGCATCCTATGGAGGCCCCAGATGAGACTGGGATGTGCAAAGCCTGTTCCACAAACAAATAAATTGCCCACTACCCAGGCATTAAAAGTCAATCTTTATGCATCAAAATAAGATGTCTCCTTAGTGAAACATCCTGCGAGTAGGGGAAAATCACTGTCTGTCTTTAAATCCCTGCAACACAAGGGCTGAAACAGATTAACGAGTTGGAAATTGTGTTTAAGGAATTAGTACTGCAAAACACAAGTGAGGTGAACTCCTCCCCACCTGAGCAGGCTGGTGTGAATTGTACCCTTATTTTTTGAAAGGGAAACTATTCAGATTTTGTAATTCCCCTTGAAATTTTCTCCAGGCCCGTCCTTGCCGACAGCACCGCAAATCAAACCAAGTTGTTTCGTGTAATTCAACCCCATTTGGTTAAAGAAGCAACACAGGGAGGTTCCTAACTCAGCCTCCAGGCAATGAGCACCAGATGAGTTTTGACCAAAAATGTGGGCTGGGCCATGGGTCGGTGTCCTGATTAACAAGGCCATGAAATTTTGTGTTTTGCATTACCTATACGACAAGATTAATGTTAAATCCGGAGGTGTTTGCGTTGCTCCAAGGCTGGGCTGGTGCAGTTATGGCTGAACAGTATTTCCCTGTAAATCCCAGCCCAGGACTGATGGGATAGCATCGTTATTGTTCTGCCAGTGACTTCTGTCAAAGGGAAGTTTCATGGCTCCTGCATGCTCTGCAGTTCCAAACTGCCCATTTGAATTTACTTTGTGCTCTCATTCCCCCATTCTTTCTGCTGCAGAAATATCTCCTTCGCTGAAAATATTTGGGAAGATTTTCATAAGCAGAGCTTAAAGGTAAGCAGAGAGGGGAATTCAGGCTGGTGGTTACTGTGAGGCTGCTTGGAGCATCCTATTAATGGCAGCAGTTGTTTGATATCCTATTTGGTGGTGCTACAAAATGCCCCACTCTCTGACTTGGAACCGGGTGATCTTTAAGGTCCCTTCCAACCAAAGCCGTTCTATAATTCCATGAATTCTCTGGTAAAATTTAGGTCCTGGTTAGCCTAGAGAGCAAAATAGAATAAGAGTCAAAATTTAGGGCTGAAGCCAACCCATCCTTTGGGTTAGCTTCCCATCCTTTGACACTGTCTCTGGTTTTGTCTCCTCCTGCTCAAGCCATGGGCTTTGTCCTCTGCTCAGCCACCAGAAATTGGTGTTATCACCAGTGCTGTGCGAGAGCAACGTGGCAAACAAAGCTGTGCCTTCTGTTTGTACAGCAGGTGTGAAAACCAGGTAAGTGAAGGCTTAGGGTGGGACACAGAGGCAGGACAAATATTAATTCTTTTTTTCCCAGCTGGGGTGGGATTCAGATTCTGCTTTAGCTGAGAAGGCATAAAAACTGGAAAGCTGAAGGAAAGTAAAGGGGAAGGGAAAGGGAAACCCACGTGGAGCTGAGTGAGGGTGGCAGATCTGATAGCCCTTCATTCCCACATTGCTGGGAATCCTTGGGGATCAACAAGCAGCAGGCAGGCTCTCCCTGACTGCTGCTTCAGGGAGAAATATCTTGTTGCTGGTTGTTTTGCCTTCTGCTGGCTGCTCCTCAGCCCGTGCTGAGCTCATCAGAGCCTATGTATAGCACGGGCATACCTTGGGGCGGGTGTCCTTCCAAAAACCCACAGTCATTTATAGGATGCGCCCCGGCGATGTTTCCAAAGCCGCTTTGCAAACGATGGGGTTGGCTCTCATTTATACTAAGGACCTACTTTAAGGCACTTAGGAGACATTTATGCCACTTTAGGGTGTGGAGAGGGCAGCGTAAAGAAGCCTCAGTGTAAACAGAAACCACCCTTCTATCTTGTTGACAGTGGTTAAAATTGGGTTACGGAGTTAAGTCAACAGACAAGGTCTGCCTTATGCAGCTCCCTCTGCTCCTCACCCTCCGGGCCACGGGAGCAGGGAGGGCTGTCCACAGTGTCCCTCAGCCACTGCACAGCCCAGCACATGGCAGGGAGATCAGGTGTCAAAAGGAAAACGAGGATATTTATAGCGGGCAAAAAGTCAGGAGGCTCAGGTGGAATATGAGAGCTGAAAGCTGAAGGGAGCAAAATAAATTCAGAGCTTCGGGATGTCTTACGAGGGCTGCTTCTGTCAGGTTTGGGCTCCTGCTGTTTAGGGACTGTGGGTGACCATGACCCCAAGGGGGACCTGCCAACACATACACCTGTCCTGAGAAGTGCTTGACTGATACCTGAAGTTTTTATTTCAGTGGCTCCCTCAAGGCTTGTTTCTGCACATTTCTCTTTCGCACAAGTGGAAGCTGAGAAAACACCACCTATGAACCAAGCCCAGGGGCCAGAGGAGAAGTTTGTCAGAAACAAATCTCAAAAGCAGCCTGATTTCCCTCTGCACCAGCTGAGCAGGCTTTGTAAGTTTGAAAAAAGAGAGTAAAACCCAACACAGATTGATTGTAGCAGGGGTATCCATACCATATTACTCGATGTGCTTGTAATGAAAATATCGTTTATGTCAATGCAGGGAGCTCCAAAACTGCATCAGTACCTGTGCTGGAAGAAACAGTCTGCAAAAATCAGATGACACTTGGGAGAGTACAAGGAATAATAAAAGATGGAGATGAACCAGTAGGGAACAGCCCAGCCCAACTGAGATAAAGAAGAATCAAAAGCATCACATCATGGCCAAGGAGACAAAAGTCATACCAGGTGTGAAAGGAGGGACACAAGCAGCAAGGCAGGTGAGAAACCTTTCAGCTTTGCTTCACCTGTTCAGGTCTCTGGTGCAATATGACACCGTCTGGGTTTGTACTTTTACTGCCTGGAAAATATTCAACCAGCTGTGGGGAGTCCAGGAGGAAAGAAAGAGAGGCCTGAGAGCTAAAAACAATTCCTGAGAAAGCAGGAGAGGTCTCTGAGGATGAAGAAGGTGAGGAAGAGGGTGCCTGAAGTGTGTAAAGGTACAGTAAAGGGAGAGAGGGCATTGGTTCTTCATGCCCAAAGAGGCCCCACTGGGAGGGGATGGGCTTAAAATGTAGTAGGAAGCACTGAGACCATTAGTAAAGGCTCTACTGGAGCAGATTATCTGTGTGGTCTTTTCAAGACGTGGGTGTTTAGAACATACTGGATGGCAGCTCCTACAATGAGATCCTGGTTTAATGGACTCAAAAACATCTTCCTGGCCTCACAGGAGTTTTTTCTTTCTATAATTTTCAAGGGTAAAGGAAACATTCCATCATGTGGGAAGGGCTGTCCTCTGTTTGGATGGTGCACAAGCAGGGACTGTCATTTTTCCCTGGGTGACACAGGTAGAGATGACCTGGCAGAAGTGGCCTAGGTAAAGGTGTGCAGTGCCATGCCAGTATGGACTGAGATGATAAAAACGAGCCATTGCTCTCCTAACTCTTTGTTGTTCAGGTTTTTTGGTTGGTTTTTTGGGGGGATTTTTAGGTCTATTGGCAGACAAATGATTTTTGAGGTGCGTTTGACCCGTGGCTGTCATGTCTGAGGTAAAACACTGGGGACAACCCTCCAAAAATGCTGCTCTGCAATGCTGGCAAGGGGTGATTTAGGGCATCCCCTGGGGGTGTCACTGAGCAGAGTAACCCAGACTGAGTGCTGGCTGCTGCAGAGCAGCACAGACAGGGAAGGCATCACCTCCCAGTGCCAGGAGTGCAGCACCATCTGGGGACAGGCTTTGGGAAGGGACAGGGAGACCGTGGAAATTGTCTCATCTGCAGAGTCATGAAACCGTCTCAGGCGTCTGAGGGCAGCTGGCCAGCTCAGCAGGCTGTGTGTGCCTTTCCAAAGACACGAGGGAAGCCAAGCTGTCCCAAACCCTTACAGCAAACCAGATGCGGGGAGCTGAGTGCTGAGCTCCAGTGCTGGACAAAGCTCTCCTCGGGAACAGCTTCATTATCAGCAACCAATGATCTCTGCAGATCCAAAGCACTGAGTGGGGGTTTGTTTGGACCCCGACCATTTTAACGAGAGCAATAAAATGATGGAAACGTCCAAGTTTTCATGAGCTCCAAAGTTTCGGGTCTAGACCAAGAGAAGGACTTCAGGGAGCCAACTCTAGTTGATGTTGTGGACAGCTCTGGATGCGGTTACAGAAAATGCTTGTGATCCACTTTTAAGGAGAGTTACTGGAAAAGTGGTCAAGCCCTGTCCCCTTGGCCGTGGGCACGGCGTGGCACAGCAGGGAACTTGGAGTGGACGGTCCCCCCCGCGCCGGGTGTCCTGCACTGACGCAGGAGAAAGTTGTGTGAGGTCTCTGCTCTTGTCTTATATAATCCATGACTTCAGATAAAATTAATGCCAAGTACCCAAAAAAGGGATTGTGTGTGTGTGCTCTCTCGCAGCCTCTTCCCGTAATTTGAACACAGCGTTCGACTGTGACAGTTCTGCCAGTAAAATCGAGGTTTTTCCTCCGCCATGGGATCCAGGTTTAAAATTAGCTGTGTCCCAGCAGGGCCATCCCTGCCAGCCTCCGTGCTCAGCGTTGGAGGGTCAGGGCCTCAAAAGAGCCCAGCAGCCCAGTTTAAACAGTGACCAGGAAAGTTTGTTCAGGGAGGGCTCCCTGGCTGTTAACAACAGGAGCCTCCGTTAGCTCCTGCGTCAAGAAAACAGTCAAACTTTATAAAAATACCTCCTAAGGTAAATACCAATGAGTCACAGATACTAAATATTAATAATTCATACACTGGGAGCAGAAATATTGGCAGGACCTGTCAGGCAGGCCTTTTTAATGTGCAGCGTTACAGAATTGGGTACGTGTTCCTCTGGTTTTTTTCTCTTTTTTTGTGAGTGTGTGCCAGCCTTTCCCATTTGAGACACGTGAAACTGGTTGGAGTCTCAGTCCCACGAGGGGAGCAACTTCCCTGGAAGGGACCCAAGCAGGGAGGGTGCTGAGCAGTGCTCCTCATCCGAGGGTCAGTAGTGGGGCATTCCCAGGGAATTGAAGGGTCTGACTCTGTTAATGGCAAATTACAGATAAATGAGGGGTTTTTTTTTCTCATGGACTGACCTTTAGAAACAAAAAAAAATCAACCCCAAACCAACCACATTATTTAAACTTTATGCAACTACCCAAACCCCCAAAGCATTTTTGTCTCATTAAGGATCAAAACGGAGTGAAAGCCTATCCTCATTTTTGTAGTGAGGCAGTTTTAAGTAAAAAGTGGTTTTGTTGATCAAAATATATTAAAAAAAATAATTCAAAATGTGCTGAGTTTTAAAAAGTGAAATTGCAGTTATTTCAGTAATTTCTTTTCATGTTTGAAAGTGTGGCTTCTTAAAAGCTTGTTGGCACTGCAAATCATTAATGAAAAATTGTAATTAATTTTTTCTGTTTCTTTTTTTTTTGTTTTCCCATGGTGTTTCACTGGCATTTGCTGGCTCATGCAGAGACCGAGATGCTGTCTGGGTGAAGAGAGGAGCAGTTTTTTGGTTGAAATTGAAAAGGAGTGTCAGCTGAAAAAATCCAGGAAGTTCCAGGCAGAACTGCAAAGGAGAGAGGCTTTTCTTGAGGAATGGAGCTAAAGGAGGAAGGAATAGCACAGAACCATGACAAGGGCTCAGCCCAGAGCCTAACACCTTATTTTTGTGAAATCTGAGGGGAAGTGCTGTGCACTTTGAATGAAAACCTGTTCCCAAAATCCAGAGGGGTGAGTGGAAGACAGGGTGTGAGGTGATCCTGATGCTTTGAACCCATTCATACTTATTTTCCTTTTCCTCCCCAAAATAAAAGTGTTTTATTCCGCCAGTTATGAAAGGCTCAGTTTCGTCACCGGTAACTCCACGACACCTTGTCCTGGCTCTGCAGCCCATCCTGCCAAGCCTACTGCCACAAATTACTTCTTGCTTCCATTTCCTCAGCTCCTTCAAGCCAAACCCTGGCTTTGGAAGGACTCTGTGAGAGCTTTGAGCTCTGAGCAGTTGATTCATTAATTAGCACACGCATTAGCTCGAAGGGTTGTAGCTTTTGGGTCCCCCGTGGCCGTGCAGGTGGAGGTTCTTTTCCAGGAATGGGGAATGGATTTTCCTCTTCACGTTTTGCTTTTGGACCCAGGAGCTGATCCAGTGGAAAGAGCAAAGGGACACTGTGGCTGTAGGGACAATGCTTCCTATGGAGCTGTGCTGGCATGGAGATGCCAGCAAGGACACCTGGAGCCAGTTTTCCTTTCCTCTGGCCTGAGGGTCTCAGGGGTGTAGGACCTAAGTCCACGACCTGCAAACCTGCTCCAGACAGATTCTCACATGGTGCTGAAATTGTCCAGAAATGCTGAGGACACACTTCTCCCTTCCCCTGAAAGCACCTGGAAGGGTTTGTCTATCGCTCTGCCTTCTTCCAGGAAAACCAGCTTCTGTGGGATACTAGAGGGTGTCATTCTTCCAGCTCAGTGCGATGTAAAGGAAATTTTCTCACTAGGAAAAGACAGCCACAAGCAGCCCCGCTTCTCCTGAGCTCACGTTTGGGTTTTCTGGAAATTATGGGCAGCTCGGTGGCTGGGCAGACAACTCAGCCGTTGCTTCTACCTCTTCATATCAACGGTTTCCCAGTGGATTTTCCTCAGGGAAAATGAATGGAACAGCTCACTCAGCTGGTGAAACAGCACAAGCAGCCTGGAAAACTGCCAGGGATGACGAGCCTGCATGAAAGCCCAGCTTGTGCTGTCACAGCAGCGATGGACGCCGCTGGTTTTGTGCTTGGTCACTGACAACCAGGGGGTCCCTTGCAGCTGCTCCATTTGTAGACCCAGCTTGAACAGCCCCGTGCTGAGGGGCACTGCTCTGCCTTGCTGGGTGCAGTGAGATTTTGTGTCTAGGTAAGCTGCATCCCATCCGTGGGAGCATCTCTGGTTTGGTGGATGGGTAAAGGAGTCATTCCCACAGCTGGGAGTGTGCAAAGCAGAGGGAAATCCTATTCCCACCCACACCTTTGACCTACCAGCCCTCGGGGCACAGTGGTTTTGGCAGATGTGAGTTTCTCATCAAAGCCACACTTTAGGCTGAGCTCTCCTGTACGTTCTCATTATCTTCTGTGATCTCTATCTTTAATTAAAGGCAGACCTGAGACCCCTGGGTCCTGCACACCCCCCCGGCCTCTCCACCTATGCATTCCCCCTCCTTCCCCTGGTGGCAGAGGAGGGCAGGCAGGGCTGTGCTGGGCACAGGGGACAGTGGTGGCAGCAGCTGTGGGCACAGACTGAGCTCAGCAAACCCCCTCACACTGATGGTCCCAGAGGTTTTTCCCAGGAGTAGAGGGAGACAAGAAAATCATTGGAAGAGGAAGTAAAAATGAACCACAGACTGGTTTTTAATGAGTGTACTGAGAATTACTGTAGATTTCAACATCTGTTTTGACTGGACGCGAAGAGAGTATTGCAAAGGGTGCGAGGATACAGACCTGCTTTGAAAAGAAAGGCTCTCAAACCCTGTCAAGATCTCATTTATGGAACCATTAACAGGGGCCTGAGCTGGTCTTTGCAGGTCTGCTCACGGTTTGTTCATGAACCCCAGTTCTGCACAAATCACAGTCTCCAAACCAGCCATGCAGGAAAACGTAGATTTTCTGGAGAGGTGGCATCTTTTGGGGGGTGTCTTTACAGATGAATGATTTCCTCCATGGCAGAAGCAGGACAGGAGATGGCATCAGACCATGCCTCCGGTTGCCGATGGCTGTGCTGTCCCTTCTGGCACTAAGGAAAAGGTGTGGCAATGCTGCTGTGGGGAGTGGGTTGTAACTCTGGCTCACCAATTTTCTAATTAAAGTCCATGAGTGGCCCTCACGGTTTGTTAAAGGATATTGCAGAGAAATTAAAAAGCAGGCAAACGTGTCACAGGAAGCCCAAAGGCTGGAACCACAGCTGCGTAATTCCTCCTCTGGAAACTGCACTGCGGGTTCGGATGGTGATGCACCGCTCAGTCACAGCTGCTCACTGAACTGAAACTGTCCTGCTGCCCGCTTCCTCCCTGATTTCACTGAGCTCTGCCTCAGGCCCGTTGTTGAAATACCTGCTGAGTGTTGGTGGGCTGATGTGGAACAATGTCTGGGCGGTGTCACATTTGGATGAAGTGTCCCCCGCACGGACGATGCCCTCCGGGCGCGGCAGCGCCTCTTCCCGGACATAACCACCCTCGTTAAGGCTCATTAGTGCCAACTGAGTCAGTGGGTGATGGGATGGCATCACACCTTCTGCTGCAGCCTCGTCCCATGGTGCAACCCGAGCTTTTGGTGTCTGAACCTGTTTTATGGCAGGAGCAGGATTTGCAGGGGCAGCAAAGGCGGCTCCCATTCCAATTCCAGAACCAAGGTGTTGTGAGACGTGGCCTGTGATGCACACCAAAAACGAGAAGGACATTTCCAGGTAAGTCTTGACTTTGGGGAACAGGATATGACAGCGATGGGGCTGATGGGATGCATCCTCTTAGATTTTTAGTCACTCTTCTGCCCACACCAGCTGGAACAGTTGTGCACAAAGTTGTCATTGTGACAGGGCTTAGAATTAGTGCTCTAAGGACATGGACACAGTTTCCTTAGTACTGGGTGTTTGGTAACAAGACATGAGGGAAAAAAATGAACTTTCATGAAGAGAGACCATGTTTTCATACAATATACATTAGAAAACCAAGAAAGGCTCAAGGGAACATAACAGAGCTACTGCAGTTCTTGAGTGTGTCTAAAGCAGACGTGAAGCTCTTCATGGTGTGCCAGGAGGTGAAATCAGCCACCAAGAAATGCCTGTCAGCAGGACAGTGCTGCTCCAGGTCAGTGAGTTATGGATTCTGGACAGGAGGGCTGGGAAGAGGAAAGGTTGCTCGTCTCCTTATTTATGAGGCCAGTTGTTCCCTTCCAGCAGCAGGGAAGGCAGATGTGGAACATCTTTCCAATAACGTCAGGGATGGGATTGTATTGTCTGCAGCCCCGTTTGGCTGAGTCAAGGTTTCCAGTGCTTGTGCCTCATCACAATAAAAGCAGGAGCTGCTCACATCCTTGTCCACCCAGAGGAACCAACCTTAACTAGGAGCTTTTAGAGCCAAAGAAAGGAACTGGAGCCGTGTCCTGAGCCACAGGAAAGGCAGCCACGTGTTGAAGCTCGCTGGATTTTCCTTCACTGTGCTTTTGCTCATGTTGGATCCCTGTGCACAGCCTGACTCATGGCTTTGGGAAAGAGAGAAGTCAGTGTTGCCTGCTCAGAAATCCAACGGCTTTCAATTCACCCAAACCACCATGCAGGACTCCGAAGTTCCTTGTGTGGATGATTTCCAATTAAAATTTCCCATCAGTGGTCATCAAAGGATGGCAACAACAAACAGTTCCACGTTTCACTCTGCCACTCTTGTACTCTGCTTTACCCCCATCTTGCCCTCTTTGGCACAACATCCCCTTGCATCAGTCTGGGGTTTATTTTTGGGATGAACATGACGTTGCCTGGAACCTCTCCTAAAAGCTCGTTAACTCAGGACACTCTTTTGATCATGGAGCAGAAAAACACAGCTCTGTGCTCGTCTTTATTCACCCTGAGAAAGCAACTGGGCTTTTGTCCATGGACAGCAGAGCTTGCAGTATTTCTTTGGATAGCCTGGAACAGGGATGCCCAGGACATTTGAAGGGTTTTTGGTGCCTCCTTTAGCAATATTGGTCTGAGATGTGGCCATTTTCTGATCAAACTTTTTTTTTGGTGGGAAAGCTGAACTTCTGACATCTGAATTTTGTGGCATTTCAAGTTGGGAGTTGACTTTTTCTATGGAAAGTTTTAGTTCTCTCGTGGGAAAATGAGAGCATGGCCAATCTAAATACTAAATAAAGTCACATACTGCTTGAAACACATTCTCTGTGCTCAGGGAAGTGGCCAGTTACTCTGTGTTTCTCTGTTGCTTTACAGAAAACCCCTCCACCCTGCCCTGTAGATGTGTGATCCTGAGTTTTGACATTACGTGGTCTGGATTTGGGCAGCAGGAGAGAGAGGCCTTGCGTTGTGCTCTGAATATCGGGGTGCTCCTAATTTTAGAAGAATATCCTCACAGACACTATTTCTCTGCCTTGTGGTAAATCTTTTAATCTCTTTTGTTGTCTCAGAGAATCTGGTCCCAGGTATCTGGGAAATACAATTTGTAATCCAGCTTCTCGGCCTAATGAATGAGAATCTCCAGGGAAGTTTCATCCCTGAAATTTATTTTTCCCCAGTGAAAGCAAACTGATCTTCTGAGCTGGGTTGGTAACCTGGGAACACGTGGCTCAGGCTGGGTTGTCTGGGAGGCTGAATCTGTAAATGGCTTTTTCAGGGTGTGAACGGGACACTCAGTTTTCAGTTTTCAGGCACAGCAAACCCTCATCAGCACTGCCTGAGGGGGTGTAAATCAGCACAACCCCACTGCTGCTGCTGGACCTTCTGCACGTCTTGGCTGCAGCCTCCAAAGCCCCACGCTGGTGGTACCAACAGAGTGGGATGGGGAAACGTGCTCAACCCATCCCCAAATTCAGGGGCAGTTGCACTGGAGACAACCCCACCACTGACCAAGCTCCAGAACAGCTCCTGGAGGGGCTTGCAGGCCTCAGCTGTGAATTATGACATTGCTGAGGCTGGTTTCCTGTTCCAGTTGGAAATAGTCTCAGGATTCAGGCAGAGCTGCCTGAATTACATGCCCAGGGAATTACATGGGCCTGGAAGCAGAAATAAACTTCCCATGGCATTTCTTTTAGGTACCTGCTTGCTCCTCTGAGGGACAGGGTGTATCCAGAGGCCAGCGTCAGCAAACGCATCACTCCTCCCTTACTGCACGGTTATTTCTCGACCCTTTCTTGCTTTACAAAGGACAAAAATCTGATCAAATGCCTGGATGAAGCACAGGACAAATCCAGCTGTTCTACAGATGTGAAAGGATAGACAGCCTTTAGGTTCTGTCTCTTTTCAAAACAAACCAGCTCCTCCACTTCTTCAGCCTTCAGCCTCTTAAGCAGTGTCACAGCCTGTCCCCCACAGGGGAAGAACAAATATCCTCCCCATCTTTCCCAGCTGGAAACCCATCTGTGTTTGAGATGTGTTTGAGGCTTTGCATGTGGAATTATTTTTCACAGTCTCAGGGCTCTCTGCGGGTGAAATAACGTGAGTAAAAGCAATTATGACGAGCATAACAGTTGTTGATAAAACAAGGAGCGATGGTTAATAAGAACAATTTATTGGTGAACTTGACTTCATTGCTGTTAATCTGTTTTCTCAAGCTGAATTTCGGTGGAGAGGCTGCCAAAGAAGTTCAGGGATTTCCTATGTGCATTTGCCCATTGGATGAACTCAACTCTTCTCTCGGCCTTCAGATTTCTTCACTTTTCCTGACGTGCCCAACTGGAATTGCAGGTAAATTACATGAGAGACTTTCTTCAGATGTTCTGATGGGAAATCTGCACCTGTCTCGTGTTTTCTGAGCATTTAAAGCTGAAACACATTGTCCTTTACCTTTTTTTCCTGTTGCAAGGCTTTTTGGAAGTACACTCCATTTTCTCCTCTGTTCTGCTCTCCATGTTGGGATACGCTGGAAGATATTAAACAACAAAACAGCAAAGAGGATATGTTTTATATTATTTTGTTTATAAGAACACTCTGGACTGGTAAATAGCTACACCCTTCATAAATGTTTTCAATTTTCCCTTTGAAATAAGAAACAAGTAATGCTTTCAACAAGCAACTCTTCTTGGTGAAGGATTTTTCTCATTGTAGGGTGCAGACATAATTTGAAAATCAAAATGTTTCCAGAAAACATGTTTTGGGCACGTGGGTTTTTTTGGTTTTGTTTTGTTGTTGCAGTTGGTTTTATTTTTGTTTTTTTTTTTTCCTTTGGAGCCATGCGAAACCCAAGCTGTGGCTGGGAAGACATGGCTGCTCACGATGCTGAGTGCTCCGTGCTGAACAGAGCATCTTTCAGTGTGGGGAACCAACTTGTGATCTGTAGGAGGACACAGCAACCCCATAAAGTCACTTGCAGGAGAGACTTCACCCGGTTTATTTCTAATTAAATTCAGCAAAAAGTATCTTGTATAACAAACCAATAATTTGAGCTGTGTAGGGAAGAGCTGCACCTTCAGACACAAGTGGGTGGCCTGGGTTATTTCTTGGAAACAAATGACCAGGCCATGGCGTTTCAGTCCTCCTGCTTTGTTGCTCCCAATAATATGGAATGGTCACAAAAATCTCATTTTTCCCTGGAGAATTCCTGAGGGCATGCCAGATGCTTGGTCCCGTTCCCAAGCTGGGCACAGACGTGGGATCCTCCTTGACTTCACCATGAGAGAGCTTGAAAAATTAGGTCCAAAAGTGAGATGGCCCAAACCCAGCTTATTCTAGGCTGGCCTTACACCCTCACAAGAGGCTTTTTGGTCTTGCTGTGGCTGCGATGGTTTTCTCTAAATGTGCTGTATTGTTCTGGACTTCCAGAGACTGTTTGTGCAACCCAATTTAAGGTCACCTTGAGAGTGGCTGGGCTTGGCAGAGCTGATTTCTGGGCCCAGGCCTTGCTGCTGATCTCGAGCTTTTGACTTATTACACAAGACATTTTGTAGATTAAGTCTGAATAAACCCTTCAATTAAGGTCATAGTAAATAAGATTCTAAGGTTAAAGCACTTTATGGCAAGCAGACTTTTGGGAGCTGGTTGTATTAAGAGGAATGATTTGATTAGAGAATGAGAAACAGGACTGGGGGGACAGGAACCTGACCTCAGCAATAAAATGCACAGAGTTGCTTTTTTTTTCTCCTTCTTGGAATCTGGTGCACAAAGGTACAATTGAACAACATGGCCAACGTTTCAGCAGGCCAAGGCAAACCATTTGTGCTTTTCCTGACTCTGGGCATCTGCACAGGGTTTTGCTTTGCTTTGCTTTAAAATTCTGGGCCAAATCTGCTTCTTAGCATGCAGCATGAAGAAGCTGCAAGGTGGGAGCTGGGCTGGGACCCTCGGGAGGCTGGAGGTGCCCCTGGAGCTGAACTGACCACACTGAGCTGCAGGGCTCTTGGGCTCCTCCAACTCAGAATCAGCTTCTGGACACCACCAAGCAGTACGAGCTGAATTTAAGGATATCTGCAGGCAGGATGTAATTTGGAAGAGCAACCAGGGCAGATAGTCTGGGTCACATTGTTGGAGTCAGCTCAAGCTGGAGTAGCAGGGAGGCGGAGGGGGGAACACAGAAGCAGCCAAACACCCACACGACCCCAGTGCCAACCTTCACTGCTTTTGCAGTGTTTGATTTGTTGTTTCCTTAGAAAACCAGGCTGGGCTCCCAGCAGCAGATCATTTTCAACCTCTCTGTCTGAGTTAGAAAGAAAAGGCTTTGTCCCAGGAGTGGATATTTCCAGTATCACTGGAAATGCCGAGTGGTGTTTGCGTTCCTCTTTTTCTTCCTTATCGTTCTGCAGGAGGAAGCCTGTCCTGGGAGCAGGGCTCAGACACGTGGCTGCTGCTGCTGAGGTGAGAATGAGATGGCCCCTGGTTTGCTCATGAGCCAAGAGGGCTGGGAGAGAAAGGGATGGACACAGGGAGGGTGAATCAGCATCTGTGCCTAGGAGCCTTCAACCAAGTTTAGCTGTCCTGCTCTGCAGGACGAGTGTGATTGTCCCAATTCACGTGGGAATTGCAAGGTAAGACCCTCTGAGCCAGCAAATATTTCCATTTACCTCACTCAGCTCCTTCACCCAAGCACTGAAGCCGTACACTGGAGATAACACAAGTTGAAGAGACTCAGACAAAATTTAAACATGTGCTTTTTCATGGGCAAACACTGAGTAATGACTGCACTGGCTCGGGAGAAATGCCCTGGTCTGAAGGCAGCACTTTACAGCTTCAAATCAGCTTGTGTTTGTGGAAGTTTGATGCCATTTTGCAAAGTTTACTTTCTCAAATGAGAAAGAAACAGCCAAAATATTATTATTTCTACACAAAACAAGTTGGAATAGGCCAAATAAAATTACAATCTCCATTTGGCAGGGAGACGAGGCGATGCAGTTAGCTGACTTTTATGAAAAAATGAGTAGAAAGCTGTGAATTTGATACATAACCCTTTTCTGGCCAGAAATACCATGGCATGGAGAGCAGAAAAGATAAACAGCTAAATGCTTTAGCAAAAACTACCTTTGTCTGTAGTCAGATAATGCTCAAATACAACACTTAAGAAATGAAATAATAGGCTAAAATAAATCCCCTTAATTTATTTTCCTTCTCTGTTCTGCCAGTTTCAAGTTTCCTTCAAAACTCTCCCATTTGCTGAATTTTTTTGTGACAGATATCTGGCCTGGTCTTTTGCAAACCAGAGGAAAGGGAATGCTTTCAAGCATCCCAGACAGATGATTTTCTCTTTGCTGTTCTCTCGATGATGTTAGAAAACACAAGCTGCTTGTGTGAGACCTCTGCTACTGTGACCATGTAGAAAGAACCACGGTGTTCTCCAGGAGATGACACACAAAATTCAGAATGAGTGAAAATTAAAAAAAAAAATAAAAAAATCTGCTGATGCTTTGAGAAAACCCTGTGTCTCCACATAAACCTCTGGATTTGGGGTTTGTTTTTGTTGTCCCCATGGGCATCCATGAGGTCATAGGTACCCTAAAGCACCTAATGAGAAGCAAGAGGTCTTTGCTGAGCATCTGGGCTACCCCTGCATCCCTGGAGAATGACAAACATCCCCGGGGACCCCACAAATCTTCTATTGATGGCTGAGAGACCAGAGAAGGAGGTCAGCTCTTCACTGAGGTAAGGAAAATCTGTGTTATGGGAGGGACAAGGAGGCTAACCCAGCCCAAACTGGTGCTGAGGGCAGCCACCCGCGAGGTTATGGTGTTGGGCTCGGCTGGCTGGGAAGCACCAAGGGAAGCAGAGGGTTTGGAGGGATCCCACAAACCCCTCCAAGTCCTGTCGTCCCCTCTGAAAAGCGGGATTTGATGTCTCCAGGTGTCAACACTGCTGCTCTTTCTCACCCTCCAAATCCAATAGCTGTCTTGCCTTTATTACAGGTGTGGGTTTAATTACGTGTCTTTAGGACCATTTTTTCAGGCTGTGGTTGACAAATCATCGTGTGTGGCTGCCCCAGCAAGCCTCCACCTCTCTCCATAACTGTATTTTCCGTGGTAGCACATCTGTTCTGCCTACTCCACCTATTTTTGAAGGTATATCAACAAACTCCCTCTGGCTCTGACCTCCCAGCAGGCCAACAGTGCAGCACTCGCCTCTTGCATTAATCAGCCTTATGTCATTAGCTCCATTTAGTGGCATTTTTGTCCTTTTCCTCTCTTTCACTGGTGGAGAAACATCTGCAAAATATTTGGGTTACCTGCGGCAAAGCGTGAAACATCACTCGGGATGGAGCCCAAGCTGGCAGTGCTCTGCTGCTTCAGAGGTCTTTGGAATGCAGTTCCGTGTATAAAAACCAGAGTTGGCTGAGGTCACGTCACCAGAGGTGACCTTGGGAGTTGTCTGATGCCGAGGCAGCTTCTTGCTTTTATTTCGGGGTTTTTTTGGGTGTCCCTGGGACTATTTCTGGTGGCATTGCGCTGGAGTCTCCTCAGAGCAGAGGTGCTGCATGCAGAGCTGCCCCCGGTGGCACTGGAGGGGCTGAATGTGTGGCTGCAGAGCTGTGCTGACAGAGGAACTTTTAAAATCTTGCTTGAAAGTATTTTCCCCACCCACAAAACATCATTCTCTGGAAGGTTAGAGCTGATCCATCCACCACGGGCTGTGAGAAATGAGAATAAGCCCGTTGTCCTGAATGTTTCTCTGTCCTAAGCCTGGAGAACTGATAGAACTTATTTGCCATATCATTTCTTGACCAAACCACGCTCTGCACTAGATTTTATCATTTCCCCATACAATAGTAACCAAACCTTTTCAATTAGAAGACATTCCTCTACCGGTGCAGCCGACATCCTGTTTTGCCTTCCGTGCTGCAGCTGCACGTGGGGCATAAAAATAAAAAATTAGGAATATAAAAAATAAAAATATATATTATATAAATTATTATATA
>VZRQ01003894.1:21379-112055 GCA_013397975.1 Machaerirhynchus nigripectus | reverse complement strand
TATATATATATATATATATATATATTTTTACTGCTGCCTTCAGGGTGTTTTATGCCAAGAAGGGAAAAAGAAATCCTAACAAATAACAAGTTCATGGAGTGCTTAAATCTGAAAACATGTTCAAGGTATTTGTTGCAAATAAAGCCAAAGGCCTCATGTGCTCCTTGGAGCATTCCTGGAGAGCTGCTGGCTGCCTTTTCCTAGATAATGATCTTTATGTGTTTAGCTGTGAACACACATTTCCCCATCCCCTGTTGTTGCTTTTCAAGGTTAGACAAAAAACTCTTGTTCGTACACTTTGTTTTCCAAAACTGGTGTGCTTTTTTCCCCCAGCTGTTCTCTTCTGCCTCCCTTTGAGGTTATTCCCATCACCTTTCCCATCTTCACATCCCCTCCAGGCCCAGTTCCCAGCCCCCCACTCACACTTGGTTTTCCCTTTCTTTCTCTGCTCTCCTTTGTGTAATTTGGTGATTTTCACTTCAGCAGTTTTCCAGGAATATCTGGAATTTAATCTTGGCCGGCAAACCCCTCCTACTGCAGCACAAGCTCAGCCTTTTGCCAGTTCTCTCCTTGTTCCTTTGTCCGAGTCCTGAGCACAGACACCACCCAGAGCAGACTCATGGGCCTACCCAAAGACCTGACTCTGAACTGATTAAGCAGAGCAGGATGTTTTAATTCGTTCCCTATTCACGTTAAAGGGGTTTTGTCTCCACCACACTCCACCCGTTACTGATCTGAACACCACGCACAGTCACAGTCAGATTCCCAGGATATAAATCTCCAAAATTTTGTCTCTGCCCCAGGCTCGCTGGTGCCCTGCTAGGAGCATTATCTAGCTCTCAGCTAAGGAATGCCATATTTTTTTTCACCTCTCTTGACAAGAACAATGTTCTCAGCCCAGCCCTTTCGCCTTCACCATGCTGATCCTGTGCTTCTCCCTGTGCCCCTTTTCCCAACAAACCCCTGTACTCCACACAGGGCTCCACAGAGAGAGAGAATCCCTTTGCTTTCGTCAGGGGGAGAGAGACGAGAAGCCTCAGCAAAACAGGAAGCAGTGACAAGATGTGGGTTTATTGGGTTGTTAGCCCTGGGGCACCAAGATTGCATGAGATATTATTTTTAAAGCAGCAGCATCCAAAAGGTCACTGAAAGTGTCAGGCCTGAGATACACCTTGGTGATTTCTTGAAGTTCAGGTGCCTGACCATGGGGTTTGTTGAGGGCTGAATGTTGGGTTATCCCCATGGATTATGTTGGCCCGAATTGCAGGGATTTGGTGGAGAGTTTGTTCTTGTTCTGCATTATTTGCTGTGCAATTTTCCTTGGTAATTCAGGACCCTGCTGCCAGTCTGTGAACTTTTGTGCGGAGAAAAGTTATGGAGATGGACTGTAAAGGCTTGGATTTACATTTCCTGGGGTAGGAATCTCTGCCTGGGCAAGAACTGTTAAAATGGGATCTGCAGTTGGGGTGCTGCACAATTAAACAGGATCAGAGCTCATGCAAAGAGAGGTTCAGCTGCAGCACTTCAGAGCCAAACTCTGGACGAAGGGAATTAATTTTCTGGTCCACAGATGTAGCAGCTAGAGAGGTTATTCTCTTTATTCTGCTTCACTGATTGTTGTGTTCCCTCTTATCATGGGAATAAGCTCTAAGAAATACTTGACGTATATGAATTCTACCCAATTTGGGCTAGAAATTTCTCAATAAATCGCAAAACTAAAGAACTCCCAATTTATACTTCCACTTCTTAATGATGTTTTATTATATAAATGTGATTACACTTCGTAGCAATGGAACACAACGTACCAAACATCCAGGGGAAAAAAACTGAGACTGGAAAGAAAACAAGCTTCATCCTTGAGTTGAATTTGGACCTTTTACCTTTTAAATAAAACCATCTGTATTTATATTTTCAAAGTTTGTCAGGGCCAGATGTTGACAAACCCTACTATTTCCTAATCAGTAACCTGGAGGGTGACCCCTTTGTGCAGCCAGGCATGGCCTGAGACTTCCTATACAAAATAGGGTGTGAGAAGCCAGAGGTGGAAATTATTTGCCAAAAATATTTAGGAAAAAGAAAGAAAAATGAAGGGATGTATACTACTGGGATTGGAGCCTTGGGAGAAACAATCATTCATCCTTGTTGTCAGGATGAGTCAGGTAGGCTCAGATAAGATAAAAATGGGGTAGAATAATATTCCGTGGGCTAAGAAACTCATCTCACCAAACTGAAATGTCTTTTTCCTTGATTTCAAGCACAAAATTTAGATTGGAACATGGGCTTTCCTTAAACCTGGAACGTGTTTGGATCCTTGGCTTGGTTCATGCCTACATCCTGGTTCTGTTTTAATTTAAGGCAGAAAGAGAAAAATATGTTTTTAATGCCAGCTAACCAATTCATATTAATTAACTCTAATGAAAATAAGGAGAAAGAGGGAGAAGGAAAAGCAACATAAGTTCTTACTAAATTCAGCAATTTTAATTCAAGCCCAACCTGAACCCAAATCCCGTCTGGGCTGTTACTTTGACCTGAAGGAGCTGGGGTGCTCACAAAGCAGGTTTAAATCAGCTGAGGAGCAGTAATTTGTCCCTCAATCCATTCTCCAACCCAGGAGCTCATTTCTGTGGGATGTTGTGGAGGCTCAGCTGTCATATGAAGGGTTGGCCCACGAGAGGCTCATAAACATGTCCAGGCTGGGACCTGGGACTTCAAACCTTCCTAGAGCTGTGGGTTTCTGAGGGCTGGCTATGGTGTGGGAATTAGTCACAGCTTCCTGTGCTTGGGTGTTCCTCCCTGAGCACATGAGGACCTTTGATCTGGCCCAGTCTATCCCTCTCCTGTTCCTGTAGTCTTTTCACCTCTATTTTAGCCCAGGTTAGCTCATGGGGCTTCACCAAACTGAAATGGAAACCTTTTTTTTCTTTTCAGTGTAGACATAACACCAGGCATCCTTGTTCAAACAAAATCCTCTTGGGGTGACTGCAATCAAACCGAGAAAGGACACGGGCCTGGTCTTTATTTTTGAGTTCTTACCTCTAGAGTGATTCAGATTGGCTTGGATAATAAAAACAGATCCCTGCTCCTCTTGCCATAAATCAGCGTGTTCTGGCTTTTGTCCCCAGGAAGAGCCTGTCTGTTCCCTTGCCAGCGTTATTCCCAGGCCATTGTCCCAGTTCTAGGACTGGATTATCTTCAGGGACAGGCTGCTGCCTCATGGTCGTTCTAACAGATTTCAGAAGACTCAGGAGATCTTTGTGAGTCATCTCCTTCCTGTCTCTTCTCTAACCAAACTGTCCTCAACATGGGCTGAGCTGAGAAGGGTTTATGTTCTGGGCATCTGGCATTTTTTGCCTGAATTTACTGAAATGTGGGAGGGATGGGACACATGGAGCAGAAGATGGGGCAGGTGGTGTTCTTTGGTGCAGAAACACCACCAGTGCTGCGTGTGCATTGACACCCAGGCCACCCAACTTCCACCCTCTGGTTCCCTCTCTCTTTTTAAATCCTCTCCACGTCCATCTTCCCCTTCCCTCAGCCTCCATTCCTTCCCAGTACTCAATGTCTTAAGATTTTATCCATCTTAAAGGCCTTCTTTTGCTAAGGATACAACAGGCAATATTTTCCTCTGGAAACTCAGTGTCGGGGGACACCAAGGATGCTCATTCCAAATTTCTATCAAATTGATGCATAACAGAATATGCAAATTTGGGGTTTGCTGTTGCCAAAAATTGGAAGCCATGCATATAAGACTTCAGGTTCTTCCTCTGGGAGAAGGGTGGTTTTCCTTTGGCTATTTTTTCCCTGTTGGATGTTGTCTGTCCGAAGGCTTTAGAAAGAATCCACAGGAGCTGCACAATTTCAGCAACTGGTGCAGTAAATTAAACAAAGAAGGTGTGTGGTTTTGATGGGGAGGAAACAAGTATGAACATAACAGCCCCACTGGTAAACAGAGGACTTAAGGCTCTCATGCAGAGAAATTCGTAAAAAAACAAATGAATTTCCAGACCAGGCTTGGAGTTGCATCAAATATAATTGAAAAATTTCCTGGTTTTACTCCATGACTTTCTCAACAAGTTCCCCACTAGTGCTACGTTTCAGGAATGCACATTAATGTACTTTTCAATACAGTTACATTCAAAACAGTGTGAAAAATTATTTGAAGTCCCACCAAAATCACCCAGGATGTCTGGTGTTGGAGGGAATCTCTGCTCAAAGCAGGGTCTACAAGAGCAGGTTCCTCAGGAGCAATTTAGCTGTCCATTTTATTTAATTTTTTTCCTGAATTGTGGCTTCAGAGTTTCTATTGTATTTCTCAGGTCAGTGGGCACCAGGGAAATTGTGTTTTGTTCCTTTGACTTTGAGTTGCCAGGTCTGTGTCTAACACAGCTACAGTTCAGGTGATTTTCAGGCTTTATGCTTTGAGATGACAGCAACCCTGACACTGCAGTAACATTGGAGGATGAGTCACCAAAAGAGTCACCATGAGAAAGCCAGCTTATTCCTGACTCCTGAATATTTGGAGTCCATCAAGAAAGGCTTCATTTCAAATTTCAGTTATTTCTGTCCCCCTAGGAATAGTGCCCAGGGATGATGCTTCCACGTAATGTAACTGTCTAGTGGGAGTAAGAATCTGCAGGAGCTGATGATGCTGGGACCATGAAGGAGTCCATGCTCAAATGCTGGAACAAAGCCTCTGAGACTCTGTGAAATCCCCTTTTTTGGATATTTTCAAAGCTTGGCTGGATGAGGTAATGAACAACCTGATGTAATTCCTTCTAGTGGAAGGTGTCCCTGCCCATGGAAGGGGGTTGGATCTAGATGATTTCCTTCCAACCCAAACCATTCTGTGATTCCATGAATTTAGAAGTGAGCCCTGTTTCAGCCAGAGTTGGTCCCACCAGAGCCCCCCCTGGAGCCCACACTGCCCCGTGACTCCTGACTCGCAGTCGGGGCTTGGAGGGTCTTATCAGCCTCATTGTCTCACACTTCCTCATCCACCTAAGATTACCTAAAACCTGATTTTTCCCCAGGATTCTTGTTCTTTTTGAAAGGATCTGCTGGCATTTATCTCCCCAGCTGTCTGAGCCAAGGCAGGCGGGCTGGCAGATGGAGGTGGTTGAGGGAGCGGAGCATAAACTCCAGATGATTGTCTGGACTGTCTCAAAGTGCCATCAGGTGTGAGGCTTGGATGGAGATTTGTGGAGTTTGACGCCGTGCCCAGACGGAGCTGGAGTTCAATCGCTCCAAGGCACGTCCGGCCAGACACAGCCATTGTGTCGGTCCTGGAACGGGAATATCCTGGGATTTCTATCGGAGCCGCGCGAGTGCTTGGCCTCACAGGTCACTTCACTTTGTTCTGGCCCCTGCTGATCATAAATAGCCCCAGCTCCTGTGCTTGCAGAGCTGTCTGCTCGGTGCCTGTAGGCGTTCGGATCTACCTGAGATGATTTTTGCCTTTTGGCCTGGGTGGTCCAGCCCTGGGGCTGGAAAGCTGTGCTCTGTGGGCTTGGCACGAGCAGGATTTATTTGAGTCTGCTCTCCTGCTCATTAGAAAAAGCCTGAGGTGCAGAGGGTGTATCTCAGTAATGGCATCAAGGGGATTTATTTGGAGGCAGGTTGGGATTTAGAGTGTCACTTTGGATTGTTATAAATTGAGCTGTTTTCTCTTTGCCTGGTTATTTATGCTGTGATGATATTGCAGCAGAGAAATCCACTGCTCTGGCAGGGTCAGCCCCTGATCCCACTGCTGTAGGGCCGTGGCCAAAGCTCCTCCATCACAGATGCTCCGTGCCCAGAGCTGTCACTGCAGTGTCCCCTCTGTAATCTTTACACCACAGCAACAGCCACTGTCAGGACTGCAGTGACCACACAGCCCAGAGTTGCTCCCAGAACGGTGGTGGCAAAAATATTCAGGTTATTTTATCTGTGCCAAATCTCAGACCCATCCATCATCCCCCAGAGAGCAGTGAGACCACCCCAGCAGCTGAGGGACAGCACCCACCCTCTTCCTACAGCACGTCTGAGGGGGCTGGTGGCCCCCTGCCTGCTGCAGAGCTGCCTCCATCAGGAAAGCAGGGTAGGTAGCAAAGTATGTCCATTTTCAAAGGCCTGGAGAGGCAAGAAGAATCCAACCTCAGGCTTGGCGAGGCACAGCATTGCAGCACATTCCTTCACCACTGTAACTCCGGGCTGGGGCTGCACAGACAGATGATACTGGCAAGGCAGCAGGAGTTGAGTTTGTGTTTTTTGGTGGGGGAATAAAGATTAATGCACCAACTCTAAACTCGGGGTGGGGGAATTTCAGGAGAGCAAAATAATGTCCTGACTCTGAGTTGTGCCAGAAATTAATATCCCAGTTCTTGTTAGAAATCCAGTATTGTCTTTCCAGTACAGCCAGGGCTGAATAGCTCCTTCTCCTCTGAAAAGAATAATATCTCTCAGGCAGCACATCCGACCAGACTTGGACGGCTTTGCTCTTAGGTACAGGTGTCCTGACTCTGTTCCTGAATCCACAGGGTGGAAGGAGTCCAGGGCTGAGTGGAGTGTCATTCCCCAGCAACTCAGACCAGCTGCTGGAGAAATGATCAGACCTGAGGGTCAGCGTTCCCTGGGAAAACGGTATCGAGGTATTTCCTAGGGTTCTGTTTCATTTCTGGAAAGCTCGAGTGTGTCCTGCGTGTTGGTTTTTAATGGATTTTCACTTCAGTCCGGGGGGAACAGGTGGACACCGGGCTGGCTCTGAATTATTAAAATGAGGGGGATGTCAACATTAAAACCAAAAAGTGTTGAGTGCAGGGGAAGGAAAAGAGGGGTGGTTAATGCTGAGTGCTCTGTTTTGTGCACGTCAGTCACTGACCTGTCAGTCACAGCTGTGCCTGTGCAGGCTTTGGCAGTGATTGCAGTGCAGCACTTCTCCCTGACAGCTCCTTTTCACCACCCCCATCACAGTTTCATGTAAATGCCTTATTTTTCTAAAGGTGCTTTGCTTTCTGTGATCCTTCCAAAATAATTCTTCTGCTGATCTTCACCTGGTTGTTAGAACCTTGAGGTGGCTTTTTGTGGGCTCGGACTTGCAAGGTGCTCCTGCTCCCATCAGCCATTCAAACCAACCAAAAATGTCTGGGAGAACCTTGGGGAGGATTTGCTTAGGTCTGGATAATTGTGCCATGACTACCCTTAAACACAACTGGTTCAAGTGTCTCCAAACCAGAATAATCCTGGCTACAGCCCCTCCCCAGGATATGGAGGAGGAATGCATCGGCTGTGAGTTAAGAACCCAAAAATGTCCTATTGAATTCTCTACTGCGATTCAGTTACCATAAACAGTAATTAAAATAGTTCTTGGGTTCTCCACGGGCATGAGGAACGTTAGAGACTGTTACATTTTCCACAGGCAAACAGCCAGGCTCGGGCCAGAGTCAGTCTTGATGCACTTTATTTAACGCAAAGGGAATCACAAACCTGGGACTTTCCCTCAAAGCCTTGCAACGAGCTCTCCCAAGGAATTCCTCACCCAGAACTGGGATGCCTCCAGCTCTGGAGCATTCAGGAAGATCCATGTGTGGTGGGGCACACAAGTGACTGCCCACCCAGTCCCTGAGACACGTCTTTGTAGCCTCGTTCATATCCAGCAAAGCTTACTTAAAAGTTTACTTAAATTTCTCTTACTTTAAACGTTTACTTAAATTTTTCTCTTCTGTTACCTGTGCAGGGAGGGCTCTTCCCATGAAAGTGTCCTTCTATCCAGCAAGATTAAGACCTGCTGAAGTGCTTTGGGTCGAGAAAGAAGGAGGATAAAGGTGACCAAGCTCTGCAATGCCCCTTTGGGAGAAGGGAGCTGAGGTCATTAATCCTCTGCTGTGAATTTTCTGAGCCTCAGTTTCCACCTTCAAGGGTAACAAGAGCATCACCAGCCCCCAAGTGAATGGTTTAAAAGGTAATGCATTTTTAAAATCCAACAACTTTTATGTTCTAACCAGATAGTGCTTCGCCCTGGGGATCTATTCTTTCCCCTTCTTTTGTGCTTTTGTTTTAAAGTCAAGGAAGAACCTTTGCAAAGGAATAAAGCCCCAAAATCAAAACAGCAAATGACAGCTGATTTGTTCCCAGAATCTGGGGCTACACCCACGTAGGAGAGGTCCCAAAGTACCTGGAAAGCTCGTGAGAGGTGGTGCCAGGGGGAGTTTCTTGCTCCTCTTTTTCTCCAGTGGATTTTCTTCCCTGTTGCAGATGAAGGGCTCTGGGATGTTCCCTGTGGCACAGCCACTGGATTTATAGGCCTGTGAAGGGTGAGGAAGGGCTGGACTGAAAAGATTTTGCTCTCATGGGGGAACCTGAAAATTATTTTGGATCTCAACCTTTTCAAAATCTGGGCACAAAGTGCTGAGATACCTCCCACCTCTAAGCTAGGCCTCCTCCAGAGTAGATCAAGCTTTTGCAGAAGTGGTGGGCAGTCCTGAATCCAGCAAAATCCAGCCTTGAGAGTATTCAGGGAGCCTGAAGGGAAACTGAGGCACTGGGCTTGGCTAGTGGTGGCAAAGGGCTCAAGCCCAAACTCTTCTCCAGCTGCTGCATCTCCTGGAGCTGCATCTGTTGGTGAGCACTCCTACAAGGTTTGCATGCAGAAGTTCCTAGAGATTAGATGGAGAGACTCATTTAAAATCACCCAGCAGGCTCTGCTGGGTAAGAGTTTCCACCCTGAACAAGTGTCTGAGCATGCAGCTCACATAAATCTCAGCTCCATGTTCAGCTCCGTCCCAGCTGGCGCAGGCTGGACCTTCATTCCAGCAGATTGCTAGAGAAAAGCTTGCTGAAAAAAACCCCAAAAAACCCAAAAGAAATAGGCAAAAGTACAAAAAGGAAAAAAAAAAAAAAAAAAGGAAAAAAGTAGAAGATGCAGCCAAGACTTCAGTGATAAAATGGAGCAGAAGAGACTTGGACTGCGGCGCAGGACATGGTGTGCTGGAACCAGGAGTTGCTCCACACAGATCAATATTGCCCTGGCAGTCCAAATGTCAAAGCACTGTGTCACCAAGGGGCAGAAATCCATCCTGGAGAGTGAGTGATGGGGTGTGAGGTGCAGGCAGCAGGGGATAGTGCAAGGAGTCTGGAAAAGGACATCCACAGACCTTGCACTCGGATATTTGGTGCCTTCTGGTTTTGCCTTTGGCTCTGCCTTCCGTTTGTGTTCCTGTCCTTCTCTTCCACATTTCACCCTCACGTTACCCTGGGATTTCCTGGGCCTTGCAAGCAGAACTGGGTGATCATAGCAGCCTCCTTCCTCCAGCTCAGGACCCGGCTGAGCACTGCCTTTTTTACCCAGCAAGGGATCACAGACCCATTTGTCTCTTCTCTCCCCAGGTTCTTTCAGCACTGTGGGAAGCAGTCCCTGGGAAACTCCTTTGCTCTCTCCCGTGTGTAGCCAGAGGTGGATGAAGGCTGGGAAGTCTTTGCCTCTGATTGCAGACTGAGAAGTCCATCAGAGCAGCTGAGCAGGGGGTGCAGGTAACACCTGGTCCTCTTTCCCTGCCCTCAGGCAGCAGCCTGTGAGTTTTAGGGTCACACAACTGTCCCTGCTTGCTCAGGGGTTACAAAGGCCTTACTGCCCACCTACGAATTCCAAATTCCTGCTCTGCTCACCGTACCTCTCACTAGCATTAAATGTCACCTGGGCTGCCAGTGGCAGCAGTGCCTGGCTTAACCTGGAGATACTCAGCAAAATTTATTTCCTGTGTCACGTGTTCATACCAGGCCAGGCTTTAGCAGCTTTTGGCTTGTCTCAGCACAAACATGGGTGTTTATTTTTGCCCCAGGATGAGTTTACTCACAGTTTTTGTGTTATCTGGTACTGCTCTCTGGCCTGTGAGCCTGGCTTTGGCAATGATGATGAGGTGACAGGACAGGTTTCTGTTTGCTTGGGAGATGATGGTAGTGGGAGCACAAACCCATTGCTGGGGTAGCAGCAGGCTGCAAGCTACAAATCAGCAGTCAGAGGGGGGAAATGCTCAAACCCAGCCCAGCCCAGACTTCACTCACGGTCTGCTGGGAACAGAGGCAAACACGGGGTTCCCCTGCAAAGCAAGCCCTGGGGAGAGCCCCAGAAGGATGGATGAAGGTGTCAGCAGCCTGCTGCAAATCTAGGCCACAGCAGCTCTTGCTAGCCGTGAATGCTGAGCCTTAACAAAACCCTGAGGTTAATTTTGCAGAGTGTGTTTTGTGTCCGGCCAAGGAGCTTTTCTTTCTTGCTCAATCTTTTCCACTACAACTGGCAGGGCTGCAGCTGCGCCCGGGGGATTGCACAATGCTGGGTCCCAGGGCTCCAAAAAACAGGGGAAAGGCACAGAGCATCCCAGATCGCAACTAGAATTAGGATGAAACAGTTCAATTATACAAATACACGGCATGAATTACTCCAGGTGTAGGGACAGTGGTTCGCTGCTTCCTCCTCAAGCCTTATCAGAAATACCAAGAAACTGCAGGAGATACCAGGAAAAAAACAGTTGAGCCTTGGTTTGTTTTAGAAACGGCCCTTATTTTGTGTTTCTTCAGTGGGCAGGAGAATCTTTCCCCCACTGCTCTCTGCAGCCTTTTCTTGATGAATCATTAGCGATTAAGAGACCTCCTGTAGATTCCTGCTGGGCAATTTGTTGGCTGGTTTGTAGTGCAGAGAAATCTAGGTGAGATAAACCTCTGGCCCCATGTAATTTGGAAGGATCACGACCCCCACTCCCTTGGCACAAGAGTCAAACCAGAAGAACAATTTTTATTAGGACTGAGAGGGTAATTTAATGATTTAATTTTGATCATGCTTGCCCACACTCACCAGGCACAGCAAAACTCAGGTGGACACCCAAATCTTCATCTCTCCCCTCTTATCCTCCCCATCTGGTTTTCATCTGGGCACAGAAAGACAGTAATAGTCTTTTGGGAGAGGAACAAAGAGGAACTAACACCAACAAGATAATTACAGCGGGGTCATGGAGGTCAGAAGAACATCTTAAAGTAATAAGGAGAACGGGGAGCTGCATTAGTTGAGTCAACAAAACCTTTGCAGGAGAGGATAAATTCTCTGTTTCTTTATTGAGCTCTATTTTCCCCCAAAGTTTAAACCAGTGAAGCTTCTGCTGTAACTCACTTGCTGTGGCAGGTTTTGTACTGACTTTCAGGTTACAGATTACAGAAAATAAAAAATGTGTGGGGTTTTTAATGATGAGAGTTGGTGCAAGGAGAGGGAAATAAGAGAAAGGAGTTCTGTGCAAAAGCTTGCAGGAATATGCAGCTGAAGAGCAACTGATTTAAAGTTCAGACATGTAATGCTCTCCCCAGGTTACCTACCATAAATTTTAAGCTGATCTTATAGTTTTGATGATACAATTTTTATGATGCATTTCATGCCTCATTTCCAGGCAGATTTACAGCCCTTACACAATGCTGGATTAGTGACTCCACATGCTTCATGTCAACAAGTTATTTTCCTTTTTTTTCTCCTCCCCTGAAACTCCTGCTGGTTAAAATTAAGCCATATTGCAGTCAGAGTGCATTTGCTCGTGTCATTTTCGAGCTGCTTTTGGCCATCATTTGGTGAGAATGGCCCAAAGAGCTTTGACTTTTCAGATGGAGGGCCATAAACAAGGGCTGGTGCCCCTAGAAATTCCAAAATTGAACCCGGGTATTTCTTTTTTATATGTACATATTTTGTTTTGACCACCTGAGTTTTGACATGATTAAAGGGCAAGGTGTAGCCTGCCCTACACCTACAAGGTGCCTTTTCCAAAATAATCTCACCCACAGAACCAGAGAGAGATCAGTGTCACCTTTTACAGGCTTACAGATGTGAAAATATCTACAAGAGCAGGGCAGCCAACAACAACTTAGCACAAATCATGAGCTGCTGGAAAGAAAAATACCCTTACACTGGGCTTGGAATAAATGCTGTGGCTTGGAGACAAGCAGAGGTTTTGCCCAAATGCCCTGGCTGATGCTTTTGCTTTCTGGGTCCCATCACCAGCCTTGTACCACCCCAAAGCCTTACACCTGTCAAAGCCAGCAACAGTAAGCAAAACCCCGTGTTTATTTGCATTTATTTCTGCATAAACACAAGTGTATTTATATTTATTTCGAAAACCCTCAAGAGCTTAAAGGTTTGACTAAGGCTGCTAGGACAGGGTTACCCTTTGGCATATTCATGAACGTGGGGCAGGAGGAATCTGCAGAAGCAGCAGCAGGAGGAATCTGCCAGGATGTCACATCGCAGCAGGGTGGAACCACAGGGCCATTGTACCTGACTCACACAGGATGTGGCTTTTTTTGCCAGCTTGCCCTGGAATATGGGAATTTAGGCCATTAATCCCTAAAGGGGAATAAGTGTCTGTGTGGGGTGTTGCAAGGCTGAGAGCTGTGCCCACAGCACGAGGAAAGGAGAGGCTGAATCAGAGGAGGAAGGGATGATGCCGGGATGATCCGGGCAGGTCACCCCGCAGGGACTTTACAGCCTGGTGGCACGGTGACCCATCTCCTGTCCCTCATGCAAGGGCAGACAGGGGGACAGTGCTGAGCTAATTGATCCCTGCTGGGCCCATCAGCCCTGCAGAAGGTGGTGGTTGGGGGGAGAGTGCCTGGATTCCATCCAAATTTTACCTCATCAGTGAGGCAGAAGGCATGGAAAAACACCTTGTTTATGGCGGGAGCTGTTCTTGTTTTCCAAACTGGGAGGCAGCAGCAGTGGAGGGACACTGTAAACGGGCTGGCAGCTGCACCAAATGTCCAACTCACCTGGAGCCAGCATCCCACGGTGGGGATGCTCCCTGCTCCCACAGGAGCCTGTGGGCAGGGCCAGGAACAGCTGCTTTTCGGGGAGCTGCTTGGGGAGCAGAGGTTTAGGCCGTGTTTGACAGGAGCAGAGCCTGTCTCAGCAGCTCCTGCTGGCAGCTGGGGGCCTGCAGGGAGGCGGCCGCCGTGTCCCGGCCGCTTCTCCAGCCCCACAGCTTTGGCCCTGGCAACCAAGGGCTCCAAGGCACAGGGAAGAGCCTCTGCTTGAGGACAGAACTTCTTGTTAAAATATTTTCTCTCTGTAAAAATGACAGTGCCTCCTCTCGGGCTGTTGCCTGCCCATTCATGAAGAAATCTAACAAGAAATTCCTCATGTGTGGCATATTTCTCTTTACGACCTGGAAAGCAGCTTACGGATATTCTTTAGGCAGCGCTGATTCGTCTCACACCTCCCTCCACTCCCAGAAGAGGTCTGTCTTCTCTTTTTTATTTCTTTAAGCTTGGCCTTTTCAAATTGTTCCTCTTAGCAGGCCAAACACTGCCTGGGCACCCTCTCCCTGCTTTGCACCCAGACAATCACTGCAATAAGGAGCAGTTGCTGTCTCCTGTGGTCCTCGTGTTGCTTTGGTGATGGGGCTTTGAGCAGCGAAGAAAAGCCCAGTCAGATATCCCAAAAGCTGGATTTTAGACCTTTTTTTCTCCATGTCACAAAGAACCAAGTGCTTGATCGTGCCCTTTCTGCTTTTTGTTTTCCTGTGGGATGTTGCATCTTCGCATGTGTGAGTTTAGGCTGCTGTACCAAAGGGTTTACTTGCTCTGCAGGCTGTGGAGTGGCTGGAAAAGTTCCTGTGAGGATAACTCACATACTAAAATTCAAAAAGAGAGGAACCAAGACGATTTTTAAACCCCAAAGAAAAAAGAAATTGGGAAAAAACCTAGACTGGGGGTCACAAATATTAAGGACCTCACTCTTCCTGGTGTCATCCTCTGCAGTTCCTCACTGCTGCCCCCAGCACTGGCTTTGCTGGACCCCAGCACCTCTGCTCTCCTCTGTCCTCTCACCTCCCTCCATGGCATTTGCCAAAACTTTTTCCTCAAAAGGTTGTAAAAACCTGGGAAAGTTCTTTTGACACAGCATGAAAACAAAAGGTTTCTTTGTCTTAATTTCTGTGTTTTCCAGCAAAGGTCCAACATCCTTTTCCACAGTGGGAAGAAATGTTTTCAGTTTGTTTCCCTGACAGCTGTTATACCTGGTACGTTCTCCATTCCTTCAAGTCCTCTTAACACCACTAACAAATCTTCCCAGTTGTGTTCTCCCCAGGAAGTGTTTGTGTTTGTTTGTACATTGTTAATTTTCTTGTATTTTTCCCCCCCTAATCTAGTTAAAGCTGTAAATTCCTCAAGGTGAAGAAGAGAGCCACATTTTGAGTTTCTCCTTGATATCACTGACTTAGGGTTAGATCACCAAGCACAAGGGCAGCAGAGGGGAATTGGCTGCTCAATGCAAGTTCACATTTAGAGAAATTTTGGGGTTTAATATTTTTCAGTTTAAAGCAGAGGATGGTTAAAGGACAGGAGAATCTGGAGTTCCTCAGCCCTCTGCCACTCAGCTGTCCACCACCTCCAGATGTTTTCTTGGCATCACTCCTTTGCAGCAAACAGTGGTCGCTCCCCAGCTGCCCAGAACCAGCTGAATGCTCTGAGACTCCTGTGGTTTGTCCCTCGTCCAAGAAGCCTTTCCAAGGCACCTGAGCGAGCTGAAAATGTGAATGTGGTGTTGAGGCTGCACTGCCCAGGGATGAGGTCTCCATGACAGGCTCACCTCACTGCCTGCTGGTCTCGGTGAGCCTGTCACTGCTCGTTATCCAAAGGGATGCTCCAGAGAGCTGTTTTTGGCTGCAGCCACTGAGAGGTGCAGAGAAAATGGTCACATTTGAGTGCAAAGTGTGTGCAAGTGGAAGCAAACCAAGAGTTCTGGTGATGCCATGATGACTTTGTCTTTTCTTTTATACCCCTGTTATTCCTTTTTGCAACTTCTGTGTTCTTGGTGCTTTTTGCCTACATTCTTGGACTTGTTTGTTAAGCTAAGAGACGAAACATTTTAGAGGCTTTGTAGTTAGGGTGCCAGTGTGCCCAGGCCCCAAGGTCCTCTCCAGAACACATTTTGTAAACTAAGATAGAACCATCCAGGGGAAGATTCCTTGGGGAGGGGGGCTCATTCGAGCCTCTCATTGGGGAATTTTTGATAGATATGCTAATTAGTAAGACCTAGAATGTAAGACCAGATATAGAGGAGGGGGATTGGGGTGGCCATTGCGGGGGTGCATGGAGGTGTATTCGACCTGGTCGTGGTGCACCTAAGGATCCTTACAATAAATACCAAGGTAATGCCCTTTCCCCCTTCTAACCGTGTTCGCCTCTTGATTTTAAGACCAGGAAAAGGCATCACTGGAAACAGGCAGGCATTTATAAAATAATGCTCTTTGCAGCGCCTGCTTCCCTGCAGAGATGGGTTTGGCCACGGCAATGGCAGCTCTGGGTGTGCTTATCAGGGCCCAAGGGCTCACATGACCCTAAACTTTAGAATTTGTGAAAATCTTTACATTTTCACTGTTTTCTTTTAGCTACGCTAAGGGAAAAACCAATTCAGAAGTAATGGAGGCAAAGGGAGTGTTAACATCTCGTTCAGCTAAGATAAATTTAAATTTATTTATTCCTAGCGGTGTTCCAGGAAAAGTGGCAGCAACGAGAAATGTAAAGATAATTTTGCCCATTATTATGTGATGACGGTCCTATTCCTTTCTTAACGTGTCACTGATATTTCAAGCCTCCTTTTCCACACAGCTCTAGAAAGATTTGATTATCTCCAACTGGAGGAATACATAAAATAACAGGGAGCTGTTACACTCGATAGTGCTTCATGGCTGGTGGTCTGGCAGATGATCCATAGGAATACTTAGAGGAAAAGCATCTTGGAGAGCTCTAAAAGCCTTCCTTAGAAGTGGAGAGATGTGTGATTCCATTCACCCCTCTGCCTCAGCCACGACAAATAAACGCTGCCAGTGTCAGGAAGAACAGTCCCGGTGAAGGGCAGCAGCAGCTCCTTCAAAAAGGGATCACAGCTGAAATCTGGATGCAAAACACTGCCTGCCCTGCCCAGGAAAGATGGGAAATGTTCTCAGAGAGAGGGATGTGACAGAAAAAGAAAACCCAAAGTGTTTCCTGCCCTCATGCCAAGTTTTTTTCTCTCCTGCGGAAAGGCTGACCCCTTTTCCTTGGGGGATGATGCCCAACCCCGTAAGGAAGCAAGAGACCCCTCATCCCTCAGCCAAGTCAGACAAGACAAAGCCTTTGCTTTGTCTATGCAGGTTTTGTCCAGGAGCAGAGGAACTGATGAGCAATATAATTAATTGTGTGCTTGAATTTTTAAAATCAGCCAGCGAAGACTGTAAGTAATAACTGCATGAGTAACTGCAGGAGAAGAGATACATTGTGGTGTCTGCTGCAAGCTGTATTTTTCTGGAAACAATGACTAATAGAGCTTTTCCAGCGGAGGATTTGGTGTACATCCAGGCTGCTTGCATGGATCAGTGCTGACAACCAACAAACTGCAACTCCTTTTGCCCCTGGAGCCCTCTGCTTCTGCTTCTGGACTGGAAGGATGCGATTTGCTTCCTCCTTTTCCCCTTGCCTTGCTGCTGCTGCTGGGAAAGACGACACCAGAGGCCTTCTCAGGGTTCTCCCACCGTGTCACCACCACCTGACGGCGTGGCAGGTGTCACCTGAACCCAGCGTTCAGGCTGGTGCAGGGTTTGCTCACCTGCAGTGGTTGGGCTGTGACACATCCCGAGCACCAAACCCAGGGTGATGTGCTGCTGACGCTGATCGCACCCCAAAACTCTGCACACGGGAATTATGTTGCAATTCCAAGGAAACCACCACCCTTTATGCCTGTAATCCAGTGGGTTTAAAAGGAAGGATGAGGCTGTAGCAACGAGCATGAACAGCTGCTCATGCAGCAGCAATCCCATCTTCTAAACAACTCCAGGAGCAGCTGTGATGAGTAGAATTAACCTTGCTTCAACAGCCTCCCCAGCTGGAAGAGTCTGAGATTACCCAGAAAAATAGGAATGACCAGGGAAGAGGTGGGTCATGTCCAATATCTGTCCATTTCCACAGGGAGCAAATGGGGGAGACTGGAACTGCAGGAGGGTGGACTCAGCTAGGAGCTGCTTTTGGAAGACACTTGCCAAAAAAGCCAGAGATTTTCACTGTTATTAATGTCAATTCAAGTGCCTTCATGTTTTCCTAAATTGTATTTTTCAGTGTGGTGCAAAAGCCTCTCGAGGACTTCATTTTCCAGTGGTTTGTCAATATAAAAAGTGCCATTTCCATGCAGCCTGTTGTTCCCCAGGGTAAATACGTTTTTAGGCACAGAGCAATATAATCCTACAGATTTACAGAGAGGCTGCAAGCTCTCCTGGCAGTGCCTGAGGCAACATAAAAGCTCTGTTTCCATCGCTCCTATTTATGGAAAAGCAGAGGCCATTTATCTCCTTGATCCCCCTGAGATTTTCTATAGCTTAGTCAATAACCATGAATTACTGCTTGGTTGAGTTATTTTAGGGCAAATAGGATAGGATGGGAAGAGGATGTGCCTCAGCAAACAACCAGTGTCTCTGGCCTGGCTTCCAAACGGGGCCATGGCGAGGTCCTCTCCCCTTCCCTGAGAACTAACTTATTTCATTGCAAAAATGAGGCTTGCATTTGAAACTTCTTTGATTAGGAGAGAGTTTAGAGTTTGTACCGCTGACCTTGGGCTCCGGAAAGGATTCCACCTGCACACCCCTAAACCCGCTGGTCCTGGAAAGTGCCGGATTGTTTCCATAGGCAATTCCAGTCGGAGGTAAAGGAATTACCTGGGCCCCCTCTGCAGCAGGAGGGGACCCAAAAGGGGGTGTACAGAGAGATGTGGGACAGGCAGAAGATGCAGGAACCCTCCCAGCCGTGGTGGCTGCTCAGTGTTCCTCAGTCCTGCCAGGGACAGGCACCATTTTTTTTCCCCCCTAGACATCCTGTCGTTGCAAAGCTTTTATTGAGCAATTCCAGCCATAAAGGGAAAAAAAAAAAAAAAACACCAAAAAAAGGGAGTATTTAAATCTTCCTGACTGGACCAAGAGAAATTCCTTGTGGTTTAACTGCTTAGACTTAAGCTATGTGCTGGCAGAGGGCCCGGCTGGAGGAGTGCTGGGGGATGCATCCATGGCACTGAGACCTTTCAGAGCATCCTGGGTGTCCCTCAAAGTGCTCCTGGATCCTCCAGGGAACACCCCGTGGTTTTATACCTCAGCTGATGGGTTCTGCTGCTGCTGTGTCACGAGATCTGCCCATCGCCAGTGACACCTTGGCAGCCCCTGAGCTGTTATTTGATTGATGTTTACACTGCCATAAACACCCTCCTATTTATTTCTGCCCTCAGCACCTCACCTCAGTTTGTGGGAAGCTTTAGGTTTCTGAAGTGCTTTGGCAAAAGAGGAGTTATTTCAGGTTTTGTTTTAAAAAGAAACACCCTGAAAGGCAGATTATTTATTTATTTTATTTTTATTTCTAGGAGAAGGTGCTGAGGGACATGTGAACCACGTGGCAAGATCATCCCAGGAAAGGAACTAAGGGAGTCAGAAATTAGGTACAATTCTCCCTTATTATTTTTGGTAATAATTATCTGTAGCAAATCAAGCTTCTAGATAAAACAGTCTAGCTTTTGAGAGGACACAATATTTTAAAATTAAGAAAAAAAAGAAATTCCCTTCACTGGAAAATTCTAGGAAGCAGGGAATGAAAGGAATTCCTGATCGATTTCTTATGGAAGATTCTCCCCTATTCCATATCCGAACAGATGTTTTAAATTACATGATTACTTTGAAAGTGCAGTAATTTCTGCTGGGAGTTTAGTGGTTCTTGGGTTTTTTGTCAAGAAGAGCTGTCTACTCTCCCTGTAGCTTCTCTAATTGAGCTGTAAATTGGAGAGAAAGGACTTCAGTCTCAGATTTTTCTGCTCCATCGGATGATTTCACATTTTATCAGGGCAGCAGGGGCTGCACTGTGGAGCTCTTGGGAGTTTTTTCCCTATTTTTGCTGTCCCCACTCTGAGTTTAACTGGCATCTTAAAGAAATCATACTGCCAGACTCATCTTTTTTTCCATCTGATCTTTTCTCATCCCAGTGGCTCAGTGAGTTGTTTCAGCTTTAGGATACCTGAAATCTTTATGCCAACTCTTTTGTTAAACATGGCCTGGGTTAAGAAAGAGTGAAACGATTTGGGCCAATTCTTCTTTTCCACAGCACCAAATTGTGTTTGTAGGGGATTCACCAAGAGGAAAGGTGTGCTGGTCAGAGGTGAGATGATACTTGGTTGGCCAGATACTCTTTAATTGCATTTTTTGAAGGTACAAACGTGGACCATTCTCTAGGGAAATTATCTGTAAATTGGGTATCTACTGTGCCCTTGAAGGTTTTGTCATTTTAGAGATGTTTGTAACTGAAAGCAGATCAACTTTGCATCTAATACAAGAGAAACAGAAATCGTCTCCCTGAGCACAATTACTGATGTAATTATAATAAATATTAATGTCGTTATAATGCTGCCCTTGCTCAAGTTCTTGCACTGGCTCAGGCCTTTGCCCTCCAGCTCTCCCTCACACAGAATTTCTCAGATTCATTAAACTATTCCCACATGTTCCGGGGGAATAACTGAGGTTTTGGAACTTATTTTGGCAGTTGTTTTCTGCATGGATCTTCTTTGGTGACTCTTGTCACTTCTGGGTGTCATTGCTGGCCCCGTGCCCCTGTGAAGAGCAGAGGGCCAGGTTAATCAGCCCTCACTGCAATGGAAACTAAAGCCTGTTTGCTCTTTTTTAAAAAAGTTGTTAAATTGCTGGTCTGGTAAGGAAAGAACTGGAAGAGGGTCGTTTGTGCCAGTGTTGGCTCCAGAAAGATGCAGCGGACGAAAGAGAAGCGTGCCTGGGTTTGAATCCTCGGCACCAAGAAACCCAAGACCTGTGTGCTGTGATGAAATCCCATGCGGGTCATAAACGGGCACCAATCCATTCTGACACAGCCTGACGAGCTCTGAGGAGGTTTTTGCTGCCTCTCTGAGCAGTGGTAACAATCTGCTGTGGTGCCTCAACCCCAGAGACAGAAGAAATCCTGGCAATAAAAAGGCTTCCTCCAGTAACACCTCCACTGCTGGCACTGCCTAGCGGGCTGTGAGCTCACATGGAAGCAGCTGCCTCTCACCTTCACAGAGGACACATCTCCCAGTCAGTTTTAGCACATGGAAACCACAGGATAAGAAAAAAAGCGAATCGAGGCTGAAGCGTGACATCTCCACCTCCACATGCAGGAAATAAGAATGGTTCAGTAGTGCTGGCACGAAAGGGACTGAACTCAGCTTTATCGCCTTGGGAAAGCAATAAACACCCATCTTCTAGCTGAGCTGGAGGTCACCTCCTTCTTCCTGCACACCTGCTGTGGTTCTCTTGATCCCATCTCCTGCCATCCCACGGAGGAGGTGGAATAACGAGGACGTCCTGCATGGATGGGAGCTTGCTGAGGCGTGGGACTCGTTTTGTCCATAGCACAGCAAAAAGAGCCACTCTGTGCTCCAAAAAAGCTCCTTAGGCTTCCAAAGAAAATTCCAGAATAAAGGAATCGAGGTGGTCTGCCAGATGGGCTTCAAGCACAGTGAGGGCAATGGAAGGGGAAGGTTTTCATGGATATTTTTGTTTTTCTGCACCTGGGAGAGGAAAGCTGCCTACAGAGCACAGGCAGGGTTTTAGTTGCAAGTACAAATTTTCATATTTCATAGAATCATAGAAAGATTTGGGTTGCAAGGGACTTTAAAGGTCATCTAGCTTCAACCCTCATATTGCCCAAATATTTCATATTTCTTATTGGAATAAATAAAGAGCGGGTATAGAGCTGAGTTTTTGTTGTGGCATTCAAGCTACCAAGGTCCCAAGAGCTCAGATTTCAGCCTTAAATTTCATTGTTGAAAGGAAATATTCAATCCAAGCTATGGTAACACTGGCATGGGTTATGTGGACCTTTCGGAAGGGACCTCACCTACAGGGAATGCTCCCTCCTTTCCAACTCTCCTTCTCTTTGCCATCCCTGGAAGAAACTTGTGAGTAAATCTGGTCTTATGTTTTCATTCCTGGAAGGCAGAAGGTTTGGAGAAACATCTTCCTTTTCTCCTCAGAGGGCTGTGGTAGAGAACATGAATTGTGATGTGTCCTGTGGCTGGGAATGTCAGAAGGGGGCACCTCTCTGGAGACAGAAATCACAAAATCACAGGTTTCCTCCTGCTGAATCCAGAGATATTGTGTGTGATGGGATTGTGGGTTTGTTGTTCAACACGGCTGGTTAACAGCAGTTCAGATTTCAGGAAAGGCAAGGCAAGAAATTCCTTCTCCTTATTGTTTGTTCTCCAGGATGGAATCCAGTGTCTGAGTGTCCTGCCTAACTTTATGGGTAGCTTGTTTCCTGGATGTCTTGAAACAGATGGAACAGACAGAACTTGGCTTTTTCTTCCTGCAGCTGTGAGGGACAGGAATACTGCTCTTTTGTGTTATTTACTGGAATTCACACCCCTTTCTGAATTAGTTCCTCCAGGTCGATTTTCAGTTTTGAACAGGTTTAGCTTGATGCTGCCATTTCCAAGTGCTGGTCAAAACACTCCCTTCCAGAGATGGAATAACTTCAGGGGGGGCATTCCATGAGCTATCAAAACCTCTCCATACACTGGGGCCGAAGACCAGATGGGATCTGTGGGAATACCCTTGTCTGATGTTCCTCCAACAAGAGGAGCCATGGCAGTGTCAGTCTCTGCTGGTGGCATCCAAGAGCAACAGGAATTTCTAATTCAGGTCTTCCCTTCAGCACAGTAGGTCCCATGCACAGCATCTTCCTGCCCAGTCCAGCTTCTGACCTTGCTGGAAAACCAGCTCGTTCCACAGGTGTTTGGTGACGGGTTTACAACAGGACGCTTCTGTCAGTGGTGACCTTTCAGGAATGCTGCTTGAAGAAAATCCTGACAAACACCACTGAATGGCGAGGTGTGGGTGTTAACAACCCTCACTGCTCACTGGAACGGGCTGGAGGAACTGAGAGTGGGTTTTGGCTGAAGGACTTATCCTCCCTTTCACCACTTCCTCCATATCTGCCTCGCCTGGGCCATACCTGGTGGCAGGCATGTCAGACACAGTTGGCTTGATGTGGGATTATTTTATGTCTATCCATCTGAAAGCAATTGCCATGAAACACCAAAACCTTAGTATTTCCTAGTGTTTATTTAATGTTTTCCTCTTGGCTTCTTGTCCTTAGTGCAGCAACTGAAAGCAAAAGCAATTCCTTGCACTTAGCTTGCACTTTCTCCTCCTGCTGACTCTTCTGTTTTAATTCAAATTCGGGGGCTTTCTCTAGAAAACAAGTGTGAATAAAGTACTTAATCAAAGCTCACATGGTAGTTTAGCTTTTCAGGGTCCAGCACTGCTGTAGTTTATTTACTTGCCAAGTAATTACCAGTTTGAAATTGCAGTTCTACTCCCAAATTTTAGGGCAGTCAAATGAAACAGGAAAGATCATCCTCAAGGTCAGACAGGTCTGAGAGGCTTTAATGTCCTTGTTCCTGATGTGGGGAGGGCACAGACTCATCCAGGTCAGTGGGGAGTTTGTCTTTCCTCACACCAAAGCCTCCAGCCAAGTGTGGGAGATGTGTGGAGCTCCCCGGTCTTGTTTGCTGCCCAGGTGATGCCATCCAAATTACTTTTAGCTGGGGCACAACAATTAGTCCCATTTTATCCCTCCTCAAGTGTTTTAATTAAACTTTACAGCTTTGAACCCCATACTTAACTGCCAGGGAAATCTAAATTTCCATTAGTAAATGTTCTTAAACAGATAAAATATACCTGTTCCACGGGTCTTAAATTCACCTAAAATGTGCAGTGATGAGGAGATGGAAGTTTTAAACTGAGTAACAGGACCATAAGAGAAGGCTGTATCACCTATAGACCATTTTGGAGCAGGCCTGAAGGGGGGCCTAGAGGAGGTGGGAATACAGAGGTGAGATAATTTGGGAGAAGACCCCGTGTGAGTCTTTACTCATGTACGAAGCATCTGCTTTGCAGGAAGCATTTATTGAAACAGACACAAATTCCACAGCTCTCTCTTTCCCATGGTGGGTCCTTTTGTCACGGTGCTGTGCAGCCTGGCTGGAGGGACCTAGAGGTTTATTCAGGCAGCTTCAGGTCCTGAGGTTATACAGAAATACCCTTGGTGTTCAGATGTTGGGAATATCATGGGATCACAGAATAGTTTGGGTTGGAAGGGACCTTAAAGCCCATCTTGTTCCACCCCCTGCCATGGTCAGGGACACTTTCCACTGTCACAGGTTGCTCCAACCCCCATCCCACCTGGCCTTGAACACTTCCAGGTCTGAGGAAATCTGCAGATAAAGTCATAAAAGATGTCAAGGATCAGGCACGTGAGAGTATCACAAATTGATTATGGCTGCTGGTGTGACCAGATATGAAATAATGATTTACAGCTCTTTTATGGCTGGTTGATATCTCTTAGTGTTGCAAATGTACACTCTTTAATCAGTGGATTTCCACTCACATTTTCTGTGGCAATTTGCCCAAAAAAGGCCCAGACTAAGTGACACTTTTTGAACCAAAAATATTAAGGAGGTACCAAACCTTCACAATAACCTGGAAGTGCTCCCTGTTTTGACCAATCCAGCAAAACCATAACCTGTTACCTGGTAGATGTGGTGTTTTCTTTCCTCTCTTTTCTTCTCCCACTTAGGAGCTCCATGCTGTGTTTCCAAAGCCTTGCAAGCAGGGAATGGTTATGGGGAGAGGGTCCTGCTTTCCAGGCTGAATTCTCCCTGATATAAATCCCTGTTCCATTGGCCCTGCATTTTATCAGATCAGTGCAGCAGGCAAAGCACAAGAAGTGACACCAAAGCAGGTAAGAGATCCCCATTTGTTGTGTGCCCAGATATTCCAAGCAAAAATATTTACATCAGCCATGTGATCTTTTTCAGGGAGGAGGACATCAGGAAGTCTCCTAATCCTTGCCAAATAATGGAAACGTGAAAGCTGCCAGAAAGAACAGGGATCAGAAATGTAAGCATTTGGTTTTGGGGGGAATAAAACTAACTATCCCATGGAGGGAAAAAAAAAAAAAAAGCCCTGCAGTTCAGTGTTGTATCTGTCTCTGAAAGGTATTTGAGTTGACAGCTTAAAATACTTCTTAAAATACTCTCTTAGTTTATGGTGGTGGCTTCTGAGTTCTTTCAAGTGTCTCCTTTGAAGTTGTGTGAGGTTGTATGAGACAATTCACACCAAGGGAGCCCAGGCTGAGAAGCCAGAGAATATAACTCAGGAGGGCTTTTTCTGACCACTCTGAAGATCTCCTTAAAAAAAAAAAAAATAGGTACATTCCTAATCAGTCTGGGAAACGATACAAAAAGATCACAGCCACATGTACTCACAGGAATGTACTTCGAAGAACATGTTGTGCTCAAGTGTTTCATTTTCACTGCAAGCTGTTTTGGAATGGAGCTTTCCTGCAGGGTTATTTGTGCAGGCTGTGGGGTTCAGCTCTGCAGAGGGCTTCAGGTGGTACCTCCTGCCTCGCAGGGGCTTGGGATGATGAGCTGGATCTCCCAGGCAGACAGTTTGGGCACTTAGGGCTGAGGTCACAAATGGAAAATGTTGCTTGATGGTTTGTGGTTTAGCCCAGCGAGTCTCAGTCCAAAGCACAGATCCTTATTCTCCCCCTCTTTGGCCTGCTGTCCCATTAGAAAGACCCTAAAAATCCACCTCCATTTCCACCAGGAGATTCCTGGGACATCAGAATGTCCCTTCTGCTGATGTTTCTGGGCAAGCCGACTGTCACTGCCCTCAGGGAAGGTGGAGGCAGAGACAGATGTCCACCTCTTCATTCCCATCCTGGGACCAGGGGCATTCCTCCATTTGGCCTGTCTTCTCCAGAGGCCTCTGGCTACAGGGGGAGGGTGTTCCAAAGGCATTTTTAGCCATCGAGCTCAGTCTGGAGAGCTGATTGAGAGCTGAGCCAGAGCGTGTCCATCAGTGGAGACAGGGGCTGGCACCAGGAGGAATTCTTGGCCCAGGGATGAGGGAGATGCCTCACTCCTCAAAGGTGACTCCTCCAGCAACAAATGAGTAGGTGAGGGCTGTGATTTTCCTCAGGACTCTGCCTCAGGGCATTTATCCAGCCAAGGATGGATAACACTGAGACTGGGAGCCTGCACCCGGAGCCCCTAATTCCCTGCGAGGCTGTGCTGAAGGCATGCTTCTTCCCTTGGCATTTTCTCTTGGCCAGCAGCTCCCAGATCCCCATGCCAGCTATTTTGGAGCCTGGGCCAAGGTGCTTTGCTGTCTCCACAGGCTGGAAAAGGAGCCTTGGCAGCACTGCCTGCTTTGCACTTAGGATGTCCCGGCTGCCTGGGCTCCTCAGGGATTTAACCCTGCCTAACTTGCCTGCAGCTACGTGCAAGCTCTTGTTCTCAGCTGACCACAGCAGCTCAGATCACTGTCAATGCATGAGTAAATTATCCTTGCCAGCCTTTTCACCACTCTTTTATCCTACTTGTTTTAAAGTGTGGTAAAAAGGGCTGTCTTAATTACCTTTCTCTTGCTGATGAACTTCATAAAGCACAGTCAGCTTAATAAGAAAAAAATCTACCCTGAGCCTGAGTGGTGTGTTCACAGCATCTAAGAGAATTGCCATCCCAAGCAACTGTATGGCTAATTTGCCCTGTGTCATTAATTATGTCTTATCTCAGTGGAGAGAATGGGATGGACATCCCTGCAGTGAGTTTTCCTAATGGCTCATATTAATGAAGGAGCGAGTCAGGAATAAGAAACTCAAGCAAAGAGCAAGGCCAGCAGCCGGGGAGGCACAGGGAGTGCCTTGGGATCACACTCAGCCCAGGCAATAAATCACTGGGGGTTGTTCAAGGGCGCTGGGGAACACAGCAGTTTCCTGGGGCTCTCCACACCTCACGGGATCAGAGGTTGGAGTTCTGTGTGCCTGATAAGATGGAAGAGCACGACCTAAACACCAGTGGGCAGGTAGGTGCCATTTCTCCAGAAGCTTTGCCGGGCTGGGTGCCCATGACCCGATTTCTCTTGCAGGTCTGCATCTGTTCCCAAAGTTTAATGAACCCACTTCTACTGGCTGTGTTGAGCAATCTGCCATCCTGGTACCAAAGCAGAAGAGGAGCAAAGAAGGTGATAAATTAACGTTCCCACCTTTCCCAGGAGGGAGAGAAAAAGGTCTGGAAAGGGTCAGTGCAGAGGGGCCGGATCCTGTTCTCACAGGAGCCACAGGAAGGTTGTTCTTGAGTTTGTTGGTGCTGCTGAAAGCTCTGAAGTCCATGAGGACCCTTGCAGGGTATGTGGCCTCAGTGTTGCTGTGATTTATTGAATTCAGCGTCCATGGGAGAGCTGGGGGAAGTCCCTAAACCACTGACCAGTGGCCTCCGGGAGGGTGCGCTGGGGAAAGACCTTGTCCATCCCAGCCCTTCCCTACCAGGAGCAGGAGCCTGGGCAGTGAGCAGGGTGAACCCTCTGCTCTGGAGCTGGAAGGCAGTTCCCACAAGCAACAACCCAACATCTGTCAGGCACTTCAGCTGCAGCTCATAATACTTTTATTTTTCCCTTTGTTCTCCGCCTTTTATCCTTTGATGACTTACCAGGCCACCCAAACCAGAGGAGGTCCCTGGGTCTGCAGGGCAGTGTCTCACGCAGTGGAACAATATCAGGGCAAAGAAATGCTCCCCCAGTTTCCAGGGAAAAGGGCAGTTGCCCTTCTCAGAAGGTTTATTTAAACATGGCTGTTTATTTTTGCTGGAGATTGAGTTACCTTCCCTTATAGGAGTAATGTTTTTGGAATCCTCCTTGTTTCGCCTGTAATAAATCACAGTTGTCTGAAGGAAACGAGCGGGGCTCTTTGTCCTTTTTCTTTGCTTTTCCTCCACTGGCAAGTGAAGGACGTGCCCCAAAAAGAGTAATTTATTATGAACTTGCTTTTGACATTGTTGGCAAGTGCTTGGCATCTGGGCTACATAAATTACTGCCCTATCTCTGGGCAGACAGAGCACAAAGGCACAGCTCTTGTTTCTAATTGTAGGTTGGCAGGACCTCTGCTATCAGGCAGCACAGACAACAAAGAGAAGAAGAAGAAAGGCTCCCAGCTGGCTCTCAGCGAGGGTGGCAGGGCTGCAGGGAGGGGACCCCAGGTCCTGTTATGACTCCAAGCCATGTTTTGTCCCAGCAGTTGCCAGCAACCAGACGGACAAAATTTGCTCGCTGGTTTTGTGGCTTCTGGCGGACCACGGGCCTCGCTCCTCAGCGCCGACACGCAACAATGCAAACTTGCACCCAGGGCTCCTTAATTCTCTGTGAGGGGATGGCTTTTGGGCTGAGGCACAGCACAGTGACCTCGGGGAACAGCAGATTGATGGGGAACACGAAGACTTCAAAGATGTTCTGAAGTGGCTCTGACTCTTCTCATCCCCTTTTTTTTTTTTTTTTTTTTGATCAGCTTTTCATTAAAATTTGCTGCTCTGGGCTAAATTGGAAATGTTTGGCTGATAGAACAGCTGGAACTGGTAATGTCCAGCATCTAACAGGGCCTGTTATGATGTTGTTTTCCTTGGTTTTCCTCACAAAGTTCTGGAGATCTTTTACAGAGAATAAATATTTTTTATTAACCATGAACGTTTACATCTAGAGAAACCGAGGTTTTATAAGTAGGACAGGAACAGGTCATACATCAGCAAGTGAGCAATGGGAGAAGGAAAAAATAGGGTGAAAACCATGGAGCTTCTATAATTTTAAATGCAATTTGTTAAGGAGTTGCAGTCCCCATCTCTGATCACTTCTTTTTCACTCGAGACAGAAAAGTGCTGGGCAATGAGACACAAATATCTGTAAGGTGGCAGAAATGGAGATGTTTTTTTAGGAAGAGAAGGCACCTTCTCAGAACTGACACACCACTAACGTGGTAGCAATGCCTTTATTTGGGATCCTGGCAGAGCAGGATCTTTGATCTGCTTGAGCTAAAATAATGCTGAGTGTTCAGTTCTTTCTGCTGGGTGGTTTTGTTTCAGTTACCTCTGTTTGAGTCCTCAGTGTTACTGGATTTTTCTCAGTATCTTGGTGTAAATGTGGTGTTCTTTGAATGACGTTTACCCATCATTTATGAGACTAATGCATGCTCTGCTTTTTCTGTAGTAAACTTTGTATGCAGCCATACTGCACAGCTGACAGTACGTGCTCAAGAAAATGAAAAAGGTGCAGTTGTTTTAGGCTTTACAAGGCTGGAAACAGAGAAAGTTGTTTTGATTTTCAGCCCCCACCTCTCTTTAGTGGCCTTCAGGATTTGGAGGGTGTATGGTTCAGCAGAAGCATTTCCCCAGATTAGGTGATGCTCATTCCTTGGTCTCCTTTAAAAATATTAAAAGAAATTTCATCAGATCATGGAGGTCGGAATGTCAAATCAGAGTCTTACACAAATAACCCAGGTTTTGGGGAGCTTGTCATGCTAAGTGGGTTCTTTGGCATCAACTGGTTTTATTATGGATGGAGCCACAGCAGAACCACATTAGAAAAGGATATTGTTACAACACTTTCAGTATCAACAATGCTACTTGGAGAGGAATAATCTGTTCCAGATGACTGTTAAGAATATCTGTCCTTTTTAGAGGGGATTTTTTTTTTTGTTTAGTTGATTTATTCTGATAAAATTTGGGATCATTTAGACTCCTGTCAAAGGGTCAGTAAACATGAAGATAATGTGTTTCACAGAACAGGCAGTCTGAGAGGCTACTTTCATTTAATTCAATTAGATGGGCTTTTAGATTGGATTTATTTGTTTAATCATGAGTATTGTAGCAAATTTCTTCTTCATAAAAGAGGAGGTGGAGTACAGCTACTGCAGACATCAAAACTGGTGGGTTAATTCCAGGGCTTTTCCATGCCACTGGCACGTGGCAGTGATGGGACTGCAGTTACCTGCATAAATAGCCGGGTGTAACAGCAGCCACTGATAAAACAGGTGAGATTTTGAGGGGATCGAAGGAATGTGGGAGTTTTGGCTTCTACACAAGTCCAGGTTCTTTATCTCTCTCGCCTCTGTGCAGCTTTACCTTCGAGCCTGAACAGGTGAGAGACGCCTGCAGATGTTGTTTCAGGTTGTTTATTTCTCCTTATCTCCAGCCAGCTCTCAGCTCTGGCCGTGAGTCTGATGCCAGCCGTGTCCGAGCGGGAACTGCCCAGTCCTGGGCTGTCCCGTCCCTTTTGTGCCCTTTCCATGATCCAACCATTCTTCACAACCTATTTATTATTTACTATTTTATACCAATTAGTTTGCACCTATTCTAGACACGTAATTTCTACCTCTTTTTCATTCTACCAATCATTTAGTGCCACCACCACTAGAGAAGATGGAGGAGAAGAAGAAGAAGAAGAAAGGCAGGGCAACGCCCAAAATCCTTCATCTTAAGTCTTTTATCTTTATTCTAAAAACCCTAAAATCTACTTTTTTACCTTGCAACACACTAAACCACTACTTATTTTAAACTCTTGTGTTTTGCAATGTTTCTCGCAGTGTTGGTAATTTCTCCCATGGACTAAGATCAAAACTCCTTCATCCTTGGCTTCTAGCCAGGGTCTGGGACCCCCTCGCTGGGGCTCCGGGGCTCCCTGACCTGCCAGGGCTGCCAGAGGCATGCCTTGGACTCCAACAAAGGAAAAACTCTGTGGGCGATGTTTATCACACCAACATTTCTCACCAGACCCACCAGCAAGGCAGGCATCAAACTGTTTGAAATTAAAGCAAAAAGGTATCTTAAATTTGGCTTTGGTGAACATGGCTGAGGGGAGTCTGTTAAACCAAAGCTGCTGTGAACTCACAGGTTTCTTTTGTCTCTTTGTGCCCCTCCTTTGTCCTGCTCCTGGGATAGCACCCGTGGTTTTTATAGCACTGATGAGGACACATTTGGTATCTCCCGACCATCACTGACGTCCCTCTGTACCAAATCATCCCACACCCAGGAACAGCAGGGAGACAAGCCTGGGAACACCCCTGGATAGACCTCAGGAGCAGCAGCGCAGGTAAAATATTCCATGGCCAGTCTGGCAAGGGGCAATTTTTTACCCTCCCTCTGGCTTTCTGGTTTGTCAGGGATTTCAGCTCAGGGGTTTGTGCCTGTCCCCAGGCACAAGGGTGTGAACAAAGGCTGTTGTGATGTGCCTCAGCTTTTTATCACCTGTTCTCCTCAAAACTTGTTGTGTCTGGGCTCTCTCCCACCTTCTCCCTAGGCCACTGCTTAGGTCCTTTGGATCAGGTATTCCCAGGAGCCATGGGGAGAGCAGTGGGGGCTGACTGGCTGCATCTGGATGCCTCCCCCACTGAGCAAAGCCCTTGGTGACCACCCTGACAAAGCTCAACGCTCACTCCTTCTCTCTGCATTCCCAGCACACCCACTTCCATCCAAATCCGTCTCTCCAGCCACTGGATTTTCCCTCTGAGGACTTCATTTTGGTTTTGAGTGTTTCTCCAGCAGGCATTAGTTAAGCCTGAAAGGCTTTTGAAGACGTTCCCCAGAGCTGAGGGCTGCTGAGCATCCAGCAGTGGAGGAGTTTGGGGAGCTTTGTTAGTCCTGGATGAGCAGATTCCTGTTTTGTATTTGAAATAGATCTGCACCCACTTGGTTAAGAAAATATTATGCTCAGGATAACTACCTGAGCCACCTCGCCATGCCAAAGAGCCCTAGGAGGGTTCCAGAAAAGCCAATATTAAATCCAGAGACATCAACATTAGTGAAGTAGGACTAAATTATCTGCAGCTGGTGCTGGCTCTCGCCTGAGGCTCAGAAATAAGTAGCTCCCTGGAAAAGAAGGGAAGATGAAGGCTGGGCTAACGAGGACCAGAACCAAGCTTGGAGCTCAGGTCACGTTCTGTTTCCAGCCCTGTCGAGTCCAGTCAGTGACAATTTTTCACCTCCCATCACTTGTGCACCAGCCAGTCCATCAAAGCCAAATTCCTCTGGCACTGAGGAAGGGTCCAGTCCCGCTGATGGAGCACTGGAGGCATGGGCTGCCCCTGCTTCCAAGGTCTAGGTGAGAAGCAGAGATCCCTCAAAACTTCTGTTTTTCTTCATTCAATTAACTCTTTGTAACTGTTAATTGCATGTTAACCATGATCAGAACTCACTACCAAGGGCTTCTGTCCTCGCTGACCAGTGCCACTGAGTGCAAGTCTTGAAATTGTTGGGGAAAATGATGGGTAAATATCCAGCATTGCTCTGTGCTGAACGTGACTTAGAGTTGCAACATACAAGCAAATTAAACATCAGCACTAACATCACCTGGGTATTCAGAAACCTTCACTGTGTGTTTCTGAGCAGTTCTTACGACAAAAGGGGTCTTAGAAAAACAGGGATTTTCAGACATGAATTATTTACTGCTGTGATAGGTAAGCTCTGCTCTCACATGTACCATGTTGTCGTTTTTAATTAACATCTGTAGATTCTCTTGAAAACTCTACTTGCCATGTGAATGTTTATATCTAAGCAACAGTGAAAATACCTGTATTCCCAACTGTACCTGGAGCTGCAGAATCATAGCATGGTTTGGGTTGGAAGGGACCTTAAAAATCCTCTTGTTCCAATCCACCTCACACTATCCCAGGCTGCTCCAAGCCCCGTCCTTCCTGGGACTGGGCACTCCCAGGGGCATGCACAGTTTCTCTGGGCAAGAAGGAGATGGGTATTGACATGAGTGTGGCACTTGTGCAGCACTTTGGGGCATACTGTCGGGCAGAGATGGCTATAATGAGGCATGGAAAACATAAATTCAGCTGGCTGGGATCACGGGGTGAGTAATTATCCCTGTGGGAGCACAGCAGGTGGATTAGTTACTGCGCTGCCTCTGCAATAAGCAATTAAGGGAAAACATCTGTTTCACATCACCCATTTCTCCTTTTCCAGGATACTCCTCCCGTTTGTCTCTCTGATGCTGCAACCTGGAGACAAGTCATCTCTGTAACGAGGCTGTGCAAACATCATGTGTTCCTGTGTGGAAAGCAGGGGACGTGGCCAGGAGCAACAGGACACGGTAAGGAACATCCGGAATGAGCTCCCGACTCCCTCGCTTTATTTTCTGTTGGGTTCTGCCTTGTTCCATTCCAGAACGAAGCTGTTTCCAGGGACTGGGAACAGCCCTGTTAGAGGTGCAGAAAATAAACGCAGGAGCCAGCGCTGCTCAGTGACTCAGTATCTCTGCTGCCATCTTGAGTAAGAGGAAAGTCTGAGCATCTGATCGACCTTTTCCTGCTTGATCAAGGTTTTTAAAGTGGATTTTGTTAAATTAGCCAGGCCAACCTGATAGCTGGTGTTCAAAGTGTTGGAAAGGCTCTGTTTGCACCAGGAAAGGTTTCCATGCTCACCAGCGCTCCAGGGTATCCATGGCTGATGCTGAGTGTCCTTGTGCTGATGAAAACTGAGAGCAAGTGAAGCAAAATGGTTTTTGTATTACCAGCAGGATTTCTTCATGCTCTGGGTGGATTTAACTGGGAGAGAGTGTGCTCAAAATGATGGTAACTCTGGACTAACCCCACTTTAGGTGAGCTGGTTTCAATACTGCTGCTGTAGATCAACACCCACAGAAGTAAGAGAATGGTTTCCCCCCTAAATTGTGGCTGTTTTTTACTGGGATAAGTTATCCAGGAACTAAATCTGGTTGTCTGTAGATGATCACAATGTCCAGGGATTTGCCTGCTAACAGAACATAAGCAGAAAAATAATTTTTGAAGGTGTGGACTTTATTATTTAATTTATCCATTTTGCCTGAGCAACCACTGCATTCTCTGAATGCCCCTTATCCTTATTGCTCTTGTCTGGGATTTATTCTTCAAGCAAAGATTAGATTAAATTTCTGTAAAAATATTTAATACACTTGATCAGCAGCGTGGGGTTTAGCAATGGATCAGTGTGTCACCTGCTGTGCACACAGAAAATGTTGGTTATTTTCTTAATAACTTGATCTAAACTCATGAATATACAACTGGAACATACATTTGGTGAAGAAATGTATCCACCCTCCTTTAGAATGACATAAAAAATCACATGTTAAATTTAAAGTACAATGGAATTGCTGCTTGGCTTGAGGTGCTCCAGCAATATTAGAAACTTTTGCCTAATCTCTGTTTTCCAGATTAAAATACAAATATTTCCAGCTCAACCAGAATTTATTAAAGCAGGCTATTGCCTAGGGAAATATGTCTTTGGATGTGTTTCTATCAACTCTTCTGAGGAAAAAAAAAAAAAAAAAGAATGTAATTAGTGTTGCATAATCTTCTAGAGAGAAAAATGGGCCAAAACCTAAGTGCATAAAGGGAATATTGCAGCTGTGGGGTGTACACTGCTCGTGGCTGCCAGGCTGGTTGTTATTCCTGGGGGCCAGTGCCAGTCAGAAAGTCCTAACTGGCAGAAAGCAGGGAGGCTGGAGATGCCCAGGAGAAAGATGAGATGAGCAGTTGTATAAAACTGGGCAAACAGAGCCCCAGAGTGACAGGTAATTTGTTTTATATATACCTTGCACACCCATCAATGACATTCAGGCCAAAACGAATTTATTCCGGTCCCTGGTGATGGAGTTTCACTCTGAGTTCACAGAGACTCCACTGGCTCATGAGATGTTGCTAAACAATTTTCAGTAATTGTCCCACTCTTTCTCCTTTTCGTGGTGGAATCAGTTCTGGGGATCAGCTCCTCTGTCAATTAAAACAATTAGCTGATTAAACTCTCTCCATGCAGTGAGACCAGATTTGGGTGATTCTCACAATGCAGTGGCTTGATCTGGCGGGGAAGATGTGCACTTGGGACTGAGCTGGTCTGGTTTCCCTCCTCACTTCTCCTCCTCACCTCTTGCCTGGTGCAGTAATTATCAGCAGGGATGATTCTTGCAGCATTTCTCAACACCACCTGGGCTGGAAGCTTCCATCCCCTAAGTGCTGCTGCTTTAATTGCAATAAGAGCAATAAAGAGCCTTTTCCCTCTGCTAATAATTCATTGGAGTGTTTATTCAGAATTCTGGCCTGGAGCGAAATATAATTGGCAGGCAGCTTTTAGCAGGGGAGGCCACAGTGACCTGTTTCAGCAAGGGACCACGGAATAACAACCCCATGTTAGGCCCTAAACATCACTGAAATCAGAAACGACCCTTGGCTTGGAGAGCTCCTCCTGGATTTAAGGCTGGTTCCCCCATTCCTCCCCTGAAATATCTGGGGAAAAAAACCCCAAACAAACAGGAGGACAGAGATTGGGTTATTCCATGTGTCAGTGGAGAAATAGCTGTAGTAAATAGGCATATGGTGTAAAAACACAGGTCTGATCTGTCCCCGAGCCTGTGACATTTACCACACACTTGGGTTCCCCAGATTTGCTAAAAAACTCTGCCCTGAGGGAATTTCAAAAGGGGCAGTTCATGAATGAAAAAAAAAACCACAGAGGAGTGCATAATACGCTGGTTAACTCCAGTTTCGAAATGATTCACTTGATGTCGCACATCCTTGAAGATACGAAACTGTTCTAATTAAAGGCAGATGCACAAAATACAGCCTAAAGGATGGATATAGGGGAAGCACACTTTTCCATGTGAGTGGCAAAGCCCACAGCCACAAATACCTCTCCAGTTTGGCGGCCTCAAAAATGCATCCACAAATATTATTCATCTCAGTGGTCTGCAAAGATTTATCGGGGGGTTGCAGCTTGCTGAAAACATCTGTGAGGCTCGGGGGTTTGTGTGTGTGTTTGTCACTTGGCAAACAGTCACTTGCTTTTACTATGCCCACTGAGAGGGCAGCAATTATGAGTAAGGCAGTCTGGAAGAGACTGAAGTGTTCAAAAATGGATATTGTGGGGAAAATATAGCTGGGTGTTTACAATGATCTCTCCAATTCAAAGTCATCAAAAGCATCTTTCCACACAGTCAGTATGTCTGCTTACTGCTTCTTTTAGGGGGAGGGAGAATCTTTTAGAAAGGAAAATTTGTCTGAATTTGCCCCAGATACTTTAAAAATAACTTGTCATTTTGTATTATGAAGGATGGCTTGGGTTGGAAGGGATTTTAAAGATCATCCAGTTCCACTTCTACCCTGGGCAGGGACACCTTTGTCTATCCCAGGTTGCTCCAAGCCCTGTCCAGCCTGGCCTCGGACACTTCCAGGGATCCAGGGGCAGCCACAGCTTCTCTGGGCACCCTGTGCCAGGGCCTGCCCATCCTCACAGGGAACAATTTTACCCGAATATCCCATCTAAACCTAAATTTTTGCAGTTTAAAGCCACCACCCCTTTGTCCTATCGCCAAATGCCCTCTCCAGCAGAGGAGCACATAATCCTGAAACTCCGGGGGCTGAGTGAGAGGCGTCTTATTGATGAACAGCCACCACTTCCCTTATGGACACTGCTGAATCATTATGTTGTATCCCCGATTCTATGGTTTCTCCATGGTCCCTAAGGCATTTTTAACAGCTATCCCTTAGGATAAAGGAAAAGTCTCCACGGGATGTGGGCCTGAGAGCCTGTTAGAGATGATTCACGCACTGGAGTGTGCTGCAGACTGTGAGGGCACAAAGTGCACCCAACCGACCCCAGCATTTCTTTCCCACATTCCCAGAGACTGGAGTGCTGTTCAGGTCCCTCAGAGCCTTGGTTTGTGAAGGAATCACAGCATAAGCTGCTGAACAGCAGTGCTGGATTCAGTATTTGCTGACGATTCTCATTTTCTGTGTCTCCACGTCCTGCTGAGATGGATATTTTTAATGACTTCTGGGTGCAGAGCTGGAGAGCAGACAAAGAGTGAGTCCCAGAATTACTGGGGTTTCTCATCTCCTGTTTTAAAGAGAGATAAGATGGGGGTTGTTCCTGTGCCTCAGCTCTCTAGAACAAGCTATTGGAGCTGATGGAGTTGAACTCAATGATTCTTATCCCTTCCAACTCAGGATATTCTATAATTCTGTGATCTTTTGCTGCAGATTTTCTCATTTTTCTTCTTTACTTTAACCCTTTGATGGTATTATGACTCATAAATGTTTTCTCCGAAGCCCCATCAATTTCATCACAGTAAATATTTCAGATTATCCATCATTTAAAAAAAATACCAGTATTTATTTAGGTTTGTGCTTGCTTCAGCTTTCCAGTCCCCTGCAGAAATGGAAAGTTTTTCTCCAGACCAGTTAACATGTTGGTTGAGGATTTTCCCTTTTACCCGTGATGCTGAACTCCAACAAAATGTTTGTGTGTGTGCAAGAGCTGCAAGGTCAGATGTGCAAGTAGATAATGGATTGTTGCAGATGAAATGGACTTAACCTTTGGGTTTTGTTTTGGGTCTTTTTTAAGCGGTCTGTCTCCTCTCTGAGATTTTTATATTTGCACTTAGTTTGCTTAGAAGACAACACTGGAAGGAGTATTTTGGAGGAGTTCCATCTTTGTCCTGGATTATTTGCTCGTCTGAAGAATGGCAAAGATAGAAAATCTGGGGGACAGAAAGAGAAATCAAAGCTATCCAACAAAATGCTGCGTTGTTTCCCTGGAAGGAACGTTGTTCAGTTCCCTGTAAATCTGCTGATGATTCCTGTGATCACAGTCAAAGGTCAATTCCCACTCTTGGTGATTCTCCGAGATAAAATCTGTTGGATTATCTCATATAACAAAAACACGGCATGAAGACAGTGAGGAGAATGGCTTACAAAAAATCTTACAACCGGAAAAGGTGGCTTTTGGTGACACTTGAATCTTCATGGTGATAAAACTGGATCCGGATTCCACCACAGAAATCATAAAATAAGAAAGAAAACCAAGGGATAAGGTAAATGTTTTCAGACCCAGAACTAGGAATTTGTAAGCTACAAGTGAAAATCCAAGTCCTGGGGTGATTTTTGGGAGTATGGGAGATTACAGTTTGAGATAAATGAGTATGGCTGTGATAGAAGAATCTCTTAAAAACGATGCTTTAAGTGCTAAAAAAGGGCTTGTAACGTAACAAAGGCATTCCCTAAAATAGAAAGCACAACACCAACATAAAACACTCATCATGTTTTCAGTGCCAGGCGAGAATTTGCACTGCTAACCTCCCACGGTGGAGCTGGGGCTTGAACAGCATTTCTGTTCTCTCCTCAGCTGAGCTAATGACAGATCTGAAGAAGTGTCAACACCGCAGCCAAAAAAGCTCGAGGTGGCAGGAATGTTGTTCAAGGCAGTCACAGCAAATACTCTCTTCAGGGCTGGTTACTCCTGACTAAACAGTGTTTTCAGCAGGAAAAGCCAAAAACTTGCCCCGAGGCAGTGGAGTGCTCCAGATGAGTCCCATGCCTACTCCAGCAAACACGGGTGAGGTAATGCTCTCCTTGGCTCCTCTCTCCTCTCCTGCTGCCAGCCCTGGCTCAGGATGGGATATTTGCTATTTATTTGCTATTTATTTGTTATTTTTTTATTTATTTGCTATTTACTCTTTGTTATTTATTGATTTGCCATTTTGCTATTTGCTTTATGCAGAAGCCGATGGCAGCCGTGGTGGAGGAATCCAGCCCAATTCCTGATGGCTCCGTGGGTCATTTTCGTTCTTGGCAGGGGGAGTTTATCTTCTGTGACTTCACCTTCCATAAAATTTGCAGGTTGAGTGGAATTCACCTAAACTCCCCGTGAGCTCTGTGCAGGGAGGTTGGCACTGCTGCGCAGTTCCTCCGAGGTCTCTTGGACACCTGTCTGAGTTTGGGATGAATCACCCTCCGGGCACAGCAGGAGAGGAAACGGCCTCAAGCTGAGCCACGGGAGGATGAGATTGGATAGTAGGAAAAATTTCTTCATGGAAAAGGTTATCAAGTGTTGGGACTGGCTGCCCAGGGAAGCGGTGAAGTCACCATCTCTGCAGAGGTTTAAAAAACGTGTGGATGTGGCACGTGGGGACATGGGTTAGTGGTGGGCTTGGCAGTGCTGGGGGCATGGATGGACTTGGTGGTCTTGGAGGCCTTTTCCAGTCTTAATAATTCCATAATTCTGTGACACGCCGATTTTTCTTTGGGGGTTACAGAGATGCTGATTGTCCAATCCATCTGTGAAATCTCAGTTTGGGACGGTGAAAATTAGGAGAACTGAGTGATGGTGGTCTGGAGAAGGAGCTCTGATGCAACCTTGTAGTTCTCTAACTGACAAAATCTGGAGAAACACATGGGAACAACTCATCCCAAGGGCAGTGAGGGGAGAATGAGGGGAGAAATGGAAGTTTGATTATTTCATTATTTTTTCCCCATGTTTCCATTCTCTGGACAGCATATTCCAAAGCTGTTTTCCAGTTTCTATTCAGTGTTGGATATATCAACAATCTGGAGGAATTTGGGCCGGATTGCTCTGAGACAGAGCAGAGCTCAGCCCAAACTCTTGCCATTATTTGAGTTTGGATTTTCACGTGTAAGCCCAGCCTAGGAAAAACTTGCCGTCTTTGTAGGAAATAACTGGAAAAAGAACATTTTCCTGCCAGAGAGTGAAACACTGTGAAAATCTCACCTCTGAAACTCAATATAAGTTCATTGAAATAAGTCCCATCTTAATTTTGGTGAGTGAGGTGGAGTTTCATAAACGTGTTTACGTTTTCACAAGTTGATGATGCCAGATATGATCTCTACTGAAATTTTTATATTTCCATATAAAATGTGTTGCTCCCACAAATTTGTCAGTTTTGCTCCCTGGGACATAACTTTCATTTTCATTTCAGAAGGTTGCCAAGGGTCCCAAATTTGAGTCAGAAACTGGTACCATACCTAACATTTGCGAACAAAAATAAGAACCAAAATGTTTTGTTTCTTTCAGTACTTTCAGTACTTTTAATTTTGTTCATTATTAAATATTTAAATTATCTTAGGTGACCCTCAAAGCTCCATTACAAATGAAACCAACAATTTTTTTTTCCACAAAAAAAAGTATTAAATGAAGCTTGTTCCTGTTTTTCCATAATTATTTCAAGTGTTGATCAGCTGATCTCTTTCCAGAAAGGAAAAGAGACAAGAAGTCCTTGAAAGGAAAAGAGACAAGAGATCCTTGTTGATGTGAGGAAAAATAATGGGTTTTTTTTCAAAAATATTGCAGGCATTTCTTATTTCTGAGAATTTACTTCTGCTCAGGGACAACAAAGAAGAGAAATTCCAACTGGTGCATGGAGGCATCAGGTGTTGGCTATGAAATGTTTTCCAGGCAGGGACAGGTTTATAAAAGGCCTTGGACCCCACGTAGGGGAAATGAGGTTTTAATCAGATTTCACTCAGGTGTCCAAAAAAGGGGATTTATTTCTAAATCACCAGTGACCTGCGGCTCTATCTTTGCAAATCCAGTTGTTATTCCCAGCGGGAGCTCCCGTTTCTCAACAGAGCTGAAATTCAGGCTGCTTCGCGTTTAGAAATCCAAAGGAGCCCTTTGTGCTTCTGAAATTCCGGCCTTGGCCAAGCGCTCGGCAGCCAAGAACAAAAGTTAAGTGAACTCAGAAAGAACAAGTCATCAGCCTGACCTTTGGTCATCAGAAAAATGTAAAACATCTTAGATTTATTCCCCAAATCCAAGTCAGGTTTCGTCTGTGCTGAACATTCAGTGAAATAACTGGGAATTTCACGAATTAGCCAACCTGGAGTCACTGCTGGCAGGGGCGTCTCTGGGTGATCTGTACTTGACAGTGTGTAAAGACCAGAATCCAGCATTCCACCCTGCTGGAAAGAGTTTTTTAAAGGTTTTTTAAATTTGGTTTGGGTTTGATATTTTGTTGTTGTGTGCTTTTTTTTTTTTCTTTTTTTTGGGGGGGAGGGAGGGTGGGGTGTTGTGGTTTAGATTTTTTGTTTGTTTGCTTAAATTGTTGTAAAGGAATTTTTTCCAGCAGAGTGATTGGAGCTTGTTTAAGTTTCTATTTACTCCAAAGGGTTGTTATGGAAGCACGAACCTCATTGTTCTAAAGCAAAATGAGTAAAAGATAAATGAATGTGTCTGGCAGCAGTAAAGTTAAATAAGTTTGTCTGGAGAGAAAGGAGGTGGAGGTCCTGCTACTTTGCTTTTCTCCTCTCCATCCTCCTGCATGATGGGTGATGCTCTCCTGTGTCCATCAGGTCATTGTCCATCACAGGACTCGAGAAATTTCTTAAATGATTTTTATTTCATGAATAATCACTACACAGGCAAAACCTTTTTGGGAGGTAACAGCTGGAAGGACAAGGAGCCCCTCACAGCGGAAGTCACAACATGTGGAAATGTAATGTTCATTGTAATAAGAAATACCTGAAAATGTAAAGAGACATCTTGCTGTTTACTGTACCACAGATACCAAACTGCACCCTGGAAAGGGGAGAACTGATTTAATAACATCTGGTCCAGGTAACTTTGAAATGTCTGCTGTGGTAATTACATGCTAATGATATGATTTCACACTGCTTATAATCTCAGAAGCACGCTGTTTCTAATTATACATTACCCAGAAAAAGGGCCTTGCCGCCTTCTGTCTTTAAATTATTGTTTTTATCCAGACACCACCTGTCCAGGTAGGTCACATTATAGCTACTGTTCCTTCTGAGAACCACCTGATCATTGATGGATTTATGCTAACTGCATAACAATCCTTTTCCTGAACCCTGCAAGCTCATAAAAAAGTATAATTAGTGCTGCGTTTCAGTCAGAGAAAATTTCCAAACAGCAGTAGGGGACTTTAAACGGCTTTCTATGAATAAAAGCAGAAAACCTCTGTTCCAAAAACACAGTTAGTGACTCCTGCCTCACCATTTTGCATAGCAACAAGTCCTTCATGAAGTTTTAGTCTCTCGGACACCTCTCCCCATATGCAGCATTGAGTTACTTTCCTTTAAAATCAGCCTCCAGAGGTGGATGTGCAGCTTCCATGGCTCACAAACATCTTCCCCCAACACTTACCTCTCCAAAGGAATTATTATTTCTGACGCCTTGCCCGCAGTACTTTGTGTTCTCTCTTAATCAGCCCAAGTGTCCTTATCTTTGTTGCACTTCATCTTGTCTAACAAGCGTTCCCAAAAGCACCTGAATTTTATTTCTAGGAATAAGTGTGTTGTCTTATTGGGACCATGTGTTCTTCAGAGCCTGCCCTGTGCCCTCACATAGGAGATTCCACACTGATTCATTCCCAGAGCACGAACTTTGAATGCTCATATTATTTTTATTAAACTTAACTCCGGTTTTTTTCTCTCCTCTCCCCTTTCCCCTGCACCCTCCAGCTATATCCAGCCTCAGAGTCAAAGCAGGAATAAATGGAAAACACATTGAAAAGAGGATTATGTCCATATGGAGGAGGATTGACATCCATTTCCAAACTGGGAAGATTGTGTTACACCAGCCAGTTTTGCCTTTGGTTATCCACTTAAGATGCCTGTGCAGGTGAGTGCCTGAGCACCCAAGGAAAGGAGGGACACTCTGGGAAGTGTCTCAGCAGAAAGTGTTGGTGAACCTCACTAATCTCTATTTAAATCCATCCTTTCTGTGGTCACAGTCTGGGAAGGATTTGAGTTCTCTTCCCATCTCCCTGACTGCTCTGTCAGGTTGGATCATGGTGAGGTAATAAGAAACCAGCTCGAGAGTCCTGGCTCTTGGCTGGGCCATTGTCACTTCATTGTGACACGAGCAGTGCTCAGGAGATGTGAGGTCACCTCCGAGTGAGCTTGAGTTCTCCTGATATCGATAAGACTCAGCCCCAGCCTTAAGTACGTCCCAGCTGAACGGCAGCTGTGACTCAGAAGGTGATGTAAGAGAGCAGGGAGAGGGAAAAGGAGAAACTGTTCAAACCTCAGCAAGGTTTTGTCCATCTTCAGGAGTGGTTTGGAACAGGGCGCTGACATCTGTTTGGAACAAGTGCCACGCACTGTCCCTCCAACCCCACCTTCCACAACAAGTCAGTCCTGATTATCAGTGTGGATGTGGTGCTGAAATCTGGTCCTGAGCTATGAAATTTGCTCTATAACCTTTTGTCGTCCACAGAATGAAGACTGTCCAAGCACAACCCTCATCCCACAACTTTCCTTGGAAATTATCCTCAACCCTCACATCGTACTGAGGGATGGGAAACATTGAGAGATCTCTAAAGCCAGCAAGATCGGGGCAGGAGCCCAGATTTCTCCTCTCTGAACCACAGCTGCCCAAAAGGTTGGTAAATACCAAAATGGCTATTCTAATGGTGAGAAATCCATTAAAAAAAGCCTCCTGGAATTGTAGAAATGTGAAAACTCTCACTGCAGTAGTAGCAGAGTGCTGGGAATCAGGCAGGATTGTGCCCACAGCTCAGTAAAAAAAAAAAAAAAAAAAAGCCAGATTAATGGGCATAATCAAGCCTGACATTGAGTAAGAGGCAAGAACGAGTAATCAGATCCCAACTTAGCTGATGCTGGCATTACTGGGAGCCTGGGGCACAGTCCAAGGATAAAAACATAATGTCTTATCTAAGCAAGGAGTCATTTGTGCACCACTGGTTATGACATGTTCTTAAAAAGGGAAAGAAGGAAAAGGAAAGTATGGCACATGAAATTATTTTATTCCCCAGAAACGATAAGAAAGTAAAGCTAAGAGTTCCTACACCCAATCTTTATAGAGGAAAAGCCTATCTCGAGTTAACCCCTTGCAATGTCCACTGTAAAACCCCAGGAGAGGAAAAAAAATATATAAAAAACAAAGTGAAACGGGGATTAAATCAAATGAGCATAATGAAGACACTTAAAAACTCAGATTTTGGGACATTTCTTGCTATTTGGCGATTGCTGGGATCCATGCGGCTAGCCTGCTTCTCGGTTCAGTGAGAGTTCAGGCAGTCTGGCAATCCCATCCTTTTGGCCAAGGCTCCTTTTCTGGCAACACGTCTCCCTGTTTCTCAAGACTCTTCTTTTCCTCCAGATTAAACAGGATGTTGACCTGGATCTCTCAGAACAGCTCACGGAGAGGAAAGACCCTCTGACACAAAACAGCGTCACTGGAGAGGGAACTGTAATGTCAGGGAGGGCATCTGGAAGATCAAAGTGGGAATAAACCAATCACTCCAAGCTGTATGGCTTTGCATGGATGAGTTTTATTTCCAGTCTTTTGAAGCGCAGCTCGTGAGTCTTAACAAGGAAAGAACTTTTGTGTAAATCAAAAAAGCTCCTTCTTGTAAAATTCGGTAAATTAAAAAAAAAAAAACAAACCCTGACCGAACGCCACATGCCTGAAGGGGAAAAACTGGAATTGAATTTCCGTAATACAGACCTTTCCCAGAAAAGCCAGGTGCGGGTCAGCATCAAATGCAACATCCCACGTCTGCTGGGAGCCCAGTTCCTCCCAGCCTTTTCCATTTTCATCATTTGCCATCGTTTGAAACCTTCCACAATGACAGCTCTCAACCACAGTCCAGCTCTTCCCCAGGGGCAGCTCTGGGACACTGGGGCTGCCTGGAGTCAGGAGAAAGACACAGGTGAGTGGGATGGAGGGTGGTGGGTGAGATCACCTCCTCCTCCACCTCCCCTCTGCCTATGGAACAGGGTGAAACCAGGTGTACATCTGGAATGAAGCTTCATTTTCCCCTTCCAGCAGCAACTCAAGGTGTGACCCAGCGTGAGCACTGTGGTGTCTCACAGAAATGTCTCAGGTTCTCAATGCTGACCTGCCTTAATGGTCTTCATCCAGTGGGACATTGATTTATTGTCCTCATGAGACTCAAGTGATACCATTTGCTCTTCCCCCAAGGGCTGGGACACGAGCAAGGTGACAATTGGTGACTGGACGTGACCACTGCTCTGCCCTGGGAGAGTGACACATGTGTGCTACGGCCTCTCCTCAGCCCTTCTCAAAATGTTTGTGCAGGAACAGCCATAAATCCGGCTGTATTGACCCGAAGATGCAATCCAAGGCGTTTGAGTCTAGGCCTTATCTACATCACCTTATCGGGAGCGAGAGAGCGAGATGCACCCCGGGAAGGGAGGGGACTGCGCCAGAGGGATCGGCCTCGTCCCTTCTGTCCTGGCACGGGGAGGGGACTGCGGGCAGAGCTGGGTAATGATTTGTCGTCGCAAGGACCGGGGTGTCTCTCTTTGCAGAGGAAACCTTGGCCGTGATTGACAGCAGGGCTGTTTCTGCCGCTTCCCTCGCTGTTGTCAAGTAATAATGAAGCTTTGTCAGTCCATCATGGACATGGATATGCCAGATTATGTCGACTCCTTGGACTCCTCTTATACCATGCTGGAATTCGACAACCTCCGCGTGCTCCCCAATAACACCGGTGAGATTTTTATTCGTTTCCTCTCGAACAAGCTCCACTATCTTTGTTATAAAGCTGGACGCCGAGGAAAGGCTGGTGGGAGTTGTGGGGCAAAGGGTGGAAGGGGTAATATTTAAGCAGCTGACCTGTCAACCTCTGCAGCATCCGTGGTTACGTTTGGGCTGAAACGCGACCCCTTCGTTTGCCGGTCCCGTTTTGGGTTATTCTTTTCCTTGGTGGGTCAAGTGTCATGCCCTGAAGAGCCCACCAGGTTTTGCAGATGTTGGTAGAGGTCTTCATGGCATTCCCTGGGCTTGTCCCCCTTATGAGAGGAGTTATTACCAATATTTCTCGTTAAAATGTGTGTTTCATTCCCATCTGTGACCTCAGTTGATATTTAATCCTCGGCAAAACATGTCGTCCCAAATGGCATTTGTCTGTGACCCCGTGTCCCATTTAAGTTGGTCCCAGGGACATGGATTGAGAAGCAATATCCAAACCATTACTTGCCTTCTATTTTTTTTTGGCTGCCAAGATGGTCTGACAGTTTTTAGGGCACAAAAGGACTTGGCTGGGAGGTAGGAGTGTTTGTACGCCGAGACTTCCTCTTCATTCACGGGAACAAGGTGCTTTGCGTGACATTTAATTTTTTTGCAGTCAGAAGTACTCTGACATAAAGTGAGCTCCATTCTGTGAAATCGGCTGCTCACTGTGTAAAAATAAAGGGCCAAATTTTGGCCATATTGCATGAAATCAATTGTGCAACTGAATGAGATTCCAAAGTTAGCGATCCCTTTGGAGAGTTTTGGCAGCCTTTTCTTTTAATTTGTTACGGAGCTTAGTGAAGTTAAGATGGGATTTTCACATTTGCTCATTAACTGGCTCATCAAAACAAATCAGAGTTTCAGCAGGGCTATCACCTACAATATAATATGATTAGAGTTATTATTGTGGGGCATGGAGGGAGGTCAGGAGACAAGTAAAGTTAAAAGGCCCGAAGAAACTTGAATTTAAAGGTGACTTCAGTAAAGCTCTGGCTATCCCCAAATCAGGGATTTTCAATATATATAATTTTTGCCAGCTCCAGATAGACTGGGTCTTATTCCTTATTCTTGCAGAATGGTTTCCATCTCCCATCCTACTCCAGAAATATCATTTAACACAGATCTTTCACTTTGTCACTTCCCGTTGAACAGCAAGATATTTTTCACTTTCTGAAGTGGCACAAATTTCCTCAAAATTTGATATAATTTTGCAAACGAACCACCAACGCCTGTTTGGGCTCTCTGTTGATTCACGCAGTGGAACTGACAGGTTGAGTTTTTTTCTGAACTTTATCGAGCTCGGTATTGTGTTATTTGTTTAGCTGTTAATGACTAACCAGCTCTCTCGGGAAGTAGCTGCTTTGAAATTAGCTTGTTTGTCTTGGGTAAGTGTCCTTTTCTACAGTTTGTAAAAATAACTTCAAAAAAGACCTGAAATGGTCATGCATGGAAATCTATTGCTGCCCAGCTGAGTTCAGTCCTCTGAGGTAACTCAAAATCACAATTTCCTTGGAGATTCAGAAATATTTTAAAATTTGTTAGAATCAAGAAACAATCTCATTTTAAGTATTTTTTACAATTATAATGGATTTTTTTTAAGATTGTTTATATCTCTCCTAAGACTCATCTCTATTTTCCCTACTAAATGATGACAGCTTTGCCCTCTATAAACATGAACAGGAAGGGATGCAATATTTATTTTAATGGACTCAACACAGTTTCTTACCTTCTGAAGAATTCCAAAAGTGAAAATTGGAATATTATCAAATAAGGTCATGCTTTCTCGAAACCAACTCTTTCCTTCTTCAGAACATTATTTCACCAAAATTTTGGGTGGGTTATTTTTCTGGAGCACTTCCTGTGCTTAGATATTGCTTCTTCAGGAAGCTGCTATCATTCTGAGATTTGCCCAGACATGCATTTTGGATTTTCCACCTTCAAATAGCCCATCATTTGCCAAATATTTTAAGATTAATTCCAAATCAAGAATAGAACCCTTTATGGGAGTGATATTAAAAAATACTCTGGTTTAAATAGAAAGACTGGCAAAAGGAAAGGAGCAAAAATCATTGCTCATTCTGCCTTTCCCTTGTGAAATATGTGTTGTAACAGCAGAAATTTTCCCATTCTGTACAGATTTGTTTCCTTTACCTTGGCTGGCACTCCAAGCCATATTCTCAGGTTTTTTTTGTGTGGGTAATGCCCATTTCCTCACACTCTTGTCAGAGCTGTCTCACTGTGGTTAAGGTATGAAGCATTATTGCAATGCAGCCCTAATTCTTCCACTGAGAGTCGGGGAGCGCTTTCTCCCAGGGTGGTGCTCCTTGTTCTGCCTCGGCCCCCACACACCACGCTGGTCCTTGGGACTTTGGCACAAGGTTGGTGAAACTCTTCCCAGCCCCGCTGGAGTGTGACCCAATTCAGACCATGCAAAAGCCACCAGAGGTGTTTTGGCAGTGATTTACCATCCCTCGAGCTGCAGGAGTGCCTGGAACAGCCCTGGCCATTCCAGCTGGCCCCTTCAGCACCGTTCCTGTAGGATTTGGGATCACTAAATCACAGCTACGTTCTATATCTCAAAACCCCTTCTATTTGCTAAAAGCTGATGTAGAAAGAGGCCGACCTGCACGTGGCCAGGGTTTAAACCCCCTCCTGCCCTACATTTGTGTGTACAGGTTTCGCAATGCTGGCTTTGGCACCGAGTTTGACTGTGTGTGTTCAACCCACACTTGTGATGTCTTCACATTCTAGCCCAGCACATGTAATCTGGGGATTTGTTAACTGCAAATTATGTGCACCAAAGCTTGGATTTCTGAGTAGATAGAAGCTGCCCTGGAAAGTATTGCAAGACAATTCTCTTTTACAGTGTGCATCTAGAAGAGCTGTAGCCAGTAATGGAACTGAAAGGAAAAGCAGTGCAGGGGTCAGGTATCATGAGAACATCCTCAGTGTCATTTCTTATCACTGTAAAACTGGCATTAGCATTTCAGCCCTGGTTAGGCAATGATTTACATCCAGAGGCAGTAGGTAGCAAAAATTTGTGTGCATTTCAGTTGTGAGCTTGGCTGACCCCAGAGCTGGGGAAGCCACTAGGAGGATCTTCTCAGCCTTAGGTAGCTCCCAGCCTGCACACTGATTATATATAACTCACCAGAAGTGGTCAGCACCTCAGGTATTTTTGCCAGTGAACCCTGGGGACAGCCCCAGCGAGGAGTCTGGCCACAAGCAGAGCCTCAGCTCAGCTCAGAGCCACACAAAGTCAAGATGAGTTGTGGTCTCTTCCTGGAGAACAAAATCAAGAGCTTCTCTCCAGTGGAAATTTCAGAGGCAGCACAGCACAGCTTAGGAACTGCTCAGGTTATTGCCTTGTGTCAGACAGGGATGGAGAACACGAAGCAGATTTCACAGGCAGGGAGGGGATGATGCTGCCAGGGATCCTGGCTTTCCTCTGCCTTTCCTTGCAGAGATCAGACCAGGAAAAACCCAAATACTGGGCAGGTTTGAAAGCTGTGTTGAAAGAATCTTCTGGTGTCTGCGATATTCATTGTGCTTTGCTCTTCTCTGAGCTAATTCTCATTTGGGACCCATCATTAGCGGGCAACAGGATTTTGTAATTAAAATCTATCATCCTAATTAACTTGCATTCTGGCTCAGGGCTTTCCTTTTATTTATTTATTTTTAAATTTCTGTTCATATTCAGCCAATTCGGCTGAAAAGGACACGTGGCTCCCCGCCAGGTTTTGAACTTTTAGCTGTGGAACTGCCCTAACACAGAGCCACCCAGCTCACTGCTGGTTTGTTTGTGCTTCCACGGATACAAGTGAGGGCAAAATTTGGCTTGCTAATTTCCACAGGCCCTCACACACGGTGCTGATGGTTCTTCCTCCAGTAATACCTGGTCTAAGGCCAGGTTATTAATTCCTTCCTTATACCAGCCAGCAGATTCTCATGTCCTACTCACACAAAGGAAAAAAAAAGTCTTTCCTGGTGAGTAAATACTTTCCAGCATCAGGAACGTTTTGCAGCCTGGACCTAGCTGAAGGATGAAAGGTCCATCGGAGACCTAAATTGTTTGACCTTGGCTTGATTCCTCTGAACTCTAGAGAAAGCATGAGTGGAGTGAAGAGGAAATTGGCTGCCTTATCTTTATTTTGGTTGTGCAAATTTTTTAAATGGAATCCTACACAGTGCATTTGTTTATGGTTATATGCTCCTTCAAAAAATGGATGGAACAACAGATGCCCAAATGTTCTGCAGTTATCCTCAAAGGAATACTCTGTACAGTTCATTTAATACTGAGTTATCAAGTAAACTAAATACAAGAATCATTGCAAAAAACCCCCTAAAAATCAACCAAAATTGCCATTAAACACCTCTGACACAGACAATGTTCCCAAAGGACCCAAGTGTCACTTCCTGACAAATGTCAGAGCTGGGAGCATCTTACACAGATTTTGGGAAGAGGCAAATCTCAATTCCTGTCATTATGACCTAAGAATGATTTTGATGCTGTCATTCTCGCTTGTCCTGTTGCTCCCATCTTGATATAACCCACTTATTTACTCATCCGTACACCAGAAGGTGAATATGGACCAGAAGGGTTATTTTTGGGGGTGACAGGAAGTCTGAACTTTGCTTTAGTGAAGTCTTAGCTAAAAATGTCTTAGTCTCAGCCAGTTTTTGAAAAACTAAAGCTTTGTTGGCTTTGTTCTTTTTTTTTTTTTTTTGAGGGGGTTTGATTACAATTTTCCTTGCGCAGCAAATATTTTCACTATAAATTTTTGAAGTGTATTCACACACAAAAATAACCTTCTCTCGCTCTCTCTGTATATGTACCCAGATTACCCAGAGCTATTTTTGTGCGTTATGGATTAGAAACCTCCCTCTAGGCAGGTCAGATGGCAGCTCCTCCCCTCTGAGTAGTTTGCTCTAAGAAACTGCTAAGCTGAGCTTTCCCCGTCTCTGCCTCCAGGGTGTCTCATCCCAGAGACACGTCAGGATGTGCCGTGTCCCCGGGACTTCTCCGAGGTCACCGGAGCACGAGATGGGCTCCCCTGGAGCACAGAACATGCTCCCAGAGGTGTGATAAATTCACAAAACTGTCCTGCAGTGAGTGCCCAGGTCAGGCCCTGCAAACAGACGGGGAGATACAAACACTGTCAGCTGCCTCTTCGCAAGGGTCTCCTGTTTCTTCCTTCCCCAAGCCGTGCCCCAAATCAGGAGGATTAAGAGGGCAGCGAGCCTGGTGGTTAGGGCAGAGGGAGAGGTTCCAAGGGGAGTTTTCAGCAGTGTGTACACACAGGGCAGGCAGGGCCAGAGCTATTCCTGCCCCAAATGAGCGGGTGCAAACGGAGGACATGACAGAGGGCATTCATATGACCTAATTTTGGGTCCCTAATTTAGAAGTCTGATCTTCCTGCACACCTCTGTTTCTTTCTAGTGGAAAGCAATGAGCGTCTTCAGGGGGAATTTCAGAGCAGGGACCAGACTTAGGACTGAAGGGATCCCTGTGGGAGCTGCTGTCTCTGCCTTCCAGCTGCAGAGGAGCTCTCGAGAGCAGTCTTTTATCTTCAGCACCTCTCTCATGGGCATGAAGTAGTTCATCCTTTCTGCCTCTGCTGTTTCTTCTCTGCGTTCTATCTATTCAAGTTAATGAGGTTTTTATTCCATTTTCATGTGTGGACACCAGCTTTAAATCACGTTCTCCAGGTATCTCATTCAGGAGGTGGCTCCCCATCCCTCAAAAACATAGAACTCACATCCAGGTGAGGTTTCTTTATATCTCCCCAGGAAAGTAAATGATAATTGATAAATTCTCAGGAGCAGTTTGGGTTATGCAGCTCGAAATCTCTCTGATCACCGAAGTGAAGGAAAACACCGACATCAGAAGCGAAGGAGCTGAGCTTGGGAAGAGCGTGACCATAAATTCTGAGGTTTCCACCGCAGCGGGGGTCTAACTGTCCCCATTCCCTGCCCGCAGAGGCCAACGTGGCCGAGTCAGTGAACACCAACCTGCTCCCCAACGGTGTCAACTCCCTGTGCTCCATCTGCGGGGACCGGGCCACCGGCAAACACTACGGGGCCTCCAGCTGCGACGGCTGCAAAGGCTTCTTCAGGAGGAGCGTCCGCAAGAACCACGTCTACTCCTGCAGGTACCGGAACTTTGGCAATCGATAAATGCAGTTTTTGGGCGTGGGAAATGATTCGGGGTGGTGGTCGGGGGTTCTTATCTCGAACCATGCCCAGTTGCCACGCCATGAAGGCCAGAAGTAGGACTGCAGTTTGGTTTACAAGGAGCAAACTCAGTCCTGTCTCTAAACTCAGTTCTGTCTAATTTGGAGCCTGAGGCCTTCTGTGGCACTGAGCAATGCATTGAATGTATTCACCATCGCTGCTCTCCCCATGGTGCAAATCGAGGGGAACTCATAGACCTCAGAATCACAGAACTAATTAGCTTGGAAAAAACCTTCCTTGAGATCCTCAAGTCTGACCTAAAGCCTGAGGTTTGACTGACGTGTAAAATACATAAATACAGACCCTGAGTGTGGAGTGACGCCATGACCTCGTACAGCCCAGCAAGGGAAAGTCAAGATGGCAAAGGACCAAAGCTCCAGAGATTTCATCTTTCTTGCTTTTCCTGGTAAAAAACAACAGGCGTCCAAGAATCTGTCACCTCCAAAGCCCTCTCACAGCTTCTCTATTCTTGTTTTGAAATACAATAAATGATGTACACTGACTTATCAGTGATGATTTTATGAACATTCTGAGAAATAAGTGTGGACCAGGGATGATTCACGTCCACTTTGGCACACAGGTATGCATTTGAGAGAGGCTTTTTGCCAGGAGGAGGCTATAAATTACAAAGCTGCTATCTTGATTGACCTTAGAAAAATGATGTTTATTTTAGCACAGGAGAGAGTGGAAAGAAATCCCAAACCTGAATACACTTAAGCCCTTCATCTCTAGTTAAAACCTGGAAGCTTTCTTTCTGTTCCAAAGCTTTTCCTTCTCTAAGGGCATTCCAAATTTTTCCAAGGCAAGTCACCCTACTTGTTCAAAATGTTCCTGGTGCCCTGATCACTCCAGGGCACACCAGCCACGAAAGACACCTGAGGTGACAGCAGTGTCTACCCACACAGTGCCAGTCCCATGAACTGTGGGATTCCTGCAGGAGGAGATGACAACTACTACTGGTTTCTTTGAAATTTCAGCTGCCAGTCTCCTGGGAGCAGAGTTGCTGCCTCTTCCCAGGAATCCATGAATCTCTGTGATATTTGGCAGCACAGGGAAGATCCACAGCATCCAAGCCAAGCTTGTGTGCAAGCCCTTCTTTGGTGAGCTCAGCCCAGCTCGGAGCTCTGCTTATCGCAGACGTGAATTCCTCTGAAAGTCTTTGGGCCTTTGTACCTTTGGCTTTTTACCAGTCTGGGAAAGCACCTCAGCTTTTACAGCCTGATGGTCCAGGAGCAACCCACGTCTTCTCCTCTCTGCATGGAAGATTCCCCTCCCATTGTTTCACCCACCACGGGGAGAGCTGCCAAGCCTGCGTGGGCTACCCCTGGAACAGCACAAGGGTTCCTAAATCCCCATTGAAAGGAGGAGGAATTAGGAGGCCACGGGCCTCCAAAGAAGGCTGCAGGCCCAAAGGGCTTGTGGCCCACAAAGCAGCTCAATCTACGCAAATCATAGAATAGTTCACAAGTGAAATCAGACAAACCCCAATGTCGAACACCCAAAAACTCCCTGGAAGTGGGAGATGGAGCTCCTTCCAGAGCACAACTTGAGTCACAGTTGTGTTTTCACAGCCAAAACCACCCCAGTCCCTGCAGGGTGGGTGGTCTGAAGCCGCTGTGCTCCCAGCTGGCAGGAGCGGCCGTGGGGAAGAGCTGGGCCAAACCCATGTGGATACAATCCACTTCTTGCAAACCTTTGGCTCTTCTCTAGGATCCTGCAGTGTGGAGCTCAGGGAGGTCTGGGGCTGGATTTGGGGCTGCTCAGGGTGAGGGGGTCGCAGATGCCAGGCTGATTGCTCCATGCTGTATTTCCCATCTCCTCCCAGGTTCAACCGACAGTGTGTGATAGACAAAGACAAGAGGAACCAGTGCAGGTACTGCAGGCTGAAGAAGTGCTTCAGAGCTGGCATGAAGAAAGAAGGTGGGTGTAAAGAGACATTTCAAACATGCCAGCTGCTGTCTCGGGCCCTGTTCCCACCACAGAGCATGGTGGGGAGCAGCAGCAGCACTGGCTTGGAGAGATGATGATTGTGTGGCACAGGGATCTTTTGTTGCAGCTGAAAGCCCCATTTGCAATTTTATCTCAATTTCAATGAGATCCCAGTGACATTATTCACCCAGCCTGTGAGGCTGGTCTTTTGGGATATTTTAATCCTTGGGAAAGGATGGGCTTCCTCAGGGTGTATTCATTCTTTAAGTGTTTTACAATAGCAGTTCCCTCTCTCCATACCCACTAGCGTGACTTCTAATCCCGCCCATGGCAATCTCAGTGAGGATCTGCCACCTCCAAAATCACAGATGCCACCAGTTTGCTGCTTCAGGTGGGGCGGCTGGCTCAGCTGATGCTCACGTAGCTGCGAGCAAGGGCAAGGTACAGCCTGAGCACGGTGCCTTCATGAGTGGGAGCCCCTCCTCTGCGGCACAGGGCACACGGGCAGTGCTCCCGGAGCAAGGTGACTCATGTGTCCCCCACAGGTGACTCATGTACCCCAGCAGGGGACGTGAGTCACAGCCAAACCCTCTGGTCGTGCTGCTGGTTATAGTGTGACCGTGGAGCCAGCGCCAGGGGCTGATCCCATATTGGCCAACACCTTTTGCTGCACGTCCCATTGGAGGTATTGAGGAGGGGGTGAGTTGTAGGTTTGGGTGCCAGTGACCACCAGGATGTGCCCTTTCTAAAGGAAATGCTGTTACAGTGCCCGGTGCTCAGCAGGAGGAAACCCATTTCTGCCAACCATGCCTGCATCCAGCTCCCCTGGGGAAGTCTGGGATCTATCACAGCACTTCTGGTCTCTGCTCATCCAGTCCTGCACACTGGGAGAGCATGGATGACCCTGTTTTGCTGTGATTGTCCTCATCCACTGAGTGCCTGACAAACTGGGGGCCCAACCAGCCCGAGGTGTAGGTTTTTGGGTGATGGTTTCGACACTCCTCACCCTTCCTTTGTGCTGTTTCCCAACCCACTGGCAGCTAAAAGATGAGGGAGATAAAAAGGAGCTTGAAAGTTTCTTTCCATGTCACCAAGTTCACCCAAGGGGTGAAATCGTGGTCCCACTGAAACCAAGGGGAAATTTGCTGTCGATTTCTGGTAATTCATAAGATTTTACTGGTGATGAAACGATCTTTCCAATGTTCTGACCATATGTTTTCCTGGAGAAGAAGGGTGTCTTGAAAATTGGCGTAAGTTGTGGACGAAGCAAAAATGCCGGCTGGTTTAATTTAGGAGAAATGGAGTAAATAGAGCAGATGGAAAAATAAATAGAGCTTAGATTAATAAAGACCAAATTGAAGCTGATCTGGTCAGTTCTAGATGGGATAAAGCCAACTGCCAATACAGCAAACTGCACTGCTTGGAAAGGCTGAAATCTGGTTATCAGATCTATTCTTTGAGCTGAAGCATGATTTTTATTGTTTTTTATGGTAAAAGTTATAAAACCTTGGCTCATGCCTCCATCACTGAGTGCAGCTTGATGGAAGATGACTCATTTCAAGTTCCACATCGTCACATTCCTTGAAACTTTTTTATGAGTGCAGTCATGTTGTGTGCTCAGAAAATGCTCCTGTGTTTGGCAAGGACGATTTTAAAGCACCTTGAGTAACTGCTGTGCAGAAATTAGATTAGCTGACCAGAGCTCTATCCCAAGCACATGTGCAGGACTGGGAAAGAAACATCCTTGCACAACTGTGTGCACAAAAAAGAACACAGCTGTTTGCTTTTGGGCGGTTCTAGATTAATATTAAACAGCATTGCGAAGCATTAGGGAAAAGGAGAAGCCGTGTCTTGGATAGAGCACTGCTGGGGTGTACAAATATTTGTAGGAAACCTTTCGGAGCGTGCAGCAGCTCGTGCTGGGAGGTGGCAGCAGTGACATCCACACTCGCCCTGCTCTGTGTCCCAGCAGTGGCACAACCCTCTCTCGCTGGCACATTCCTTCTGGGCCAGCCCTTATAACGGCAATCAGAGTTCCCAGGGTGTGGCAACAGCGTTGTTTATCCACGGCAGAGGGGAAGAAGCTGGAAACGATCCTTTTCCCAGGCTGGCTGTGGCAGCACACCTGGGGTGGGGTCAGCGGGGCTGTGTCGCCCTCAGGCGCGCCCCACTGACCCACTGCTCGGCGTCTGTGTGCACAGCCTCGGGGAACTTGCTGTTCCCTGGCAAAACTCACTGATAAACGGGAATTTTGGATCCAGAGGGGTTGTTTTTTGTTTTTTTTTTTGGTCCAGTCTTCCTGTGTTGTAAGACGTGATGTGACGTGTTTGGATCTGTCTTTTTCTCTCCCTTTTTCCCCCCTCCCCTCTCTTTTGGAAACAATTCTAGTGGATAAGGAATTACAAGGAACTGTGTGGCTTGGTAGAATTTCTCCCTAAAGAAAAAGCCATGTGATACTAATATCTGAGTAGCTTTAAACTCTGTCGGGGTGGTTTAGGTTGAATGTTAGGGAGAGGTTCTTCCCCCCAAGGGTGGTGGGGCACTGAACAGGCTCCCCAGGGAATGGCTGAGAAAATTACCAGCAGGATTTTTAGATTGCCTTGTTTGTACAGACTGAATTCGATCCTACTTTCAGAAAGGACCAAAACTGCCCCACACAAGAGCCCCACACCTTCAGGCTTGTGCTCTGAGATGGGATCCAGGTTCCACCGACACTAACGAGAGCAGGGAAGGGACAAAACTTGAGTCTTGTGGAAAGCCCAGCTCCCAGATTTCCTAGAAAATAGCTCATTCAGAATTGCTCCTATCCCAATTGTATTTTTGGTATCAATAATTCACTTTTATAACAACCATTAAAGTTAGGATGAGGGGAGAGGCAAAGCCTTGCCTGAACACAAACCCCTCTTATGTCCTAAAACACCTCTATGATCAGGAGTCAAGATTTTTACAGGAGATTCACTCCTTTATTCTTGTTTTGTGGCCAAGGCTGGGACTGTGCCAGAGGGTGGTCTGGATGTTTTGGGGATTTTCTGGCTGTTCCCCCTGATTTTCCCTGTTGGCCCAGAAGGTTGGATTTCTACTGTCTTGCACAGTGCTACCAGACAGGTTTTTGGTCACTGCAGCATCAGTGGCTGAGGAGAACACCAGGTACTTAAACACCCAAAGAAAACAGCAGGAGACAATTTTTAGCATCTCCCTGAGATCATGTTTAACCTCGAACAAATCAGCAGGGTGTGATTTCTCAAGCGAGCCAGGTCATCTCCTCACATGGAGCTGAGTGCCTGAAGGCCTGGAAGCCTTTTGAAATGCCAGCACTGCGCTGTCAGGGTTCAGTTTGCTGGTGGGAAAAGAAAAGAGGGGTTAATATTTAACCTCTCATCCCCTTCAAAGTAATTCATGAATGTACATGAGCTTCTTTAGTTTTATGCAGAAGTAAAAAGAATTGTTGTATCACTCACTGCTGCAACACAGGGAGAGGGTTTGAGGCTTTTCTTTATTTATTATTGTGAAGTTGGACAGGTTTATAGGACAGTTTTATTAGTGCTTCGCAGGGCCTCTATCTTGTTTCATACCTTTTGTTTGCACATCTTTTTTGCCAGCTTTCAGAAGGCTGGGAGTGCAGTTTATTGCAAAGGATGGAAAAGATAAAGGATCTTCTCTACCTTCAGTGGTCATAAATCAGCCCACGAAAGGATTAAATGTAGGTGTACCACTGGGATTTATTTGTGAATAAAACACAGCACACCTACAAAATCCGAGCTGGCTCAGGGAAAAAAGATTATTTGTGGATATAAATTGATCAGGCAGCAGGAGCAGTAAATCTGTAGGTGAAGGCAGAAATGTGGTGAGTGCACCACGCAGGGACCTCCCTCCTCCTGCTCTCTCTGTGCCATTTATCACTACATTTCCAACTCCACCAGCATCAAGGGAGGCTGGTTTTAGTGGGATAAGGATGGAAACAGCAATTCCCGTGTAGGCAGGGTTTGAACGTCCGCAGTTGCTGTGGAAAATGACTGGTTTGCTGCTGTCCCAGCCAGTGCCTTTGCCCCTATATTTTGGACTCCCTGGAGTTCCTCATCCCAGGCTCTGGCCCTGCACAGCAAGGCACAAGGACAAACAGTTTGGGAAGCAGGGGCTTGTTGCAATCCCACAAACACGGCGCTGTTTGCCCGGAGCTCGAGGCAGAGGGTCCAGCCTTGCTCTGAGAGACAAAACCCTTCCGAGGCCACCCTGCGTCAGATGGAGAATATTTTTGTTTTCCCACCCGCTTCCCACAGCCAGGACATGCCGTAGCCAGCGACAATTCCCCGCGGGGAGACACAGCCATCGTCCTGCCCTCTCTCCCCTTTCCCTGTGGGAAAGCCTGGCTTGGGGCCACGCTGTCCCTGGCCAGCACCATCCTGGGGACTCACAACCGCTGACGTCCCTTCGTGCGGGGCTCTGGTGGCCCTTCCCTACCGGCTTTGGGAATGTGCAGAGCACGGGGTTAGAGGGGGGGAAAAAAACAGGCAGCAAAGCTTCTGCCAGGCACTTCTGGAAACAGCAGCCCCTGGTGGGATCCAGCACTGGGTTTTCAGTCCTTCCTGCAGCTTTGCTGAGTTTTATTGACAGCAAAGCCGGTGGGGCACTTGAGCCCAGCACCCCCAGGGCCAGCACGTCCCTCGAGCACTCCCCCTGCCTCACCAGGGGTGACCCGTCCCTTCCCTTTCACAAACACAATAAATATAGCAATATAATCACTGCACAGTCATAGATTAATTTTTGTGGCAGGTGAAACATTAACTCCCCTTTGTACCTAATTCCATCACATCTTGGGTACTTTCAGCGATAACACCCAAATCACCTTGAGAAAGTCGGTCTGTGCCATCCACTTACACTGGAAGATTGAGCTTATCAGAGCATGAGGGAAGCACTGAAATATGTGCCATAAAAAGGCTCAGGGGGGAAAAAACAGGCTGAGGCTTCTTGAAGGAGTCTGTAGTGTTGACCAGGTCTGCCTGGGGCTGTGGGATTTACAGAAAATCAGATGTGTAACTTGGCTGGAAAGGCAAAACTTGCACCTTTTCTTGTAAGCAGGCAGATAGCCCTACCCTCAGAGCGTGTGGGGGAGCATCTGATCTGAATCCAGGTGTAGAAGCTTGGATGGGGATCCTCCAAAACAGTCAGTGATGACACCGATTGGGTCAGGCTTATTTTTCCTGAGTGCCGGATGCTGCCTCTCACCTTTCTGGTGGGCCAACAACACCCCTGAAGGGTCAAGATCATGGTTCCTATAACCACCTTCACCTTCAGGCTTCAGGGAGGGGTCCCTGGCTGACCCCCCTCATGCATAAGGCAACTTATGCTGCTGTCTAAGGAGGGTTAGCAGAGCCTCACAGAAGCTGTGGCCGGTTTTTCCCTAAATTGATGACAAATTGCCTCACGGTGGTGTCCGCAGCCTGAAAATGCTCCAGGAATGTGCTTGTGTGTGGCACCTTCCACAAATGGATGCCCCCAGCCAGCTCCTTGCAGGCAAGGCTGGCTCTGAGGCACAAAGTCAGATCCCCACAGGCTGATTCTGACTGACAGCAAGGCTGAGCCCCAGCTCTTGGAAAATAAACACTGCACTCCTGCCCATAAGGGGAGACATTGATTTTTGTCACTGGTGCTTGTTTTCTGCCCTTTCACTTTGTAGGCCCCTCATCAGAGGCTGGTTAGGAAAACAGAGCAGTGGTTGGACACGAGCTGGCAAAAAAAAAATAATCCACCTTCCCTCAAACTGTTTCCCAGGGATGAGCCCTGTGCAAAGAGTGATGCTCTCAAACAAGACCCAGCAGCGAGGCAAAGACTCAAAAGAACAATGGCAAAATTACTCCGGAGAAAAAAAAAATATCATTGCTGGAAAAATCTTCTCCAGTGGCCACTTTTGAGACAAACCCACAGTGTTCTACACCCGGGGGTTAAAGCACAGAGTGAGCCGTGCTTTAGCAGCTCTGTTTGAGTTGTTCCCCCAAAATGAAGCTCGAGGAGTCTGGGGTTGCTGGATGAAGGAGGAGGGATGTGCTGCACCATCACCACGTGCTAAACCTTCCTGCTCCCTCTGCTTTAAGGACCTGACAAGTGCCTTTCCGAGCTGTTTGTAGCCAAGATCTGTGAGCTGCCAGGGAAACACTGAGTTGGTGTTCAGGCTCCTTCCCCCAGCCCCCGAGCTGCTGGACAGAGGCAAGAGGGCTTGGGGGAGAAACCAGCACTGAAAGCAGGCTGGGTTAAGTCTGAATTCTCCTTTTTTCTCTGCTGCCGTTTCACTCGATGGCTGCAGTGGAGGTGAGTCAGCTCTTGGAGACCGTGTTGCAAAAATAAGCTGAAGTGCAATCCAGCCCTTCTGTTCCCTGTGCAGGGCTGACAGAGCACGAGGCTGGATGTGGCTCATGCTTCAGGGAAAAGGGTGGTTTAAAGGGTGGAATGGGCCGCAAAAATCAGTGGGTTTTTTCCAGTTCACCTTGGCATGTCCACACCTTTCTGTCAGCAAAGGGTCTGGGGTGATCTTCACTCTGCTCTGGTCCCTGCAGTGTGTCCGAGGTCTGTGGTGTTGCTGTTGTGACCAGTTCAGGACACTGAGCTGGTTTCCAGCAGGGATTTGCATCAGCAGGGCTGGTGACAAACCCTGGCTTGGTCTTGTCCTCAGCTGTCACTGCTGTCGGGGTTTCAGGCTCACTGAAATCAGCTGGGCAACACCAAGGGAATGGTTTTAAGTGGATTTAAGCTTCCCATTTTTTGAGGTTCCTTGATGGAGTGACTCCTTCTGTGTCCCATGAGTGCTGATGGCCCCTGGGATCACCACCTGGGATGCCTCAGGGGCAGGGGACACTCCAGGGCTGCTCCGAGGTGGGACTGGGGGATGAGGTTCCAGCACTGCCATGGGATGAGGTGCGGCCCCAGGAGCTCCCTGCTGTATCAGGAGCTCAGCAGAGGAGCCCTCAGTGCAGCCATGGCAGGAAGGGTACCAAAGGCCAGGGCTCCAGCAGTGAGGGTGCACTGCCAAGTGGAAAGGGGTGACACCAAATCCCTCAGTTCCCCCTGAGCTGCATCAAACCCAGTGGGACCAGCAAACATCCCACGGGTGTTGCTCTGACCCCCAAATGGCCTCATCGCCCTCTTGTGCTTGGTCCTCTCCCTCCGAGGTGGCCTTTTCCCCTCCCCAGAGCCTGTTTATTCCAACATCCAGCAGGAGTGGAGGCTCTCGCAGGAGCAAAGCCCCATCCACTCCTGTTTTTGGACCATAAGCAGCAGCAGCCATTGGCTGGCGGGGGGGGAATTCTCCCTGTCACAAGCACTGGGGGTTTCTCACTGACACGAGCACTGCTCTCTCCCGTTTCAGCCGTGCAGAACGAGCGTGACAGGATCAGCATCCGCCGGAGCAGCTACGAGGACAACGGCTCTCTCTCCATCAGCGTCCTCACCCAGGCTGAGGCCATGGCACAGCAGGTAGGACACGTGGGGACAGCCCTCCAAGCAGGTCCGTGGCCCTCAGCAATTCCAGCCTGCTAAATCAGCCAGGGCTGGATGTTTTCTCTGCCCTTGGATGGCTCCTGCACAAACCCACAGGGAAGAAAATGCAAAATATCCGAAAGCAGGCAGGAAAAATCCGTTATCAAGGAAACACATCCTGCAGGGAGCAGACGCAGCCTTTGGAGGGAGATAAAAAGCTGAAATTCCAAGGGCTGAGGGATATTGTAGAGCCCAGGTGCCCTGTTCCCCCAGCCTAAATTGTCGCTGCATCCCTAAAATCTCGCTGCATTCACACGGAATTTTATCCTTCCTTGCTGCACTCTCTGTCCTGCTCCGAACATAATGTTCCAGTCATGGTTGATTGTACCTTCGTAATTTCTTTATCAGGACAACAATTTTAGGGCAGAAAAATAACGTGAATAAATCTGCTGGGCTTCAGCTGACGCTGATTGCTTTTTCATTTCATGCTCCACCATAAATTTCACCCTGAGCGTCCTTTAAATCCTTTTGCAAATGCCCTTTCTCCGCTGCAACACGCGGTCCAGATGTTGCACACTACATGCAGCAACGAGTCCACTTCCTCTTCCAAAATTACGGGTTTTTAACCCTCTCCCTGCCACACAGCCCTTTAGAGACCAAAATGGGAGTTTTGTGTCCCTGACAGCAGCTTGGAGGAGAAAGGCTGGATGTATTTTATGCATTGTATGCATTTGGCTGGCTGGAGTGATTGATGGGAAGCCGAGACGCAGTGCTGCTGGCTCCTGCTGGGAATGGGAATGTTAATTTTGTCCTGAGCCAGCCTGGAGGGTGGGGAAGGAGGCGGAGGAGGGCTGGGTGTGTGTTGGGACTGAGCACCACCTCGTGGAAGCTGCTCCATGGGCTGCGAGTCGGACCCAAACTGTCCAACCACAACGGGAACATCCTCTCAGGGCCCTGGTGCGAGGCGTTGTTGCTGTGGAGGGTGATAAAACAGCCCTGATCTGGTCCCAACACAGCGGGGCGGTTTCTCTTTCAGTATCTATCCCTGAGCCCCGTGCACAGCACAGACATTGCCATGAAGAAGGTTGCCACCATCAACGATGTCTGTGAGTCCATGAAGCAGCAGCTCCTGGTGCTGGTGGAGTGGGCAAAATACATCCCAGCCTTTTGTGAGCTCCCCCTCGACGACCAGGTACAAACGCGAATGGCTCCTCCCTGCAAAGCCCCTGCCTCCGGAAGGAACTCCCAGCTGAATTCCTCTCAGCAGGAAAACCTGGCATTAACATACAGGGCACCCTATGCAGAGCTGTAAACAACAGGAGAGAGAAGGGGATAAAGGCCAAAGGACCAACTAAAGATAATTTCAGTAGCCAAAGTCCCTCGAAATATAGAGTTATATTATATATATATATATAANAAATATATATAAAAATAGATTATATATAGAGATATATATAAATATATAAATATATATATATATATAGATTATATATATAAAATATATAATCTCTATAAAATATAGAGAGAGGCACTCCAGCCTGCAAAAGATCCAGGCAAAAATTCTGCTTTTGCCTTTACTGGTACCTAATAATTGAACATAGAATCTGTTTATTTCCTAAGAATTCAAATTACTCAAGCCCCTCTTTGCTCTTTTAGTTAAAAGCAGCTTCTCATTTAGTTTGCCACCAGCGTAGCACTTCTCAAAGTGAACATACACTGATATTTTCTAGCCCTGAACGGAACTTTATCTGTAGATCTGCCAGATCTAAGCAAACACCAAATGGGGCTTAATTAAACAGCAACAGCTCAGCACTCCATTCTCTGCTTTGCAAATATAATCTTATTTGTTTCTCCTGTGCCACCCCCAGGTTGCCTTGCTCAGAGCCCACGCAGGGGAACATCTGCTCCTCGGGGTAGCCAAGAGGTCCATCCCGTACACTGATTTCCTGCTATTGGGTAAAGTAGTGAAACACGCTCCTGCTTTTATCATTCCACCCCTCCTAAGTCATTCCCAAGCATTCTGCATCCCTGAAACCCCCTCTGCACTCCTGGGCGTGGGCTGCACATCTGGGTGGAGACTCAGTGCTGGAGAGGAGAGTAAGAAGGAGCAAGTAAATTCACTGGGATTTTTATGACTGTTCCCTCACTGCTTTGAAATTGTGGATGAGAAACCCCCAGTGTTTAACTGGGTTGCCTTGTTTTTGTACCTGAAATTGCCAAGGCACAAGCAATGAGGTATTTGGGTATAGATACTTAAAAATGTAGCAGAAATGTCTATTAAAATTTACAGTGCAAACAGGTGTTTCCTTTCCATGGAGCTCTCTGCCACCACAGGTGGGATTGTTCTTGGGAAAATGAGAATACTGACCCTGAAAGGCTCACATTAAAGAGAGAGGGATAAATTTGTTTCAGAAAAGAAAACCGAAAATAAAGATGCAACCCTGCTTACGAACAGATGCTCGATGTAACAGAGGGCAGAGCAGAGCAGAACGTGGAGCAGGCTGTGTGCACAGTGTGGGTGCACTGACGTGCAGCTGAGATAATTAAGGACCAGGGGGTGAGATCCAGGGCTTGCTTCTCACTCGTGGATCAGATTCAAAAGCTGCAGAGTGGAAATCTGCTGCAAATGGCGCTGGGACTATCAGGCAACCCTCCTTGGGGTAACTGCTGGATGAGACCAGGGCTAGAGCCAAAACCTGATGGGGAATTTCTCTTGTCTTCCCAGGGAATGATTTCATCATCCCAATGCACTGCCCAGAACTGGAAATCGCTCGTGTGGCCACCAGAATCTTGGACGAGTTGGTGAAGCCCTTGCGGGACATCCAGATTGATGACAACGAGTACGCCTGCCTTAAAGCCATCATCTTCTTTGACCCAGGTGAGATTCCTCCTGACTGCCGAGTGTGGGGCTGGCAAGGGGGTTGGGGGCTCTCCAAAACCCAGGAAAACCCCTTGGAAGCAACTCCACATCTCAGCCTGTCCGTGCTGGAATGAGCAATACTCAGTAGTGCAGTTTTAAGTCAGAAGTGACCTATTCCTGAGTGTTTTAGTCTTTAGCGGGTATGAACTGCAGCCAGGCTGGTGTTCCGGCCCTGGAGGAGTTTGGCTGCTTCAGGAGCTTGGCTTTGGGAAAGCCCATCAGCCTGAGATGCAGTGGATGCTCATTAAGGACATGCATGCCTGTGTTAATTATGTATCAGCAAAGTGAGCCAAACGAGCAGCAGCGTGGAGCCACCATCAGAGCCCAGAGAGCACCATCAAAAACCACAGAGAGCTGGGCTGCTCAGAGTGCCCAGAAATATCAGGGATCTGCTAATGGGTCTTGCTGGAAGCCAGCAGCGACCCAGGGCAGGGCTGCTCCACAGGATGGGGAACAGGGAAACACAGAGGAGAAACCACAGCTTGTTTTGAAGCTTTGCTGTGTCTCCTTGCAGAAGCACAGGGAGCTCTGCCTCAGCCCAGGTTCCAGTGTGTACCTCCCTGGAGCTCAGGGAAAAGATGGGAGAACAATCCCAAACTCAGACAATGCCCTTTTGTCTTTTAGCATGGAGAAATCACAGTGTCTTCCTTTAATTATTGTGGGTTTTTTGCTGTATTCACTGGTTGAAAATCGAAATCCCAGGAGTTTTAGGAACATCATGAACTTTGGCTCACCAAAGCCTGCTGTGACCAGAGTGAGGGTGCTTTCATCAAATCGATTTTGACAAATTACCTCCTCTGCTGATCTGAGTCTCCGTGAAGCTTTAGATCAATGTGACAATGAGGTGCCCAGGTTTCAGCTGGAAGGAGGAAGTGTGAACCTCCCCAGAAGTGAAGTTCATCCATGCTAACGAGCAGGAATGTCCTCAGAGCTTCATGCTGACATGCAATCATTTGTTCACCACTTTATCTCATCTCTTGGCACCACCATCCCGAAAATGTGGTGCCTGTGGATTCTTTGCAGACAGTGAAGGAAATGGTGCAGTGATCCAGAAGTCTCAGGTTTAGATAACAGCAGAGACAGGAGTAGAAAGCTGTAAATCCCAGCACTTCACCCCACCCAGGGGCACATTTATTTGCTTAAGCAAAGCTGGACCAGTGGTCCTTGAAAAATAGGATTGACCCCAGGTCAAAGATGGGAGAGCAAGACGAGAACCTGGCACTAAAACTGCTTGCGTTTAGCAGTGGTAGCTGTGACTCAAAGTTTTCAGGGGAAAATTCCAGGCTGTTCCCTTGGAAGGATAAATATTTTAACTTCTCCATTTTTCCTTTTTGCTAACGGCAGCAGGCATCACATCTGTGTGCAGCAAGCTCCTATTTTCTTACTGTTTCCCTTCAAGTTCTCCTCCAATTACTGTCCCCCCTCCAGCTCCCCCCACTGTTTCCCTGTTCCGTGTGAGATGCGAAGCACTGGCAGCCCAATCTCTCAGCTGCTCTCAGAGGCTCTGGCAGAGCATCCCTGCCATCTCATCCTTCTCCCTGCACACGGCCTGCCTGACAGGGCAACCTTTGCTCACACAGGCCAGCAGTTAACTCCACTTTGCCCTCTCCCAGACTGCAGAGGCCTGAGTGAGCCCGGCAAGGTGAAGAACATGCGTTTCCAGGTGCAGGTGAACCTGGAGGATTACATCAACGACCGGCAGTACGACTCGCGGGGCCGCTTCAGCGACATCCTGCTGCTGCTGCCGCCCCTGCAGAGCATCACCTGGCAGATGATCGAGCAGGTGCAGTTTGTGAAGCTCTTTGGCGTGGCCAGGATCGACAGCTTGCTGCAGGAGATGCTGCTGGGAGGTACGGACCCCTCCCGAGGAGGGACAGCAAAGCTGGGTTGTCTCAAAGGTGTTACAGGGCTTTGGGTCGGGGTTTGTGTCTGCTGGGGGATGTACGGGAGGGAGCACAGGGGGAAAATGGTTTTAAACTGAAAGAGAGTAGGTTTAGGTGGGATGTTGGGAAGGAATTCTTTATGGTGAGGGTGGTGAGGCCCTGGCACAGGGTGCCCAGAGAAGCTGTGGCTGCCCCTGGATGCCTGGAAGTGTCAAAGGCCAGGTTGGACGGGGCTCAGAGCAACCTGGTCCAGTGGATGGCATCCCTGCCTATGGCATGGGGTTGAAACTGGGGGGATCTTTAAGATCCCTTCCAGCCAAAACCATCTGATAAATTGTAGCTTGAAGAGTCCTTCTCACTCCAGCCCAATCCCAGAGCAGTTCTCTCCAGCCTAGCTCTGGAAATCTGAGATTTATAGCAAAAGATCCATTCTGTGGTGCAGCTCTCGACTTAGGCCTCCGACCTAACCGAGACCGTTTGAGGAAGACAACACATCCTGTGTTAGAAAAGTGCAAAAGTTACAACTTTATGGGAAACCCGGATAAGAGCAGCACTTGGGACACACACCCAGGCAGAACAGTGCAGCTGGAGAGCAGCTGAAACCCCAGGCGTCCCAGGAGGCTGTTCCTGCCCAGTGAGAGGCTGAGAGCAAAGAGGAAGGAAGCAAAGATGAGCCATTAACCTTCACCCACAGAGGTCTTCCGCATCCTCTGGATGAAAAAGATTTAGCCCAGAGCATCTGGCTTGTCAGGAACTGTGCAAGGAATGATGTCTGTTCCCACTTCCACTTGCAGGAACCACTGCTGATCTCCAGTACCAGTCAGCACCTCCCAACCTCAACCTGGAGCCGCTGCCAGGGCACGTCCTGCAGAGCAACATGAGCTCTGTGATCCACGCTGCTCCAGACCGTATGTGCCCCTTTTTACATTATTTACAGCCCATCTTTACATTATTTACAGCCCATTTTTACATCATGTGTGTCAGCACAGCCAAGGGACTGGGCAGGAGACACAGTTCAGAAAAAAAAGAAGTTTATTTAAGTGAATTTAATTTAAGTTCTTTGGGTTTATCGAAGCAAATTTAAGTTTAGTTAAGTACTTAAGTTTATTTATATGAGTTTAAGCATTACACTGGAATCAGAGCTCTCAGTCCCCCTGGCTGACTCCTTTCCATGATTCCAAAGAGAAGTTAGGATCTTTAATGGCAGCATGACCCAGGGGGGTTTTGAGATGTTACTAAAACATCACAAGATTGGGAAAAAAAGGCAAGAAATCAACACTGGGTGTTTCTCTGGATGTGGCAGCACTGGGAGATGCCAAAAAGGAGGACTGAGGGTTATTTGTGGCTGGAGTTCTCTGTGGTTGTTGCCAAACAAGAGGAACTGAATATAAGACCACCTTCCCCCACCCTGGGCACTGCTGGGGTGTGGGTGAAGGCATTTAGCCCCTGTAGGGCCGTGCTATTGAAAAAAGGAAGGAGAACAGGGGTTGTAATTCAACAACCGCTGCCGTGCAATCACAGTGTCCTGCACTCACAGTCGCCCTCCCTCTGCCAGTCACAATCATGTACCCCCCAGAGTGTGTTTGGCTGATTCTCAGCTATATAAATGTTGGCATGGTGCATTTTAGGTGGCTTTTATTTCATTTTTAAGCCCCTTTCCAGCAAAGGAGATTAGAGAAATGCTGTGCCGTGTAAATGAGGTACAGTGGGGCTGCAGGCTGAGCTCTCCTCTGACAAGGCGATGAAGGATTGAAAAGCAGCTTGGGGGCATTTCCCAAGTGCAGAATACTGAGAAGAATTGCTCCATGTCTGTCAGTCCACCCAGCGCCTCCTCACAAACCAGGAGGGAAGGATGTGCCAGGATCCCCCAAGCTCCTGCTCCTCGGTTGGTAGGATGGCTTGCAATGACTTCTACTGAACATCATCCAAGTCCACGTTAATTCTGTTTCTTTTCTCTCCCACAGCATCTCCCGAGACATCCCTTCCATCTCCTTCTGCCAGCACAGGCAGTGAAGACTATAAACTAGGCTCTAGCGCAGGGCCCAGCGCCGTAGCGCAGCTCCTGCCTCAGACAGTGATCCCCAAGCAGGAGATTTTATAGGGAGAGGAGGAAGGAGAAGCTGGGAGCAATGTGGGAAGCGTGCTGAAAGTGAAACGGGCCCTTTCTCTTTGCAGAGGCCAAGCACAGCACGCCCCTGCCTGCAGCCGGATCCGTCGCTCCCACCCTTCCCCGTCCGTGAGCCACGCGCCGGGGCCGGCCTGCAGAGGAGCCTCACCTCGGAATTCCCACCACCATCACCCCCACGGCACGAGGATTGGGGTTCACGCCCTCCTCAGTAGGGCCAGGACTGCCAGCTCTTCGGGGCAGGGCTCCTCAGTGTGTTTGTGATCATTTGCCACCCTGACCCTTCCAGAGCCCTCGGCCGCTCTCTCCATCGGTCCCAGCGCCTCGCACAGCTCCTGGTAACCCCTCATGCACACAGCGGGGCCTGAATTGGGGTGAGAAGCTCTATTCCCATCACAAATTTAATTAATTGCACTCCCATTTCTCCTGTGGCACATGCAGCTTTAGGAAAAATATCATCATAATCTTCAGCAGGCCAAGGCCTTCTTATTCCACCCAGAGGGGCCTTGCTCCAATAGAGCAGCCAACATTTAACACTGGCCTGTTCTTATTTATGACCAGAAATGCCAACATTTTGCTATTTTCCATAATTTCCAGTATAGCCAGAGTCCAGTTGTGAGCCAGTTGATGGGCTCTACCTTGTGAGCACATCTAACACCAGACAGCAGCAACGCTCTCTGCCTGTCACCGTGGCTGCTGCTCTGGTAAAACCCCAAATCAAGGCTGACTTATCCCAGCCCCTGGTTTGCATCTTCTGCAAACTTTCATTGCAAACTTTTTTGAAGAAGCAACACTCGTAACAAAAGTGCCCCCAAATGCCTCTTCTCAGTACACAGAGGTGATCTTGCTGTAGTTTTGTATTTCTGTGCAATGTGGCTCTAAATTAGCCGAGAAAAGGCACACGCAGGTCTGTGAGCCACTTTTTATTATAAAAAGAGTCTGTGTTTAAAACAAGACACTTCTGCCTTAATGTAAAATTTAAGCAGCAGTTAAACACCAAATTAAATAAGCCCAGTGTTGGCTACACAGCCTCATGAGTTCCCAAAGTGCAGTCGTGGTGCCACGGAGCTGATTCGAATGACGGGGACCTTACTGAAAAGCAGAGTATCAGACATTATAAGACAAAACTTAAGCTCATTTGTGCACCACCCTCCGTCAAACAGCCCCTGGGGGAGCAGGAGTGGCCACCTGAGCACTGGGACACGATGGAGATTCCCTAGTTCTGACCCTCTGCACCAATTCCCGACCCTCCCCTCCCCCATGGTGGAGCCCAGAGGGGCTTTGGAGATGCTCAAGAGGGCGCCTGGAGACGCTCAGCTGGAGGAAACACAATCCCATGGACAGAAAGGGAAGTTGGGAAGAGCATTCAAGCTTCCAGCAGCAGGGGAATTTCAGCGTTGCCGTTCTGCAGCACCAGAGAGAGCTGAGAAACCATCAGCGAGCAGCTTGAATTTCACCTGGATCAGAATGTTTTATTTTTCTCCTGCCTGCGATGAATTTGATCTGACATTTTATGCTGATAAGTCTGATTTGGACCAGCTCTATCCGGAGAGCAGGTTCCACTGCAGGCATTCCTGCTGCATGACAGATGCAACTGTTCTGAGCCAGCGTTGCTTCCAGTGCCTCCAGCAGCTCCATTCTGTTCCTCTTCCAGACACTGAATGTACATTTATACTCATTAATGGTAAGAAAATAAATCTATGGGGGAAATAAATTCCATATTCTCGTATTTCATATGGACAGTTTGCCTTTTTTCTTGAATTCAAAACCAAGTTTCCAGGGTTCTCCACTGATGTCTCCAATACAAATATCTATTTTTCATTTAAAAGAATCACCTATGGCTGCAACGTCTGGCTTTCACTGGCTACTGATGGAATTCACAAACTAAGAAGAAAATAAAGTTGTCCAGGCACCACTGGAGATCAGACTCAGCCCCCAGAGTTCAGCTGCTCTGGTGAAGGTTTGCAGCAAGATTAATTTACTGGCTAAAGGCCCAAAATGGAGAGTTTTGCTGTGAATCTTTCTGGCTTCCCTATCTCAAACCCCACTCTAAATTAAACCAATATTCTTATGCAAACACACCTTGGAAGGGGCTATTTTATTGGAATTATTGGAATCATGATTTTGTTAACAGGTTCATTATTTAAAAACATTTCACTTGTCAAGTGAGATGCCAGCTGCTTATCAGAATGGGGCACCTCAGGCAAGAAAGTCTTAAATATTTCTAAGTTATCCCTTTCCTTTCCAATTCTAATATTTGACATCTTTACCACTGAATCCAGGTCTAATATTAACTTTGTGCTGCACTATAATATAACGAGAAATTGCTGAAATATTTTGGAGGTGCAAAGTTTCACTTCTGTTATTAAAAAACTCAGCCTGTGCTTGCTTTGATGCCTGCTGGATAATTTCCAGGGCTCTGGCTGGGGATGACAGGAGTGAAGTGCAGGAGAGGAGCATATGTGCTACTAGAATACAGGCAGGGAACAAAAAAAATTAAGACATTCAGACCACAAAAAACCATGACTAAGTGAAAGAAGCAGAATAAAAAATTAACGATCTCGTCAATGAAGAAGCACCAACTCACATTAAAACATGAAGTTGATCACAGGAATTGACCTGGAACCCTGTTCAGAAGAAAAAAAAAATATATACAGAACCAATGCCGGTGCACCTAATTTTTAGTGTTATTAACAGATTCCAGAGTCATTTTACAGCCCAATTCTGTATTTCAAACCCCCTTAAGCCACTTGCTTTCTCCAACAGCATTAAATACATTCACATGTGGACCTGGAGCCAACAGAAAGCAGCAGAACAATTGTAGAAATTAAAGATTTCTGCACAGGACAGGCATAAAGAAATCCATAAATGAATTCTTGTTAAGTCCAAGACTTCAGGAAGGATTCCTGGAACAATACTGACATTACCAGCAGAAATTAAACAAGAAAATAAAAAGGAGATAAATTGGCAGGATCCATCTGCAGGGACGTCTGTTCCCTCCGGAGATTAAACAAACTCTTCCCTAAAATACACATAAACACAGCCCTGCCCGGCTGCTGTGGCACACAAACACAATCAAACCATTAACCTGCTCAAAAATATCAGCAGCACTGGCACCAAGTCTGTGTTCATGGATTTGGAGCTCTTTTCTCCATAGAAACAGCAGAGTAGAGAAGTGTGATACAGACCCAGAAAATATCTCAAAGTGTTTTTTAGAATTACTGCAAAGGGGAATTGAACAGCTTTGAGTCTCTCCATCCTTCACTGCCGTTTGTTCCTCCTCCCCCTTGTTTGGGTGGACACTCCCAGCCTGCTGCTCTCTAGGCTCAGAACTGTCTTTGCTCCTGAAGCTGCAGAAACAGAGGAAAAAAGTCCAACATTTGCACAGACAAACTGGGGAGTTCAAACCTGTATTTATCCCAAATTCCTTGGCAGTGCAAAGGCTGGAATACTGAGGTAAGTTTTCAGATTGGAAGCGTTTTCCCACTCACCTCAGACCAACAGGGTTGGAACAAGATGAGCTTTAAGGTCTCTTCCAATGTGAATCATTCCACGGTTCTATAATAAAATAAGCAGCTACACCAGAGGATGAAGAAAAGGAAATGCCCAAGAAGAGCTACAAGAGTGTAGCTTAAAATTCTTAATAAGCAGAGGAGCCTCTTTAACTTGGAGCAGCATGACCTGTTAATTAATATAAATATAGATTAATTACAAACCAAAGGATTCAAGACCATTTCCCTGAAGCTGCTTCAATCTAAATATACATGGGGAAAAAAGTGACGTGTAGAGAAGTTAATCAACTAAGACTTCAATTCATTAGTTTATTCTTTTTTACATTAAAAAAAATTACAACGTAAGGATTTGAAAAGCCGAGTAAACCGGATTTCACACGCACACGTTTGCCAAGTCACAGGGTTCAATCACCTGGAGTGATATTTTCTGATTTTCTCATTGAACAGTATACACAGTAAGAGCCTCAGGACAAAGCCAGACACCTTTTTTTCTCCCCCCAGCCTTTAAGGTGTGCAACTGAATATGCACAGAATTCTGTGGAACTTCCAGCTTTCCCCTCGGTTTTGTTCATTGGACTGCAATTCCAGTGGATTTCCACCTAGGAAGTCTCTAGCATTCCACACCACCACCACCCTCCCCAAGCAACGTGAAAACATCCCAAAGTATTGCACAGTTTTGTTCACAGGGCCACAGACAAGAAATGGATCCCTCAGTACCTTCAGCCACCCCACGGAACAGAAGCTGATGGAGCTGGAACCAGGATGCCACAGAGAGATGGAGAAGCAGGGCACTGACAAAGGAAACAGCTCCTGCAGTGCACAAAGGCTGGAATGCAGGGTTCTGAACTGCTCCAGGTGGGACAGGTCACCAGTGCCACTGGCTGAGCAAAAGCAAGAACAGGACAATTTTAAGGCAAGTCCCAAAACAGGGAGCTATTTACGTTCTAGGCACGATTTCAAGCTATGCATCAAGGCTCCTGCTTTATCCTTTATATTGTCAGTAATTTATAGGTTAACAATAATAAAAAAAAATAGTCTAAATGTAATTTTTAAAGAATCACCTTTTAGCTAGATTTTTATTACTTGCAGCTTGTATTTCTTTACTTGCAGATTTATGAACACTTTTTAGCACTACTGTTGTTTGTGAGGCCCACATAAAGCAGTTCTAGATCTATATTGCTCTCATTCCTTCAAAGCAGTTTTGGTTGGAAATGGTTAAATCCAAAAGAACTCGTTCTATTGCAGGTGTTTCTACATTTAAGATGTGTTGTACTTGAGAAAGGAGGGAAGTTGCCTCTTTCTCTGATGTCTTTGTTCAAGGGATCATTACCAGCTTTCCCTCTATGAAAAGTCTGTGCAGTAAAAAAGGGGCAGAGCAAGACCCCACAAGGACAAAGTGTCTGCAGTGAATGACCCCTGGTTTGTCCAGTCACTGTCACCTCACGCAGCAGGACAGTGGTCCCACTCACCCCCGCACAGCCCACACTTGAGTTCCTCCAGGATCAATGCATGAGGGACTGGAGATGCACATCCCAGGGCAGGATTTGGCCCCCCAGCCAGGTTACACGTGTGAAGATTGAGCCTTTCCCTAAATGCCAGATGGGATGGATGCTGCCAAACACAGGCTGTGCTTTAGGGAGCCTGGGAGACGCTGGGCAGGGCTGTGACAGTGCCTCTGGCCCTTGGCACCACCTGCAAACGGGGAACGTGTGGGACACGGAGGTGCAGCCCTGTTTATCAGGACAAGCTGAAGGAGAAATGAGAACTGAACAAAGCACTATTCCCTGAAATCTGGATTGAGAAGGCTGCGTCTCCCTGGAGATCAACTTTCACCAGAATGCTCCTCCCAGTGACTGACAACTGCACCCAAGGACTTACACTTGTTATAAAAACACACAGGTAATTCCCCAGACATTTCTCAAATAAAAAGGGTTTAACAAAAAAATGGGGAAGTAATCTCAGAAAATAAATTACAGTAGCATGACAACATTTGGCTTCTTTAGTGTGACCACGTGCTCCTCCTCTGATATCCTGCTGAGAAGATCATGGCAGACCCAGTTCCTGTCTCGGAATTAATGAGATGTCTGTGACAACAAACGTAGAAAACTCTGCTTGCTACAAGCAAATGTCTGATTTCAGTTTCACCTGGTCACAGATTATATGTAGACAGCCTTCTCTGGCCCCAAAATAAATATTATATAGGATTCTTGCCAAGTTCCAGCATATTCAGACTCAAACAGAAAACTCAGGTCCTCCTTTCTTTCCTCGCAGTAGAAGTCGCCTGATCCGAAATCCTGCGAAAGGGTTGATCCACAGGAGTGAGGGCTGGCCCCCAAAAACAGATTTCATCCCTTCCCAGCGGAGTCTGCGCTCCCACGTTGGCTTTTCACTCTTCAGTCTTTCAATCTCCTGTAAATAAACACAGGCAGGGATGCACCGCTGAGTCCAAAGTTTAGCTTAATCTAACGGTGGCTGTAAAAACTGGGTTTGCATTTTTATTGCATTGTTCCTCAGCTGATTCGTTTCTTACTGTTATTTAATCATCAAGGAAGAAATCAGAAACTGTTTTAGCCCCGTGGATACAGAGCAGAAGATTTAGAACACAAAACATCTACCTCAATCTCTTTCCCCCCAAGCTAAAAGACAAAAACCCCAGAAAAGCTGATGGATCCACGTGCAGTAGTTCTACTCTGCAAGTTGTTTACTCAGTGAATGAGAGCAGACAATCAGCCTCCTGCTCCACACTTCCTGGAGCCAGGATTACTCTCCCAAATGCATTATTTTGATGGCCATTTTTTGTGCTTCCCACTAATGAAGGCTCGATATTAACCAGTTGTTTTGCACTTACTCTTCAGTACAGAAACACACTTTTAAAACATGGGAAAATATTGAACAGTCACAGGATTCAATTTGCTTATGTTTCCAGTCAATTATTCTCTCGAGATGTAACACTGCAGATCTAAGGGCAAGGGAGCCAAAGGCCCAAGCTATGTTTTATCTCTGATAAAGGGTATCAAAGTGAAGTGAGACAGTGATTTTTGGTGTCAACCTGAGAAAAGCAAACACTTCCCATGGCACCCATCAGGAATTTGTGCCAGCTGAGAAGGGAAAGTCGAAACTCAAGCCAGAAGCTTTGCATTCTTTGCCGCTTAAAACCAAATTACAAAAAAAGCAAATAGTGCAAGAAGTTCTGTTAGAAAGCAACCCCCAATAAACTCCTCCAATCTTCCCAACTGTCGAACATAAAAATGAAGAACTATTGAAGTTTTGCAGCTTTCTCCAAAGTAAGAGCCTCTCCTCATGCAAATAAAACCACATCTAATCGCATCTTCCCAGAATAAATTTTATAAAATACAAAAAAGCCAATGTTTTTACCGTTTCATCATTGCATATTGAGTGGATTTGGGTGCCAAACATGACTGCAGTGAAAGTGAGAAACAGAAAACCCTCAAGGCACAAGAAGATCATCAGGATCACAGTTACAGGTGGGGAGAAGTCACTGCACTCTGTGAAAATGAGATAGGGTAGTTACAAAAATAAACAACAGAAAAATTATAGAGCACGTTCTACACGTCTGGCACTTGAAATAATATTTCACAATTAAAACAAACTTCTGTTTTTGCAGCAGCTTTATCTGCTGACCAAGGAAATAAAGAATTTTATGGACGTAACAGTTCTGGCTTCCTCTAAAGCACATGGTAACTATTTCTGCAATCCTGCCTCGGGATTTCAAGGATATCAAATAAATGTTTGCACACGAGGTGATTGAAGAACTCAGAACTGCACATGTGAGAGCAGCTTGGAGCTTCCTGCGTGACAGATGCTGTAAAATCCATCCCCACGGTCAGCCCTGACTTGCTGGCTAACACAGATGTTCCACCTGGCTGTGATTGCTTTATTATTCTTCTTTTAATTCTCCACACAAAGTAATCAGGTTCTGCCTCACACTTACAGTCACATCTCTGGAGAGCCCCTGATCACCTGATTAACTCAATTATATTTAAACAGGGAAGACGTGGGATAGTGTACAGGAAGGTGAATGTTTCAAGTAAAAAAAAGTTCTAAGATTCCATCTATTTAATGAAATATTCAGAAAAAAATAAAAATTACATGGAATTCCCTGTTGCTTCATATACCAAAAGAACTCATCAACAATCTTCTGCCAAAAGCACAAGACCAGAATGAGCTCTGGCACACTGGAACATTAAGAAATGCAAGCCAGAAGCCTTAATAAAAAAACTGGGACAGTTAAGGAAATTTCTTTTCTGCAGGAACCCCACAGTTGGCTCCGGTAATGGAATGAGGGAGAAATTTGTTTAAATTTCAGATGTCATTCCCAGAACTGAGGTGGGGCACACAAAGCCCAAATTTAGGTGATGTAGTGCTGAGGTGGTTGGGGACCAGTTCAGTTTCCTTCCTACTACAGAGGTAGTAAATTACTCCTGTGTGTAAAGGGAGTGAGAATGCCCTCGACAGCCACAGCTCTCACCCAGAATGACTGAAGGAAAGGGGGGAAAAACCAAAGAAAGAAAAAGAGAGTGATGGATAAACAGATCAGAGATGTTTGAAGGACATCGCTTAAAGATGGGAATAAAATAGGTGGAATGCTGTGACTTTTCCCTAATATCTTCTAGATTACAATAATGAAAATTAAGTATTTATTTGCTCACCAGTCCACTGCCCTCGGACACAGGAGAAGAACTGAAACCCACAGAGTACGAGAGCATGAGCTGAAATTAGGGCTATGTACATCTGCAAACAAGAGACAGCATCATTTCACTCACTGTCACCACACAAAACACAGCAAAATGAAGGAAGTTTGAAACAACAGCACTGCACGAGGTTAAAATGAATATGGGTAGAAATACCTTGCAAACCCACCCAGCCAAAACAACACAATCTTGTCCTAAAGCCATTACTCACTAAGCACGATCAGAACTGTGACACTCAAGGTAGATTCAGACTAAAATCAAGCTGCTGGTGCTGTTCACTTACCGTAAACAGAACAAAAAATCTCTGATTTTTCTCCCCCACACAATTATTCACCCACGGGCAGTGGTGATCCATCTTTCGGATGCATCGCTTGCAAATACTGGAAGAAAGGACAAGAGGCTTCTGTTGAGAATTTGTATTTTAAAGGTAGAAACAAGGGCAGCCAGTGGTCATAGGATGATGTGCTGAAATGTTTCTTGACAAACTGCAGGCAGAATTTGCATTTCTTTGTAGAAAGTGTTTGTTCCCTCTCACAACTCAGCTTCTGGATGCTCCAAAACTGACTGGGTACATAAAATATTCCTCACAATAAAACACCATCACTGCATAGCCAAACACACAGCCAAGCAAACCCAGAACTTCAGACACTTGTGGCTCTGAATGAGCAAAGCTTCAGCTCTCTCTAGATTCACTATTAATAAAACCCTTTCCTTTCTGGAGAAGCTTATTTAGATAAAGTAAATATTTCACATTTACAGGCTTTCACATTGTAAATTTTGATTGTGGGTAAGAAAAAACCCAAGAAATTCACATCTTCAAGAGAGAATCTGTCACTCTTGAGGTCTCAACCAGCCATAAAATTCTAAACTTACGCAATCAAAATCTCAACTGAAGCACAGCTGACAGTCTCAGATCTCATTTCCTCAATAGAAAACACAAATATTGAAATTAGAATCAGCATTTATTGAGTGGCTACTTGTTCACAACTTCTTGAACACTCCTGTTCTCTGCTGGTTCACTTGGCTCCTGCCCAGTTTTGAGTCAAGGTTATGTCCACAAAAGTCAAATACTCCAGTAACTCCATTTTACATCTGCCATACAGCAGCAGAGGGCTCAATTCTGCAGCCAAATATGAAGAGTTATACACGAAAAAAAACCAGTTGCAACACTTGTTGTAGTTCTTCATAAATCAATAGCTTGAGCAATGCTGATATTCCATTTTCCCAGCTTTGTACTTAAGACAGCCACACACTCAGTGCTCCAGATTTTCCTGCAGAATACCCAGAATATTAAAGATTTTCACTTCAGCAGTTACCAAGCCAAATAAGCCTAAAAAACACAGGCACTCTTATTCAGACCCCTCTGCTTCTAACCCAGGCTGATTAATGTGTGGTATCTGCAAGTGCTGCAGTGACAAACCACGAAGCAAAGCTGGGTGACTGTCACTGGAGTGACAAAAGAGGGAGGTGTGGGGGGAAATCAATGCTCTGAGGCAGAAAATAATTTTTGAGTCATCACATTTGTATGATTTTAAGGTAATTCAGCAAGAGGCAGAATATACCACTGTGCAGGTTATGTGGAAGAATCCCAAATGAAGCTGCCTTTGCTCTGAGCTATCAAAACCCAACTCCTATATTCCCCTTGCCTCCTGTGTTATGGACATTAAAGAGAATTCATCCTCTGCTACAAATGACATTTTAAATACAGGTGAAAATCCCAATACCAGATAAACACCACAACCATTCTCTGGTGCAGGAAAAACAGGTATCACTCGAGAGGAGACGTTCAGGAGGCTCCTCAAAAGACCTCCCTTGCTGCCTGCAAGTTCAGCCTCTCATTTCCCTGAGTACCACAACCACACAAGGCTCCTGATGTGCCACAGAGTCTATGCCAGCACTCTGAAACCAACATTAATATGAACTGCTGAGTAAAATCCTGTCCAGGCTCAATCGAGCTGAACGCTGCAGGATGAGAGGTGGGCAGGACTCGCTTCTGCTCATTCAGAATTTCTCACAAGCCCACACAGAGCTCTCTCCAAGAGCTCAGGTATCTGGAGCCCTGCCTTCATTCCTGATCTCCCAGCAATGCTTAAAGCAGTGGTTCTGCCTTGTTCCTACCCCATCCCTTGTATTTTGTTCCTTTTTATGCAGCAGGAGTTTGGGGGAATCCCTCCCTCAGCTGCACCCTGGGTCATTCGCCCTACGTGAGAGAAGCAAAGAGAACAAGCACCTGTGGATGGAGGAAGGTCTCTCCTCCAGCCTGGAATTGCTGCTCCAGGAACTCAGGCAGGTGCAGTTACAGCTCTGAGCACCAAAGATGACATTCAGAAAGACACAGCTAAAGACTCAAGAGAAATGGGTGTGGATAACAGATATTCCCAGGGAGCTTGGTGGAAACATCTCGGTGACTTAATTCAGAGTAACAGTTCCCCACACAAACACAGGCACTCAGAACAGGCAGAAATGATGACAGCTGTGCTCCTTCAGTGAAAACGAAATCCCATTCACTCAGGATAGGGTTCTTCCCCGTGCTGAAAATGTTAACTGCTCAGTAAAACATCAGTTTAATGTATTTCAGAGATGCTTAGCTGTAAATAAAAGGTTCTTGCTCTTTTCCCCATCACTAATGTGTATTATGAAACTATTTTTCTTCCTTAAAAGAACTTTTGTTGCAGTGTTGCACAACAATTTTCTTAACTACATCCTAAGAGTCTCTTCTGTTAATAATTTACTACTCAAAACATGCACTGTGGCTTTGAGTCTAAGCATTTCCCAACAGGAACCAACTTCAGTTTTCATTTTCTAGTCTCTTCTATCAGTAAATTGCCACTTTGAATGCTTGGGACTAGACCATCCTTTGAACGTCCTTGGAATGGGTTTGAAAAGCAATAAAAATTTGGCAGCACAATCAAACAAACCCTTTTTCTATTGGGTAAACTCCTGCCGTGATAAATCGAAGGGAAAGAATCAGATTAACAGAAACAAAGACAATTAAACCAGAAATCCAGCTGCTGAGAAAAACATGACAGCAGCCTCACAAAAGGATACCACAACACTTTCAGGCTCTGGCTTTCTCTTTCAGAGGTTCTGTGGAGCCATGGATGCACTGAGCAAGCCCCAAAATGCCTCCTTTGCCCTCAGGTAGAACATCAAACAGAATATTTGACCAAGGATTAAAACAATTCATAAGACACACAAAGCTGGATCCCTAAACAGGTGCTTGGGGAACACAAACCCTTTGAAAATATCAGGTATTTCCTTCACCACAGGCATTATCCATTCTTGCTCTGCTTTAACAATAAAGGCCACTCAAATTCTTGCTATAAAGAAGGTATTTGAGCTCCAGGCTCTCTGATACTCCAGCTCTTTTTCTGTCACATGGAGAGTTCAACATATGATGTCTTCATTTAGGGCTACTTCCAAATTAGCAAATCCTACCAGGACCAAAGAGCTGGCAAATGCTTTCCAAAGATACCTGCAAGGTCTCTGTAGGAATCAACCTGAATGTGGGATGAGAAAATCAGTGAGATCCAGCCCACGCTCAGCAGGGGCTCCCAGGTGTCCCTTTGTGCAGCCCAGGGACACACAGCCAGGCCATGTGAACACTGCTCAGCTCTGCTGGATCCCCAGGGATTTATTTCCACCTTCCATCCTGCCACAGGAGCAGCTGTGCTGCCTCCACCCCCAGCCATCCTCGTGAACACTCCCGAGCTGATAAAGCACCAGCACCACACTCCCTGCACAGGAAGGCAGCCCTGGGATCTGCACCCCAGCAAAATCCAATCTGAACCACACACAAACTAACTGGAGATAATTCCATACTCGCCTGTTTATCCATGGAACTTCTCCCTTCACACTCCAGATACCAAAACCCACTCACAGCTGAGAGAAGAACAAGAGCTCGGTGCCAAGGCTGAGTATTTATAATGGGAGCAGCTTCTCAGCCGTAGCATTTGCACTGAGCAGTGACACACACGGGGCTTTTAATTTAGAACCCACAAAGCTACAGAATCATCTCAGAGTCCTGACAAGACTCTGCTCCGTTCTTTTGACAGGCACTAACTCAGAAATTTTAATTTAATACTCCTCACAATTCACCACACATCCCTCCCCACACCTAGAGAGCCACCAGAAGCATTTGCATCTTTATGTAAGCCCTGATTATGCAGGCACAGCTATTTTCAACTGGCACACAATAAACACTACAACAGCATTTCCACAGTGCCTGAAAACTCCAAAGATTGAGAATTAAAAATATACATTTACTATCTCTTTCATAGCATATTGAGTTCAAATTATCATCACTTCTGTCCTTACTCAAATGGATTTTCAATAAGCAGAAGTGCATTTAACCAATTATTCATGCAACTTTGGGAAAATAATCTGCTAATTCACATAGAAATTCAAATGCACTGCAAAGGACAGATGACACAAAGTAATCATTTAAAACTACTCTGAATTTTGTTAATTTAAGACTGCAGGAGTCATTTCTTTAATCAGCTCCTCTCAGAAATTTCTGTGAGATTCTTCTCTTTGCCCTGCATTACCCACAGCACTGCACAATAACTGGAACGATGCACAGGAAAAAATATTCACAGATCAAAATTATTTAAGATGAGAGCACAGTTCTTTTTATAAAATCTTTGAGTCTCTTACTTCTCTCCCCTCATCCACAGTCATTTTTGGCCATAGTACATTACACTTATAAAATACTCTGCAATGTAGGAATTTGAAAGTTTAGTGGATACAAAAAGAAATTTGTGGGGGAAAAAACATGAACAGATAAGTATCAGGAATGTTATTCCATGCCTCCAAATGCAGAACTCTGTAAGGAACTCTGGCATACCTGCAGTGGTGTGCACGCTCAGGTTTGATACTACAGCACTTGGGACATTTGTAGATCACTTCTCCTGGTTTCAGTTGCAAATTATCCATGTATTCTTTAGTGGCATTTCCTTTGGGCACAGCCCCCTGAAATCATTTCAATTAGAGGAGAGAAAGCTTCTTAAATGGCCTGAGAGCATTTAAAAATACATTTCATAGACTTCATACCTCAGGATAATTGCTGAAATAAGATCATTTATTCAAAGCCAGTCTGCTATAAGCCAGAATCCATTCCAAATGAATAAATTACCTCTGCTTGACCTCAAATTCAGCTTTATTTCAGCAAGACTCATCTCTGGCCAAGTATTAGCTTAATTCTCATAGAATATCCTGTCAGCAGCCCACAGAAACAAAGAGATAGACACATCTTACCCTGCAGATACAAGCACTGCTCATCATTTGCTGACAAGTTACCCTGAATATTTGTTGTGGCATTTGATTATTGGGCCAAGCCATCCACAAAAGTTAAATCAGCAACTACGTGAAAGATGTTATTTCAGCTCTCTGAAGCCAGGGTTTAACCACCTGCCCCAAGTTTTTGAGAACTGTCATCTTTTTTTGCTTGAATCTGTAGCTTGGACACTGTTAGCATGAACCAGCACTGGCTTCTTTATTCTTCTTTACTGGGGTAGCTTCATGGGAAGTAGCTGAAGGAACTGATTCAAAAGAAAAATAATTGATTGGGAAAAAAAAAATTAAGTTTCAGTGATTAGTTCTCTGATCTGATTATCACAGAGCAGATCAGCCCCCTGAGTTCAGGATCTAAATTTGGATTAATAAGCAGAAAATAATGGACAGCACCACTGTCACCCTGCTCATTTACGGAGGTGAAGCCTTATCTGTGAGAGGAAGTGATTGTGAAATAAACTGGGATGTGACATCCAAGTGCAAGGGCCTTTCTGTACCCACTGCTCCACTTCCTTCACACAGGGAGAGTTTTCTCCAGGGCAGCCTAAACCAACTGCAACACTCTACAATTAATTCTCATGCAAAAAAATAATTCAAAAAAAAAGGCAACTTCAGCACTTGACACAGACACCTTGAGAAGCTCTGAGACAGAACTAAGAAGCCAGCAGGAATTCAGATTCCACTGCCAAACACCCCTCTGCCTAGGCAGGGAGTTTTTGTTATTATGACCTGGAATAATAAATTTGTGTTTATGGTGCCCAAGACACAACCCAGGTCCTGTCCCAGGTGAGCTCTTTGGCTGAGTGGTGCATCAAACTTGAACTGGTACTCACAGGGGTACAGAGAGACTTCCTTGAACACTCACGCTGTACTCCTGAAGTGTATTTTGCAATCTGAATGTTCTTACTCAAGTTTATAATTTTGTAATAATTTTTAATAATATTAATTTTGTAATAATAAATTTAATAATTTAATAAAATAAAAATAATAAATTTAATAAAATAAAAATAATAAATTTAAAAATAAATTTTAATAATATAAAATTTTAATAATAAAAATACAATAATTTGTAATAAATTGGTGTAAACTTCTCACATTCTCACAGTCCCCATATGCCACAAGGATGAGAACCTCAGGCCACGCTTTTAAGCATTTTGCTGACAAAAATATGCTCTATTTCAAAAACATCTTTCACAGTCACAGCCAGCCACCAAAAATCTATTTTTAGAGTTAGAAGAGTAAATTTAATTCATATATGTTTTGAGGCAGTTCATTCCTTTCTTCCTTTCATCTTAGTTTCTATCACTCAGTTGTGTCTTCCATTCTGGGAATCAGCAGGAAAGGAACAGAGGAAAAAAGCAGTGACTCATCTCAGTTTGGATCATGTTTTACCCATAAAGAACAACACAGGTCGAGAGACACCCAGTTTTAGCAGCTTGTATTTTTAAGCAATAAATCCTTAAACCATTAACTCTCTTAGCTGTCACAGTTTGCAGAAGTTGTACTACTTCATCACTGGGTGTGGGCAGAAGTAAACTAAAGACCTAGAAAATCATTAACTACAACACCTTGCTGGCGTTTTGAATGTTCCCATAACTTCTCTATACACTGTTACTGTCTCAAAATTCTGGAGAAAGCAGATGTTTTTCCCCTCACCTCTCTCTTCCCAGATTTATTCCCTAAAAATAGCTATAGATTTTAGTACAAAATAAACTATTTCATCTCTTGAAGAGTAAAAGTCCTAAGAAATGAGCACTTTCAAGACCTCTTACACCTGCACTGCCTCAATGTGTGTTCAGCTTAAATCTCCCCTCCCTCTGACTCCAAATACCCAAAGATGAAAATGCAGGAATCCCGTGGGACAGTGGCTTTTCCATTACGCCAAAGTGTGCCTGAGCTTTCGCAGCACATCCACCTCTAAGAGTTCTTCCACGTGCCACAGTTGGAAGAAACATTTCAAGAGATGCACACAAGATGAAGGTACAAATTTTGAAAATGAATCTGATGAAAAAAAGTAGGAAAAATGAGGACAGAGAAGACTAAACTTTATTAGCTTCTTCAGGACCTGGGCTAATATTTTACTGGTTTTCCTTGACTCTAACACTTTTTTAAGTTTTACATTGACTGTTCCTTTATGGTTGCATTAATGGAAGAACAGAAGAAGTAGAGGTAGCACCCTGATGATACGTACAGGTATCACCAAAACCTCGAGGGTTTTGAATCTAATGCGAGGATTTCGACTCTAACACTACTTTTCCCAGTAGGAGAAGACTGGTATCACTTCTCCAAACTTCTCTGCAGATGGAAAAGACAATCCAACGCCAAGGAACTCTTGGATACTTACTGGATCAGTCAGCATAGTCCTCAGATGCGACGACAAAGCCAGCACTGCCAAGCAGTTAAAGAGAACCCCATTGATCACAGAGTACCAAAAGTCTTTGGAAGGCAGCAACATGACAAAAGTCACTACGAAGTCTGCATAGACCACCAGGAGCCAGGTCATGATGGCACAGACCATGCCACAGCCATCCCGGATGAACCAGACCCTCTCGGCCATGTCGGCCTCCGAGGAGGAGGAGGAGGAGGAGGAGTCGTAGCTGTCATTGTCGGCCAGGAGCGGGTGGTGCTCGACATCGCGGAAACGGTGCCCTGATGACTGCATGGTTTGCTGGCCTCGCCCTGCAGGGAGAAACACACCACCACCACCACCATCATCATCATCAGCAGCAGCATCATCAGCATCATCAGCATCATCAGCATCATCAATAAGGAACCAGAGTATAGGTGGCTCCGGTTTTTTGTTTCTGGGAGCTAAAGCATGCCCAAGTCCAAATTAGAACCGAGATTCACCTGAATGATTCTGAGACTACATCAAGGTGAATATGAAAGAAGGGAGGACACGTTTTAAGGTTTTGTTTTTAAGATTTAGTTTTTATTTCTTATTATTCTACTCTGATGTCATTGGTAATAAATTAGGTTCATTTCCCCAGGTCAAGCCTGTGATGGTAGTTTCTGAGTGATCTCTCCTGGCCTTATCTCAACCCACAAACCTTTTTTTATAATTTCTCTCCCTTTTCCAGCTGAGGGGAGTCACAGACCAGCTTTGGTGGGTGTCCAGCCAGGGCTAACCCACCACAAACATGCAACTTGCATGCCTGACAAAAGGATTTTAGAATGATTTCATTGCCATCACGCTGTGCCCATAAACCACTCCTCCTCTTCTGTTAAAAACACAACTTCTCTCTTTTATCTCAAACTAAAATGGCAAAGCCTTCATTAAATTACAGCTCCTGTCTCTCTGAAAACAGCAAATTATGGCACCAGACTGTTAACTTTTCATTCTGCTCCAGTAAGTGAGGGAAGAGCAGAAAGGAAAACCAGGATGGAAATAAAGCTGTTCTAATACATTGCTCACAACAAACAACACAGCAAGTTAGAAAGCAGATTTGTTGACAAAAATGCAATTGTTTTGGAAAAACCACAAGCCTGTTACAAAGCTATATTGGATAACTTATAAAATGGTCTCAGATCAGCCCAAACTTAAGGGAAACAAATGGTTGTGGTTAAATTAACATGGCAACGCATTACACGAATCAGATTTTCAAAGAACATATTAATTAATCTAATTTCATGAGAACTCTTTTAGGGCTTTGTTGTCCTTCCAACATGGAGCAAAAACCAGACTTGAAACCTTAATAGTTGTCATGAAAACAGAATTATTTTCCAGACATCTCTCCCAAGAAAAGATATGGGATGGCAGAACTGAAGTGCTATCAACAAACAGCAGACAAATTAAAGCTTAAACATTAGGCTTCAAGAATATCCCACTGCTTTAAAAGTATACTGTGCTCTAAAAATCATATTGATTCATGCTATTAAAGGCCATGTCTGAGAGAAACTTGAAAGCATTTCCATTGATTTATGACAGGCACACAGAGGTCTCCCTTTCCCCCCCTTATTAATGGCAGCCTGTATATGACTGTAGGGATTATGGCACTGCAATTTCCATCCCAAGACCTTGAATATGGGATCACTTTGTTCCTCTAGAATGGTCCAAGTGACCATTATCACGTGAAGAGAGTGGCACTGAGATGGATTTTGATGAAGCTGTGTTTGTCTAAAGCCTTTAGAAACTTTTTATCAGGAATCAGATAGACACAATTCTGCCCAGGAAACCCTTCTGATCCTTGAGCCTTGATGTCAGAACCAGGCAGGAGCAATCCAAGAAACTAGAAAGGAAGATAAATATATGCAGATGCAGTGGAGAGATGTGAGAGCAACTGCAAAAATAGCTGGGAGGCTCCCAGGACACAGTGAGGTGTCTGAAGGACACATCCTCTGCTTGTGGAACAGAACAAACTGAAATTCAGCTCTGCTGCTCGGATCTATTACAATTCCTAGGGGTTACACTGCTTTCTGTTCACCCATTGGGTTTTTTTTTGGACAAAAGTCCCCTCACTCACCAAAATGCAGCTACTAAGCCAAGGACGAAGTTGTCACACACCAAGAAATTACCTTAGGAAAGAATGAACTTCACCTCCCTTAAAAGTAATTCAAGCTTAACTTAACATAGATAAGGCTCTCTTTTCATCCCTTTCAAATTATCCTAACATTTCTAAATGTTCATAGTTAAAACTACTGTCTATGCCAATTAAGCCCAATAGCACTTTGGGACATCACCAGCCCTTGTGGTCAAGAAAACTCAAGTTTCATAAAACTACATAATTATCAGCTGGAACATGAAGATAACTATGCAAATCAGTTATTACTCCATCAGAAAAGGGCTTATAAAACTTTTAAGGAATGTTTTAAGTATGGAATTGCACAGAATTACTGCATTCATTTTGCTTAAATGTCTTAAAGACAACCAAAAAAAAATTTAGCACAGCAAAAGAAACTCAGAACAAAACAAATACCTCAAAAATGTTTTGTATGTTATTCTGACATCCTGTCCTGCCTCAGGGCTATCCCAGGCTATTCACATAGTCATGTCTGATGTAACCTGAAAAGACATCATCAACAAACTGATTAGCAAAGCTGCATCAGGAAAACACTGTTAAATACAAATAATAACATCAATAGTAGCACGTTGAAACACGCTGCATGTAGCTACAATGAAAAAGTTTGTATTTTATTTAGAAAAGCAGGTGCTTGAAATCTTGACATTTTTAGCTGTTAACTTTTGGAAATCACCACATGGCACTTGGAGCAGGATTGCAGCACAAAACCTTGCATTACATTTCTATTTGGGGAAGAGAACAGAAGAGGTGTGGGCCTGAATTGCTGTCTGATTAAAGCTGCCTAAAGAAGTACCTACGGTTTTCTTCTTCATTTGTTTTATGCTCTATTTGTTTGAAGTAAATTTTGTGATATGGAAATCACTCTTATTTGCAAGGGTAAATTAATATATTTTGAGAGCAACGTAAGGATTCTGACTTTTAGAGATACAGCAAATACAAAGTCACTTTGTTGAAAAGGAAAGCTTCTGAAAGCAGCTTGTTAGAAATAGATACTCCAAATACAACATTACTGATGGACTCCTTCAGTATGCATTTTCAGATTTTCCCATTTCAAGGGGAATTGGAAAGGAGAAGTCTCTTATCTTATTCAAACAAACTCAAACATTCTACTGCAAGATTAAACAGTACTGCAAATGTTTATTATGCACATATCAGAATTATTGAATAGATTGGGTTCGAAGGGACCTTTAAATGTCACTTAGTCCAACCTCCTGCCATGCGCAGGGACACCTCCCACTATCCCAGGTTGTTCCAAACGCCGATCCAACCTGAGCTTGAACATTTCCAGGGATGAGGCATTCTCAGCATTTCTGGGCAACCTGTGCACCCTCATTGTAAAAAGCTTCCGATATCAAATCCCAACTGACCCTCTCTCAGTTTAAAACCATCCCCCCTTATCTTCTGTGTCACTGCAGGAAGCTGTGAGGGCTTTGTGGTTTGCTTCACAAATAAGCTTTTAGACTTTTCTTAAACTTCACAATATTGTGAAATGCACAGCCATTAAGCTGTCAGTGACGTGGCATTTGGTGGCAGCTGAGCAGAGACACACGAGCAGACAGGTTGAGTGTCTCACATTAATGTGCCGTGTCACCCACCCGTTCGGAGCTGAGGCTGACAGGCAGTGGAGCACGACGCGCTCAGCCTCTGCAGGTGAAATATTCAAGTCACAGTAATCAGCTGCACTTGCTCACGGAGAGTTTATTGACGAGACAGGGATGTGATTTGTTCAGTCAGTCCTTAATCCCAACTGCAATCCTGTGCAAAATCTGTGTTTATCACAGCCTCAGCAGTTACTGGTTTATGTGCAAGTGTCTCCTCAGATCGGCTTTGCAAGAATAATGGATTTAGGCATTCTCATGTGATTTCCCCTGTCCTCCTCTGCAGCTGCCCCCACCTTGGTCCCCTCCAAGGGAAGAGGATCAGTGTCCGAAAGCTTTCCCTTTATGAAGAGCTCAGCATCCCCACTGAGATGCTCACAGGTTCCCTCTACTCTTCATTTATTCGCTTCCATGCCTGTCCTAACCAAATTTACTCTTTGTTGCATACTCAGAGTACAAAAGGACAAAACGTTACACTCCAACATATAATAGGCCAAGCAACATTTTTAATTTGACCTTTTACAAATCTTTCTCTAGCACCAGAGGATAACACTAAATTATTCAATACTTCATGCACAATGTCATCTGTTTGCACACGTGGTTATACTAAACCTGACCCAATCCAGTTCCATTCTTAGGTGTTACTTGACGTTCTCAGGTTGGGAATGTGTCACCTGACCTGCACCTCACTGGTACTGAAACTCAGGCCTAAAATGCAGAAATACCGTTGAAATAAATAAAACCCCCAAACAACTTTTGAAGAAGTTACATTAAAAACTCATGATCACCAGAAAGACAGTCCTGTAAAATGACTGGGTTTAGTGGAAGAAGGTTGCCATGGGCATTAGGAAGACAAATGACACAACGTAACTAATTGTATCATAAGGCCCCTGAACTGGTAATTAAATTTAAAAAACAAAGCACTTCAGGGTTAAGAACAGACCTTTTCTCTGCTATTTTTGAGGAAGAACAGAAAAGCATTGTTGGAGGAAAAAGAAAAAGCTTATTTCTCTGTAGGTTTTTTAAACAAGTAAGAATTTATACACAGGCTAAAAATCCATCAGCTCTCAAAGCATGAATTTTTTTGGTTGCCTTTTCCTTCAGGCGACACAATGGACAGTTCCTAAGTTTCTGCCCATTTCAGTAGTAACACAATAAAGAAAATGTCTTTATTTCAACATTTCTGATTCCTCTCAATAGTTGTTGGGACACCAACAAATATTGCACATTAGAATAATAGTCCTGCAGCACTTACACACGATGGATTTAAATCCTACCTGGAAGCAGAGCACTGGTGGCAAATCAAAATCACTGCAATCTCCCTAAGAGGTTACAGTATAAACATTAACTCCAGGAACTTCTGAGTTTAAAGTAAAATAAGCAGGCACACCTCCTCCTGCATCCAACTCCACGGGCAATGTGGATTGCTCACTGCTGACAGATAAATATCCATCAGATAAGGTCTGCACAGAGTCACGTCTCATTTAGAAGAATCACCTATTTTTTATTACAGATCCAGGCAAGCCAAACTGCAAAGGCATTTAAAAAGTCAGCTCTGGCTTGTTTCAATTCTTTCCCAGTGACTGGTTTAGCAGCCACCCTCACAGCAATACGGGAATCCGGGATGTCCTTAACAAAGCACACACAGCTCTGGAGAAAAGCAGCTGAAATAACTTGTGATGGAGATCCATGATACAACCCCGAAGTGTTATCATCAGCTTATCCCCAAATCCACCCTCAGGGGCACAGCTCACCATCTCTCCAAATCCCTGTTGTTTTTGCTCTAACTTAAAATACATTAAGTATTTATCGCTTGCATTTACCATTTATACCTTGCAGCCCTTTCCTTGTGCTGGTCCATCTCGGCTCTCCTGCAGGCACACAGGGACAGGTCGCAGTGGGAACACGGAATTAATGTCAGACTGTTTGTGTGCAACACACTGAAGAGAATATTCACTAAGTACATTTTAATATAGTCGAGTTTCAAGCTACTGTAACAATTCTCCTGAAGCCAGCCCATCGGGAAACACCGGAATTGCTCCTTTCCAGCTTTGAAAAGGAGATGTGCTGCTTCTAATTCATCTCAGACTAAGGGTATATTAGAAGTACTTCAGCGTAACTATGAAGGTCTTACTGGGATGTTCATCACCTAATTACTTATGTATTCTTTCAAACTGAAAGAGGAGAAATTTAGTTTAGACATACAGAATTAATTCTTCCCTGTGGGGGTGGGGAGGCCCCGGCACAGGTTGCCCAGAGAAGCTGTGGCTGCCCCTGGATCCCTGGAATTGTTCAAGGCCAGGCTGGATGGAGCTCTAGTTCAAGATGTTCCCACAGGGGGTGGGAACAAGAGGATCTTTAAGATCCCTTCCAACCCAAACCATTTCTATGACTTATGCCAGCAGCATCTTTATAAACATCCTCAAAACCCAGAAATGAGAATTCACGGTAAAAGAAGTTATTAAAAATGAAATAAAACACCCCTATGCATGTGTTCAGAACACGTATTTATACAAAGTATTACAAAGCTCTGCTATCAGACATAGAATAGATTTGTGATACCAAGTCACTCTTCCATAAGCACAAAATAACACCAGACATGTTCAGCAGGATATCTTTTCAATAACGCATCTTTCACTCAGAGATATGAAAGTCAAAGAAAATATATTACACAAGACTTTTCTGCCCAGCAAAGAACCAAACACACTATCTGATACACCAAGAGGTCACTGGGGTACAGCAGCGGGGACAGAACACTCCTGGATGAAACAACCTTCACTTAAGAAGGACACGAACACAATCTATGGCTGGGCTTTGATTTCTGCCTCTTCTGGAACAGGGCCACAGGCTCCAATTCAGATTAGACTCCAGAAGGCTGCAGGCTTACACCAATACCAACATTGGTATGTGAAAGCTGAAAGTTTTACCTCTTTGCAAACAGCAATTGGATGAATCACATCCTATTTAAGAGTAATTTTTTTATTTCTGATTTTTGCATTCACCAGTGCATGCTCTATCCTCACACTCAGTTGAAGAGAGATCAGGTATCACATACAGTGATTGCACTGTGATACCAAGCTGGCAAGCACATTTTTATGTCAGCTCTTACATCCATATCCACATCCATATCCACATGATTCTTCCTTCCATCCAAAAAATAATGCAATTGGTCAAACTTTCTCACTAGCAACTTTCAATATTCATTAGAGGAATGTTCAAGTCTTTGTTACCAATGTTCCTCATATCAGACACATAAATCCTCACATTTCCTCAATGTTCTTCATGTTCAGCCTTTCAACCGCTGCAAAATTACATCAATTCACTTTCCTTAAAAGTTCTCTGTCCTCATAAAAGGCATAAAAAAGAAATACAGCAGATCTGCGTGATACAATGTATGCTATGCTAAAGGAAACCCAAGAAGCTTTAGAGAGATAGAAGTATTACCAATTCCTTTCAGCCACAAAGAGCTCTCAGCTATTTAACTCCAATCCCGAACCGCTAAAATTTCACATCAGTTTCATCTCCTAATGAACCAGTACGGCTCCTTTTATCTGCAAAATTTTCAAAGTCAGGGACCATTCACTTCAAAAGAGCTAATTTAAGTCTATTAATGTGAACAGTCACGGCGACTTCAACCTAATTATGTCTCCAGCAAAGCAAACAGTTACATCACTGTAATTCTGCATCCTGATACCATCATACGAGTGGATAGTCAGTACAGAAAGTGGCCAGTGATTTCCCAATCCCTTTTTTTATGGCACAGATCACACTCACGCTGTGCTGCACGAACCCACCCTCTCACTTGAGAGCTATTTGCATTCCCACTTCCTGCAAGCGCTGTTCTTCCCTCCTGGAAACGAGGAAAACTAGAACCACATAAATCAGGGAAACTCCCTGGAGCAAGCGCCAGGGCACGGCTGGAAAGGTGAGGGTCAAATGGGAGCTGCTCCCTGCCCTTCCAGCTTCCCACGGCGGCAGCTCGGACTCTCCAACACCCGCGCTGGGGCTCAGGGACCGTCCAGGCTTCTTCCCATAGCTGCTGATGGATGAATTTAATTTTTTTTTTCTTTTTTTTTTGGTGTAAGTAACGCGGAAAGCGACGGGAGACGTAGAAACACTCCATTAACTGCGCCCAAACAGCAGCCCAGCCCTCAGCCCGGCCTGAGGCGCCTCATCCCGGCTAACCTCCCCCGCTCGCCCTTCCCGGGGCCACCGCGCTCCTTCCCGCGGGGACCCGCCGGGGCGAGGGGACGCCGGCGCGGGGAGGGACCCCGAGCGGATTTACCTCAGCAGCAGCAGCGG
>VZRQ01003894.1:0-21361 GCA_013397975.1 Machaerirhynchus nigripectus | reverse complement strand
TGGCGGGGACGTCTCCCACTGTCCCAGAGTGCGGCAAGCCCCGTCCGACCCGGCTTGGGACACTTCTAGGGATGGGGCGGCCGCAGCTTCGCTGGGCAACCTGTGCCAGGGTGTCCCCACCCTCACAGGGAAGAATTTCCAACTAAACACCTAATCCAAACCTGCTCTGTCAGTTTGAGGTCATTCCCTCTGGTCCTGTCACTACGTGCTCTTGTAAATAGTCCCATTCCCTCTTTCCTGTGGGCTCCCTTCAGGCACTGGAAGGCCGCAATGAGGTCACCTTGAAGTTTCTCTTTTCCAGGCTGAACAATCCCAGCTCTCCCAGCCTTTCCTCCCAGCAGAGCTGCTCCATCCCTCTGATCATCCCGGTGCCTCCTCAGGACTGGCTCCAGCAGCTCCAGGTCCTCCCTGTGCTGGGCCCCAGCGCTGGGGCAGCTCTGCAGGTGGGGTCTCACCTGAGTGGGGCAGAGGTACAGAAAGAATCCTCTGTTTCCTGCAGCCCACCCTGGGGGATCAGCCCAGGGCACGGGGGGATTTCTGAGCTGGGGCACGTCCAGCCTTTCACCCGCAAACACCCCCAAATCCTTTTCCCAGGGCTGCTCTGGATCTGCTCACCCCTAGCATGGATTGATCCCGGGGGTTGCCTTGACCCATGTGCAGCACCAGCACTTTGTTTTATCAGACCTCACGGGCTCACTTGGGATTTGAGAGTAAAATTGGATTCAGAGGTGGCCAAGTGATGCCTCATGGTGTTACTGCCTCCCTGGGGGTCTGTATCCCTCTGGAGGATTCATCACCAGCAGCAGGGCATCACCCTGCCCCTGTGAGAACTGAACACGGGTTTTATTTCAGTTTCTCCATGAAGAATTTTTTGCTTTATGTCTAGACATATTTCATTACAATCCCTCATTAACTCATACTTCATCCCTGGAAGTGTTCAAGGCCAGGTTGGATGGGGTTTGGAGCAACCTGGGATAGTGGGAGGTGTCCCTGCCCATGGCAGGGGGTGGAACTGGATGAGCTTTAAGGTCCCTTCCAACCCCAAACCATTCTGGGATTCTGGGATTTCACTTCTGAGAGTCTCAGAAAGGTGATTTGGCACCTGATTCAAGAGCAGGTTCAGCAGTTGTTTACTAAATTCGTTCAACTTGTGCTTGAACATCAGTAATTAAACTGTTTGATATGGAAATAATATTACATGACACTCATTCAGAATTTCCCACTGTGTATTAGGAGAAATACAGACCCAGTGGCTAAAAAAGTAGAGGCAAAACAACAAACCTTGCAGTGTGTGAGCTGAGGATGTTTTTAAAACACATAAAAAATGCTGAAGGATGACAACCAGAAAAGATGACAACCCGGGCACGCTTCTGCATCCTTTTTTTCTTGTAGCATGACCACCATCTAGTGGGACTCGGGCAGCCAGCGCACAAAGGTTGTGTGTGCTGATAAGTATAAATATAATAAAATACAGCTGCTCACATGCCTGTTTGTCTCTTCTTCTGTGATGAAAACCTTGATTTTACATATAATCGTCTATTTCCCAACAGCTGGTTGCACATACTAGAAGAAATCAGTCGATGCCAATGACTCTGCTATTCAAATATAATTATGTAAATATTTATAGACACAAAATCATAAGAGCTGATCTTCTTCTAAAACTGCCTTCTCCCTCCGTGTTTTCCTTAATGTAGCTAATATGTCATTTATGCAGGAATGAAAACAAAGTGACTATTATAGTATTAGATGTACTATAATTATCATACTCTACTATATTAAATTATTACTATATTAAACTTCGCCCTTGAGAAAACGGCCGTTCTTGTGCTTTTATCTCAGGATGGCTGAGATACCAGAATTACCCAGGAGTTACAAAAAAGTTAGGTAATGTGTCATCTATTTTTAGCAATATTGCAGAGGCTTAACACCTTATGCAGAAGCTTAAATTTATACTAACCAGGAATTCTTAAATTCAGCTTGCTTTTTCTTTGCGTTGTAGCACCGCGCAGCAGCCGCAGGTTCCTTATTTCCTCCTGATCTTAAAAACAAATCAGTTGAGTATTTTCCTCCCCGCACTTTTGCTGAACACGCGGAGCAGCTCTCAGACTTGTTTTAATACACACAGCATTGGTGTTGTCATGCTAGAAACATCCCCAGACGTGTCGGGGCTTCGGTTCTTCTGCAAGTCCCGGTGGTTTGGAACCCATTCCCACCACAAAAAATATTGCCAAGATAAATTGTTTGCCAGAGATGACTTCAAGTCCTCAAACACATTACCTAAAAAATGTGGAAAGAGAAGGTTGCCCTGAACAAATTGTTTCCATGCTTCCTGTCCTCACAGGAAGGAACGGAGCTTATCTCTGTCACGGATTCCACAGGGACTCACACACAATGCCTTCACCGTGGCTTGGGGACACTCCGGGAGCTTTGGAATGCTTCACGTATGGGAAGAACCATATGAAGTCTTCACGCCCCATTTCTCCTCCTCTCCAGAAATGCAAATATTGAAATTCAAATGGTTTGTGTAAGGACTGTGACAATTTGGCAAAGGGCAGCAAAGCTCGTGGGCTGCACTGGGGAAGAAAAAGAGTTCTGAAGAGTTTGTTATTTGTGTAGCCCCTTCCATCTCAGGCAGACCCGAGCTGCTGAGGATTTAATTATGTGCATGTTTGTTGAGTCCCAAAGGTTTGTCTTTTGTGTGGCTCTTTCCCCACTGACTATTGCTTTGTGTCAATAACGTCTTTAAATTCTAGAAAAAAAGAGAAAAGCTGTTTTTCATAATCCATTCCCTTTGCAGCCTTTCTGTGGAGTGAGCCACATCTGCCATGCTGCAGGTGCAGGGTGATAACATTGTGACACATCTCTTTCTTTCAGACTGTTTTCAATCCCTCCACAGCACAATCTGAAGTGTGAAAACAACCTTATTTTCCCTCTGGCTCTCTGCCTACTCTAGGTGCTTAACTTCAAGATGTGCCCCTTCAATACTGACTGAAGCAATGGTGATTTACAGAAATTAATTTCTGAACCTCATTGTCTGAATCTCTGGTGCCTTCTAGCCTTCTCCTTTTAATTTGATGTGGCCCATGGACAGCAATAAAGCAACACAGAACAGCTGTGCCTGGTCTCAGAAAAGGGCAACAGTGTAAAACCGAGGAACCTTTTTAAGAAGGTAAAAGGAACATCGTGTATGCTAAAAGCTTTTGAAGGAACAATAGAAACATGATCACCGAGGCAGTGTAAGTGCACATCAGTAGCAGGACAAGCTAGATAAAGGGCAAAAAGGAGCAGCAGAGCTCAGGAAGTTATTAAAAACAAGTTACATTCAGAGAAGAAAATCGAAAGAACCATAGGCACTGATCCGTGAAACGCAAACCAGGGCAGAGGTGGTATAAACCCAGACTGAGGCACAATTGAAACAAGGCATAAAATGCACAATAGATGCTTTTTCAAGTAACAGGGAGTCCACTGAGAAGTTGGGAGAGCTAACAGGGAGTCAAAACACCCAGGAGACAAAGAAAGCATGGGTTCTGAGAGCCCCCGCTTTCTCCAAGGCAAGATTAACTGCACTTCAGCCTCTCCTGAGAGGCTGGGTTTGTTTCAGTGTAGGGAAATGAGACTAAATACTTGCTAATTGCAAAAGAAATGAAAAGATCTCTTGTGCAGCCAGCCAAAAGCCTTCAAAAATATGGCTTCTAGAAATGGTACCTATGAGAGATGCTGAAGAGATGCTGTGGGTGGGGCTGTTTGGTTCCTTGGGTGAAGTGAGCTGTGGCCTGTTGGCTGGAGCCGGCAGTGGGAGCAAGTGAAGGACCTACTTATGCCAAGAGCCCAATAAAACAGGATCAGAAATCATAAAATCATAGAACAGTTTGGTTTGGAAGGGTCCTTTTAAAGGTCATCTAGTCCAACTCTCCTCCTGCCACGGGCATCTTCAGCTAGACCAGGTTGCTTAAAGTGCATCCAAATGTTTCCAGAGATGGGGCATCCACCGCCTCTCTGGGCAGCCTGTGCCAGTGTTTTCCCACCTTCCGTGTTAAGCACTTATGTCCTATATCTAATCTCAAACGGACTCTCCTTCAGCGATCTGCAGGAAAGAGTTGGGAGCCTCGGGGAAGAGAGCCTAATACCCACTTTTTCTGCACCGCATCACTGGAGGGTTTCCTAGAAATTCGGGTGCCTCTTTCCCAAGAATTGCCTGACTTCCCTTGGAATGCGTAGTAAATAAAAGGAGCAAAAGCAACTTCCCAGAATTGGACAAGCCCCTCGCGGAAATGACCGCGATCTATCCCGGGACACGGCGGGGAGCGGCCCCGAGGCGGGGTTTGGGGGCGGCCGGAGCCAGCCCCGCACCGCGNTCCGCGCCGACCCCCACGTGAGTGGCCTGGGACCTCCGATCCTGAGACCCCGTTCTCCGGGACCCGCTCCTGCGATACCCTATTCTCATTCCCTGGCATCCCTGTCTCCCCCAACCCTGTCACTCCCATCTCCCTGTTCCCCTGGCACTCCATCCCCAGCACCCCCACGTTACCCCAGTCTTGGAAGTTCCATCCCCAGCATCCCCACGTTCCCTCAGAACACCTTTTCCCCTTTGGACTCAATCTTCCCTGGACCTCCACCACCTCCACCTCCACCCCACTGCGTCCTCTACATTCCAGCACCTTGCATCCCCCTGGCAATCCCTCAGGTACTCCCGTTCCCTGCATCCTGGTGCCTGGCACCCCTCACTGCCCAAACCCATTTTGTTGAGCTCTCCCGTCTTTCGGCTGAGGTTTCACTGCTGCTTGCAAAGCTCTCTGGCTGTTCTCGGGGTGCCTGCTATGAAATACAAAAAGTGAAAGTAAAATTTGATCCCTGAGGAGAAGCCTATGGAAAACAAAGGATTGCTGACCTACTCCCCTCCCTTCCCTGCCTCCGGCTGGAGCTGAAATCCATTTCCCTTGCCCCAGGCACTCGATTCCTTGTACTTCACCGGCTTTGCAGAGACCAACAAGACCTTTGTGATCGCTCGCCTGGCCAGACGTCCCGCTGGCCTCTGTGAGATGTGGCTCTTCCTGAGGCTGGATGGGATAGGGGAGTTTGAAGTAAGTGGTGGATGCGGGGTGATGTTCACGAGCAGTATTTAACTCCTGTCTTGACCCTGTGACAGGATCCCAAGCCACAGTTAACGTTCTCTGCATCTTCACATCAATAAGACACTGGTGCTGTGTCTAAAGGCAGTGGTAGAACTGGCCAGAGATCTGGGTATGTCCCTTTTCTTTTCAGTAGGATCTGACACTCACCCCTCTTTTACCATAATGTTCACAAACCAGCATATTTTCTAAAAAGTGGCTTTTTAAACCCCCCAGGAAGAATTTGAGCATCCAGTATTTCCAATAAGGTTCAGCACGTGGTTAATGAGTTCCATTTTCTGCTTATNACTCGATTCCTTGTACTTCACCGGCTTTGCAGAGACCAACAAGACCTTTGTGATCGCTCGCCTGGCCAGACGTCCCGCTGGCCTCTGTGAGATGTGGCTCTTCCTGAGGCTGGATGGGATAGGGGAGTTTGAAGTAAGTGGTGGATGCGGGGTGATGTTCACGAGCAGTATTTAACTCCTGTCTTGAACCTGTGACAGGATCCCAAGCCACAGTTAACGTTCTCTGCATCTTCACACCAGTAAGACACCGGTGCTGTGTCTAAAGGCAGTGGTAGAACTGGCCAGAGATCTGGGTAGGTCCCTTTTCAGTAGGATCTGACACCCTTTTACCATAATGTGCACAAACCAGCAGATTTTCTAAAAAGTGGCTTTTAAACCCCCCCAGGAAGAATTTGAGCATCCAGTATTTCCAATAAGGTGCAGCACGTGGTTAATGAGTTCCATTTTCTGCTTATGGTTGGTTTTCCCCCCTTTTTTTAATTTTAATGCTATAAAAACCATTTGAAATTGCCTCTTTAATAGAGAAGGAGAAGCTTTTAGGGAGTTTTATGCACATCTGCTTCATTCTTGCTGAAAAGAAAGCTTAATCAGATATTATTAATCAGATTTTTGCCTGTGGGTTTTCTTTTTTTGTGAAGAGCTGGCTACATAGTAAAGAAGGAGAGAAGACCTGACATAAATCCCTTTGCACTCAACTCATTTTCTGTTCAAAAATCTGTTTCACTAAGTAGCCATGACCAGAAAAAGCAGCAGAAATCCTATTTGCAGAACATGGAGGGGGGGGGGAAAGATAGTATTGATGTGCATTATTTTGGGTTTTTAGTAATATTTAGTATAACAAGACTACTTTGTGGCATCCTCACAACTGAATTAAGCAAACGTTTTCCTGAAATGTTTCCTCTTTTTAGCACCCACAGCATCCAAACATGATGGTGAGAGATGAATCCGAAGAGATCTGGAGTGGAGGAGGGCTCACTATGGAATACTTGGAGCCCCAAATGTGCTGGAAAATAAATTTCAATGGATTACTCAGGTATTGCAGCACTCCCTAATTTCATTTACCTACACGTAAAACCAAGGCTTTTCCAGCACTATCTGGAAATATATTTAACCAACATCAACCAAAAGCTGTTTGGTAACCGACACACTTTGATTTTTAAGGAATGAAATCACATCTGGTAGTGATTATAAATATATGTATAGTATTAGAGATTCTTCTGCAGTGTCTCCTATTCCGTCCAATTCCAAACACGTAAGAAACATTTGGTTGTTTGTTTAGGAGTGATATAAAATTTCAGTGCTTTGCCTTGCAGGAAAGGACCCTACAGACAGCAGTGGAGTGAAGAGGAAGGAGAACTTGTACCAGTTAAATTCTCTTTGCAGTAAGTGTTTCATCTTCGCTTTGGGATGTACAGTGAGCTCATGGCTCATTTAAAATGGTGAAAATCAGAATTTTCCAAAAAAAATACAGATCGCCACTGTCAAAGTAGCAAGGTACACCTTGGCCTAATGGACCTGAATGCTAATAATATCTTTTTTTCCCCCTCTCTTTTCCTAGCTGGGAGAACTCCACAGAAGTTTTTAACTTTAATGTTGACAGTAACGCCAGCACGTTTGCTCATGCTTTAGCCCGGGAGCCATGGACCATCGAGCTCTTCCAGAGAGTCAAAAAGTGAGAGGCAAGATCAGTGTCTTCTGGGCTTAACAATATTTTTTTCTACAGATCTCTTCAAGGTCTGTTGCGTGTTGTAGTTGATTTTAGAAGGTGGGTTTGAATTGGAAGTGTTTTAATAAAGGACATGGCTCCTGTTTTCAATGCCACACCAGACCCAGGGGATCCTGCACACGGGTGGGATCTTCCTGATACGTGGGTGAAACCTTCAGCATCAGAAATATTTCTTATTCTGTCTTTTCTCATTGGTTTAGGCAGCTTCCAAAGTCAGTGGTCCAGGTATATCTAAGAAAAGGAATATAATCCTGTGAAAAAGGAGATGAAGTGGGTGTTTTAATTACTATACAAGCTCTGGAGAGCTAAAATGTGAGAATCAAGAATGTGTTTTCTAAATAGAAGCAGAAATTACGTGTATCAATAATGTGTGGGTTTTGGTGATACCTGCTGAGTTCTAAGCAGCAGCTGTTTGGCAGCCCAGCATTTCTTCAAACAAAGGGTGATTTTGTAGTCTGTCAGGGTGAGAATTTGCTGTTGTTTCATTCTCAGGTGTCTCATTCTGTACTAATAACTGGGAGATGTAGAAGTGATTGCTGATGTGTAAAATCTGGGACAGCTGTGGTCCAGATGCTCTGCAAGTTCCTTCATTTTGGGATATAAACCCATCAGGTTGGCATTGAGGCTTCTTGAGGAGACCTGGAGATCTTGTCTGTGCTTGATCCACCCTTTTCTTTCTTCCAGGCAAAGGGAGCAGCATTTCCGACACGAGCAGTGGGGCCAGGCTGTTGGAGAGATTGAAACAGAAAATCATGGGAAAACTGAACTTTCCCTCAAAGGCGTTCGGAGCCACTCCTATGGTAACAGCACTGGAAAAAATTCCCTCCCTTGGGAATACCTGCACTGTAGCTGGCACTGGCAGGGCAGTGAGACTGAGGATTATCTGTTAAAAGAACCAGTCCCATGCCTGGGCATGAAGTTAAGACACTCCAGAGGAAATACCATCACTATTTGGGGGACACACATTGCTTACCACATTATCAATTACTGGCTATTTCTTTATCCAGAGTTAATGTCAAGTCAAGTACTGTTAGCTCACACTTCCCAGGAATGGTGAACTTCAGGTTGGGGGATTTTGTTCTTTTTTTTTTGCAGGTATCCGGAACTGGGCTGAGATTTCCCGTTATGTCATGATTTTGGCACACTTTGAAGTAGGTATTACCATGGCAATGGGCTGCTTAACCAGGAAATATTTCTGAGCTTTTCAGGCACATTTAAGTATCCAGAAGTAAGGAGCTGGGAGCATCCATGGTGTACAATCACAAGTGGCACCATTAGCCCAGATCAGTGTCGGGAGCAGCCCTCAAAAGCAGAGTGTAAAACTCTACACTATGTGCATAAAAACTGACATTTTGCTACACTGATTGGAGCAAAGCTTGTTTTGATAGCTTGAAACACTTTGTTTTGGCTTTTTAAAGAAAAATTCAGCAGGCAGGAGAGTTTTTCAGCTGCTGCAAGTACCCAGCACTCCGTGGAGCTGCTGCAGTGCTGATTCCCATTAATGGGAAGCCTGAGGTGTTCGAGGCATCCTAAGCCTTCGTGACAGCAGTCAGCAAATATTCCTGCCTGTGCTGAGCAGTAATTCTCTGCTTTGCTGTGTGCACAGAGGCAGGGCTGTGGCTGCTGGGAGCACACAGCCCAGGGACATGCTGAGGGCTGGCCCTGCCAGCTGCCAGCCAAGCCCAGCAGATGCTCCTGAAAAAGGCATTTCCTTTGCCAAGCCAGGCGTAAAGAAAAGCTCTCTTATTATAGGCAGCATTACAGGGGTTTAGCCTGAATTCAGAATAAAGGTTCTTTTCCCAGATAAACGGGGCCAGCACAAAAGCACAGCTTGGAGAATCCCACTTCTGTGCAAATCCTGATTTATCATGTGCCTGTGTACCTTTTAATAAGACCGAGCTTTGGCACCACGATGTATAAGCAGGTAGTAACCTCTCCCTGTTCTTCAGTTATTCAGGACTCAGGGTGACTGTGGCTGTTCTGCCCCTAATTAAAAGCCAGCTGACTTTGTTAAGAAGTTTATTGCAGACAGAAGTTTGGAGTCCTCTTACCCTGAGTGTCTGTACATTTATAGCATCACAGAGGAGGTTTAAAGTTGCCTCAGAGCAGCCCAAGTGGAGCATGAAGGGTTCCAGACTCAAGGATGGAAGAGAAATTAGTAAAACCAGGATATTCCAGTTCCTTCTTAATGTTTTCCCTATCTGCTGCTCCCAGACATAGACTAATACAGGTTAGAAGAGAAGTATGGTCAGAGTACATCAGTTTTTTCTCCTTTGCAGGCTTTGTTCCCCTCCTGTGTCCTCTTGCTGTGGATTTTCTGTTGTCCCCATTGTCCTTAATTTGTCCTGAACGTGTTTGGTTTATATTCCTGGATTTGTTTGCAGCCAGATTTTCACGGAAGATGTAGTGAGAGGCTTTTAAAGTAGGAAGCCATAGCACGTTGCATAAGCTGAGTTATATCCAGTGTCCTCTTGGTCCAGCCAGTGAGGGACCCTCAGAAATGAGCCTGCACACCTTTGGCCGCTTTTTCTTTCTCTCTCTTGCAGGATGGGACTGCAGCACATTTAACAGTTATTAACATGCCAGCTACCACAACTCAGTAAGTGACCAAAGAACTTTATGTTGCTAAAATCACTCGTCTTAAAGGTGGCAAAAGCTGCTCTGCAGGACACCTGCGAGCACATTCCTGCTTTGAACCTGCACAGCCCAATTTCCACCCATGCCCTCATGCTCCCTGCTCCCAGTTTTTCATTTGCAGCTAGTCACAAGGACGGCTTCTACCTTCCCTTGCTTCCTTTCCATTCAGACTGAGGGCTGATGCAGCTGCCTGTCTGCCTGTCTGGATGATTTAGAGGTACAAATTGGGCACTTCCAGCTGTTTGAGAAGGTGTGGCTGACTGTAGTCTGCATTCCACAGGGAGCCCTGCCTTGCTGACTGCTGTGCTCTGCCTCCAGAGCATAAAAGACCAATATCCATTGCCCCAAAGTTGCTCCAAGCCCCGTCCAACCTGGCCTTGGACACTTCCAGGGATCCAGGGGCAGCCACAGCTTCTCTGGGCACCCTGTGCCAGGGCCTGCCCACCCTCACAGGGAAGAATTCCTTCCCAGCATCCTGTCTAACCCTTCTCTTTGGCAGTGGGAAGCCGTTCCCCGTGTCCTGTCCCTCCATCCCCTGTCCAAAGTCCCTCTCCAGCTCTCTCGGAGTCCCTCTAGGCACTGCAAGTCCCCAGAGCTTTCTCTTCCCCAGGCTGAACAATTCCAATTCTCTTGGCTGTTGTGCCGGTGTTTCTGAGTTCTGGCTGAGCTTTAAATCTGCTCCATTCCTCTCCCCTTCAGCCTCACTGTAGGTTATGTGTTTTTTCCTGACGGGAGGAAGGCTGGCATTGAGTGGTCCAACGCCTCCCTGGCTGAGATGGCTGAGGATGGGGTTATCCAGGATGAGTATGGAGTCAGTTTTACGGCTGGTAAGCTCAACACAGTCCAGCTGCATCTGCCTTCATTGCGGGGATGCACTTCCTTTGACTGTTCAGTGAGATTCCACGGGATCCTGGGGAATGCATCATCTCACACCCTGAGAAATCCACTTAGAACCATAAAATCATGGTTTGGGTTGGAAGGGACTTGAAGATCCTCTGGTTCCACCCCTCTCCCTGCCACGGGCGCTTCCCTGCTTCAATTAAAGTATAGGTGTGGTGTGTGCTGGGGGAAATGTGTCCACTGCAGGAGCAGGGCTGCAGGTTCCAGAGGGACAGTTCCAGATTCTGTTTGTGGTGACAGCTGCTCGTGCTAATCCACACAAAATACACATTCCGGAGCTCGGAATGGGGGAAAAGCCAAAAAAACCGGCACGGGGGAAATCCCGGCATGGCGGAAAACCCGGACTGGGATTTTAGCAAAATACGGAATGGGGGAAAACCCGGACTGGATTTTTCCCGGAGTACGGAATGGGAGAAAACCCGGACTGGATTTTTAGCAAAATACGGAATGGGGGAAAACCCGGACTGGATTTTTCCACAATACGGAATGAGGAAAAACCCGGACTGGATTTTTCCAAAATACGGAATAGGGGAAAACACGGAATGGATTTTCCCAGAGTATGGAATGGAGGAAAATCCGGACTGGATTTTTTCCAAAATACGGAATGGGGGAAAACCCAGACTGGATTTTTTTCCAAAATATGGAATGGATTTTCCCTGGAGTACAGAATGGGAGAAAACCTGGACTTTTTTTTAGGGTGTCAAAACATCTGTTATGAGGTGGATTCAGCTGGAAATATTGTTGATCATTTCACTTGATTTACAAAGCAGACAGAGGTATTACTCTTCAGAAAGGCATAAAAACCCCCACAGACAAAAATAATAGATATTGGGATTTTTTTGAGATAAAATACTACTGAAGGTTGATGATGTTTTTTCCTTTTTCACTCTTCTCCAAGGTGGCAAGANACTCTTCTCCAAGGTGGCAAGAGCTTTGATGTTTCTGCAGCTCTGGATGAGCAGACCTGTCCCGTGGTGTACAACGGCCTGACAGGAAATGGAGTTTTCCACGAGTGCATTGCAGATTTCCGACTGAACGGGTTAACACCAGGCTGGGGCCTGGTGGAATTTTATTACAGGTAAAATAATGACAGGCAGGAAGAGGTAAAGAACTCCCATCCTCCTATATTGACTTATATGGTTATGACTCCATAGATATTTGAAGCATAAATGCACAGATTTTTTTACCTGATGTAAAAAAATGTTGTTCATTTAGTGTTTAATGTGTTTGTGAAGCTGACAAACACTCTATTTATTATGTGAAAAGGAATGATTGCACAAGCACTTCATGGCTGCAGCCGATTTGTTTGTTATATAGGGTTTTATATTGGTGTCCATATAGGTTTATGAGTTGCAGGATGGTCCATTCTGGACACTCTCTTATTTAGAAAATCTGTCCCATTATAGAAATAAAGAGTCCTCTGCCCCAAACAGAGGCTGCTAACATGGTGAAACTTGCTCACTCAAGGATTTGTGTGGGCAGGATTTATTTGAACAGATAAATGTTCAGAAAACCCCCACAGGAATGGCTCCATTAGGGGCAAAATTATATTCACAAAGAATGTGCTTCCCTTCTCAGTGAAGTGCTGTTCCTCCTGCCACGTGGTTGTCACACCCTTTCATCAGAGCCTTTTCCATATGGAGTCTTTGCTTTCATGAAAGGAAAAGGCAAATTTTGTTGTTTACATTTAGTTTGCTTTTTAAAATAAACACATCCTTGGCTGTCAGAGGAAATGCCATAAATGGCTTTCAGGAGATGGAGAGCTCAGCTCCTTCTGAAAACCAGACATATTTAAAGAACATAAAGTGCAAAATACCTGCTGGCTGAACTTGAACCTGCTGCTGCTGCCAGGTAGCTGCTCTCTCCCCTCTCTGGCTGTCCAAACCTGCCTGGTGGAGGAAATGACCCAGCAGGGAAAGCCTCGGATAAAACCCAAACAGGACACGTTCCACAAGTCCGGACAGTCCTGGCCAGCTCTGGAGCCGCCCCAGGGAGGCTCCATTTGGCTGTGCTGACACAATTCCTGTTGGCTCCATCTCATATCTGCTTCCAAATCAACCCCATGGTAGAAATGAAAGGGTGGGGGGGGTGGGTGTTGTTCTTCCTCCTTGCCACGAGACGCCAGCTCAGCATCGCCGCTCTTCCCACAGGGACGAGGCCGCCCAGCCGGTTCCAAATCTGCAGCTTGGTTCCAAAACAGAAGGACCTGACCCTGCCACCAATGGCTCTCCCCCATGATCACTTACAAGCTCATCCCAGCAATGTTAGCAAGCAGCAGCTTTGCAAAAAAAATATAATTCCCTGCAAAAAAATGCACTGGTCTGAGCGTGGAACTCGTCACAGGATGCTGGGGAGGTCGAGGGTATTAAAGGATTTGGAGAGAAATGAGATATATTTTTGTTAGTGCAGCTTTCAGTGGTTGCTAACCAGGGTGGTCTGGAGGCAATTTGAAGGAAGTCTGATTGCAGGAGGAGTGCACTGGGAGGGATCACTCCGTGCTCTGTGCTTTGGTGTTTTTCCTAAATTGCCAGCTGCTCCCCACCGTGACGACCAGGACCTCAGGCTCTGTGGATCTCTGACCCAATTTAGCAGCTCCTCTGTTCTCTCAGATTTGTTTTTGAAATAAAAGCTGTGTCTTTCTGAACTCTCTGGTTGTTATAGTCATTAAAACGTGGGAAAAACCTGTTACAGGAAACTGCACTGATTTGATGGTTTTGTCTGTGGCTGTGTAAAACATGAAGTGGAAGGAGCAGGAGAAATCACATCTAGATGAGGTGTCCTCTAGGAATAGCATTAATGGCCAGTGAAATAAGTGGTACAAACAGGATTTGTCCTTGTCTGAAGGAAAGACAGGGTCTGGTAATCCAGTTTAGAAAGGGATCTGAATTCCTCATCATTCCCTCGTAGGTGCCTTGTTAACCACAGCATCCACGATAGTCACTGGGCCAAGGTAGCCCTCAGTGTATTCCCTACCTAGATTCATCTTGCTGTTAAATACCGAAAATTGAACACACTTGAAATATATACTAAATATAGCGAAGTGAAAGGTCTGGAGAGGAGAAATTAAGTTAAGATGCCTTATAATTTAAACAGTACCACCATCCAGTTTCTGAAAACAGTGAAATCTGGGCGCACGTCTTTGTGTTTTTATAATCTCTACTTAGACTGACACTGGAGAAGACTTTAAGTGCATTTAAAGGCAAGTTTTTCCTTTCTGAGGCAGTTCTTACACTTCTTGCTACAACAGTTTCATCTGCAGCATGGGTGCATGGACATAAAATGGTCCCACCTGTGTATGTGACTGCATGTCCCAGTCTGGGACACGTCACTGAGCAAGGCTGGGATGCTGCAAGCAGCAGCCTGAGGTGCTGTAGCAGGCTGATCTTAGCTCCTGCAGCTGGGAGAGATTCCCATTCCCGAATTTCTTACCTCATCCCCGTTCTGCACTCGTGCCCTTGAGCTGCACCCCAACAGGTGCAGGTGCTGTGCCCCTCCTTCCACCCCAAACCACCTCTGGATGGGCCAAGCTGACTTCTGAGGGCATTTCTTGTGGGACAGACACTGATTCAGGGCTTTGGATTTTAGCTGGACCTCTATAAACACTTCTCCAGTTACAGTGGTATTAAGAGCCACATTCTTGTGAGCCTTGCACAAACCCAAAGATGTCTTAAATCTGTCTGTGCTCTCGTGGTCTCCAGGTGCTGAAACAGGGAGCTTCTAAATTACTCCAGACAATGGTACTTTGACAGGAGGGAAGGCCTTATACCTCTTTTTACACCTAAGAAATCAGTCAAATAGGTAATTTTAGAAAGGTTAGAAAAATAACAGTGTTATATATCACAGTTTGTTCCTATTAAGTGTGTGGCTTGTTTTCCTATGATCTCAGGAACATCTGTTCCTTTTTTTCCTGTGGAGTTCTTGTCATCTCTTTCCCTTTCACTTATTTCTTGAAGGCTAAAACATTAACATTTAGAAGGTGGAAGACAGGCACATAATAAAGCAAGGTTTTGGAGGTGTCAGAGCATGTAGATGATGAGAAAAATTGTTAATTATTACTCTGGAGCGATAGCTTGAGAAATGGTTTTTAAAAAGTCCCCTGTCCAGGCCAAAAATTAAAAAACCATCCCATCAAGGAAGGGGTTGGTCTGGCTGTTTCCTAATTCCAGAATCTGGGCTGGAAGTAGGGATTCTGTGGGGAAAAGGCAGGTGTCTCCCCAAATTATTGGAAGTTCACGTTCCTGCAGTGGAGGAGGCAGAGACGAAGCCTTCACCACTCTCCTTTTGTCCTCTTTCCTTGTTTCTTTTGGTACCAGTGGGTGGAGAATTAGAGCACTCCCGAGCTCAGTTGGGAAAAGTTCAAGCAGGGTACAGCAAATGATTAATAAAGTTTGGAGCTGGCAGGTTTATTTGCCAGGTGATGAACTACTGGTAGGGTATTTCAGCTCCAAGGGCTGAAAAAAATTGACTGTCGGGGGTTTTCTCCCTGGATTTCAAATTACTTTATAGCAAGCTTGTGTCCAGGACACATGGAATAACTTATTTAATTTCAAATAAATCTCCCAAGCCCCACGCTTTGACCATATGAAGTGGTCCTTCACTTGCGGCTCCTTCCTCGGTGGAAAAATCCATCTTGGGAAGTGCTTCTGCAGCCCAAAAGCATTAATTTTGAGCCAAAACAGCAATAAATGGAGGTGAGCCCTGGCCAGAAGTGAAATGTAGCATGTGATCTGCACGTGAAGGGGGGCAGCTGGAGCCTGGCTGGGATGAGCTGCTTTCCCAGCATCTGGGAGGAGGGAACACCTGTAATTCCTGCTGCTGTCAGAGGGCCAGCGCCTGACACGGCAAAACGCTCCCACCAAATCCCTGCACGTCCCCCTGGAGCTCCCCTGCCCGTTGAATTTCAGGATTCAGGCCTTGTGAAGAGGTCATCTAAAGGCTGTCAGCCCCAAACTGAGCATTTCCCATCAATCTGCCCCTGGCTACTGATGTCTAGAATGGTAAATATTTTACCATGCTTATTTATTCTCCTTCCCTCTTGCAATTTTTCATGTGTTCATAGTAGAGCTAGAAAGGCCATTTTCACTGACATTGTATTTCACTGGCAGAAAGAAAGGAACAAAAAAAGTCTTTTTTTCTGTTTGGATTTATGCTGTAGCTTTACAGTTGGTGAAGCAAAGTGTAGCCCAGGGAGCTCTGTAATTTATCAACAGAAATGCACTGTATGGCCAAATTATCTCTAATTATTTCAAAAGTGGACTTTTCCCTCCCGAGGAACGTGCTCGGCCGCCAAATAACTCAAAGACATTCCAGCCAAAGTGACTGATAACCACTCACTCCCCTCTCCCATTTACTGGAACCCCGACTCCCTCACATCTGCCATAAAAAGTCACATCGCTCTTTCTCCATCCGAAATCGCTCTTCCCTAAAATGTGACTTTTTTATTGCTGCTCTCCCAACAGCCTCCGAGCTCAGGTGTCTGAAGCAAAGCCTCCAAAGGGATCTGTCCTGGGGGGTTTTTTGGGTCCCCCCTCTCGAGGTATTTGCCTCTCCTCATTAAAGCTCTAATTAGTTACCGCATTGATTCTTGCTTTTATTCAGCATAAAAAACTTTATTAAACCATAGTGCAAGTGAAGTTCATTCTAATCTGGCCATAAAATTTTACGAGGGGTGTAAATCAAAGGGAGGAGTGGCAGCAAATGCTCTGGAACAGTTGAGCCCTGCTCAGGCTCCCTCCGTGGGGTTAAATCCCTCCAGGAGCAATTAGCCTAACGAGCTGCTTGGTCCACTTATAAATAACGTCACTGATGGAGACATCTGGAGGTGTCTGCTCCGTGCAGGAGAGGCTTTCCAAATATGCTGAGTGGTGAATGACCTTTATTTCTTCATGCACAGGATGGGGGTGGGGATGCGGGTCTGACACGTCCCAGCACGTCGCATTTTTATCCCGTTTTCCAGGAAAGATAAAGAAGGGGAAGTAGGAGCGACATTCTCAGCCTGACTGTCCTCTTACATTTCTCGTTAGCTGAGCATGGGATGGCTGAGTCTGAAGTGCTGAGCCCAAGTGCTTTGGTCAAGGTAGCCTTGGGATGGGCCTGGGCACAATAAACCTGGGGAGGGTTCATGGCTGAAGTCCTTGTCCCAGCCCCTGGGACGTCAGAGACTGGCGAGGGGCCTGTGGCTGCTGTAGGTGTTGGAAATGGATCTGCCGGAGGAGATCCAGATGACGGCTCACAATTTTTCCCTTCTGCAAAACGCCCCAAATGATGCACACTTGGTACCTTTTGAATAACCTTTTTTGACCTTCAAACCTCCCTTTTGGATGAAGCACAGGAAATTCCACTGTTTGCTGCTTTTGCTGTCACTCCTAAATGTCCTTTGAGAGAGGGCTGGGTAATTGGTCAATAAAGAATGGAAAAATTAATTATAAAATCAAGTTTAAGAATCTTTAATGGCTTTTCGCAGAGGTGAGCAGTGGGAAAAGCTGTGAGGTTACACAGCAGGCTGTGCTGCTGGTTGTCTTTGCTAAACCATCCAGATCCCAGTGTTTCCTCTCTCACTCTTGTTCCTGCTGTTATTCTAAGGCTTGTAGGCTCCTACCACATGTTTATAGGCTGATAAAACCATAATGCCAGGAATGTTTTCCTTCCCCTATTACATTAACAAAATAAGTGACTTTGCAGATATAGCCTTGTTTACCCTACTTTCTACACCAAAACAATAGTTGGGAATAAATGTCATAATTCATGGAGAAGTGAGAAAATGAGACTTTCTCGGCCTAAATGCTGATGTCAGAGCTGTGCATCTCTGTGGATATGAGGAATGTTCTGCTCTGCTGTCACGCTGGTGCCACGCCACTGCTTGGCCGGGCTGGCAACCCTCGGTGGTGACAGCAGGGCTGACATCCTGGTCAGCCCAAATATCTGAGGATAAATCCCAGCAGACTTTCCTGAGCCCTTGAGCAGCCACTGCTGAGCAATTCATAACCAGACATGTCAGGCAGCTTCTGAGGGCACGGGTTTGGCTCCCAGCGGGGCAGAGCAGCCACACAAAATGCCTTTCATGATGCAGAGGGAGGATTTTAACCGATCTCTTGCGAGATTTTCCCAAAGCCATAAATATGCTGCTCTTGATCTGCGGTGCACTCGGAGGAGCCGTGTGCTGCGTGGGGCTTTCAGAACAAACACAGCCACAGAGCAGTTCTGGGGATGGTGGGGAAGAGCCTTGAGCCATCACAGCCAATTACACTAAACTCCCAAAACGCATAAAGCATTTCATCAAGGGAGATCAAAGTGCCTTTCATGGGAAGGAAGAGCTATGATCTGTCTCTTACCCACGGGAAAACTCTGGGGAAGAGGCTGTCTGGCCAATTCTATAGCAGCATTCTTCAGCTGTGAACCCGAGAGTTTGCTTTCTGCTCCTTGCAGCTTCCGTACGCCCTCGCAGCCTCTCCTGGGCTCTGCCCAGACCTACAGCAGCCTTTAAGCTTTTTGGGGTGGGACACGGAGCAGGCAGGGTGAGAAAAGGGGGGAAAGTCTGCAAAAACCCCAAAATATGGTCAAGCCTGTAAATAAAACCTGGCAGCACCCGCTGTGGATACCTGGGGTGTGGTGCTCCATGTAAATGCTGTGCAATCACCCCCAGTAAAATGGGTAAAACTGCAAAAATCTATGTTGAAGGGTTGGACTATGGAGAATCCCCGGTTTTAATGCACATTATGAATATGCCATGATGATAATCCCAGGGTTTTTCCTGCAAATCCCTGCTAGGCATTGGGTTTCATAGTCACGACTGGATCAGCTCAGTTAGGACTGTCTGGATATTTAGTGGACCACCTTGTTCCTGAGTAATTTGGTGTTCTGGAGATGATAGAAAAGCACTGAAATGAGTGATGATTAAATCAGTTATCCCTCACCTTAATGAACTGTGTATTAATTGTTCCTTAAACATTATTTCCATCTTTTTCCATTTGTCTCAGAGAGAAAGGGACATCGTGGCAAAGCACACAAGAGAACCATGGGATGGTTTGGGTTGGAAGGGACCTTAAAGATCATCTCATTCCAACCCCCTGCCATGGGAGGGACACCTTCCACTGGAAGTCCAGCTCTCCATAGAAGAACACATGCAGTGATGCTCCCAAGACTCAGGATCTGCATTCACACACAATCTCCCAAACACGATGGTTTCCCACGGATAACCACTCCTGATACAACCAGAGCACCAAATGTTCCTGCCCTGGGAAGGGATGGCGGAGTTTGGTTTCAGCTGGAACCTGACTTCAGCCCTTCAAACGTTCCCTGTAACATTTGGGATGCTCTGGAGCACATCTGAGGCTCTGCTGACACTCGAGGCTCTCCTGCAGCTGGTACAAACTGGATAATGAAAACCCATTTCTAACCATCTCTTTCTCCCTCAGGCTTTCCCAGCGCCACTGGTGAGCTGTGACTCTGCACCCTGTCTTGCATGGACTTGGCCACTTCTCTCAAGGGACAAATATCAACTCGTGAGATGGAGATCCTTTCCTGCATTTATTTTAGTTAAATCCTTCCTCACTCGCACCACATCTGACTTCAATGCTATTTGCTGACATTATTTAGCAACATTTCCTAGCAAAGTTACAATTTATGGCACTTTATTAGTTCCCACTGACTGAGGAGTGAGGGCCCGGGGTGTTTTTGTGCAGGCTGGTGGGCAAACGGAGCAGAAAAGCCCCAAAAGATGTGTTCTGTGCCTCCCACGTGTGCCGGAGCTGTGTTGACACAGCACAAGCAGCGCCCTGGAAAGCTCCGCTGCATCCCAGCGGAGAGCACCGCGCCATCCGCCCCTTTGCTCCCTTCGGGATGCTGCTCTCCCTCCTCAGGAATCCGGGATGCCTTCGCTGTCTCTCCCCTTTCAGCCTCCCGACACCGGCGCTTCCAATTTGTCTTCTCCGATGACTCCGGAGAGCGTTTCCCCGAGGAGCCCGGCTCTTGAATTTGTTTCCCCTGTCTGATTCACAGAGCCCGGGTTTGTTTGATCTCCCAGGGCCGGCATCTCCAGCAGCTCCCTGGGACTCCATGAAAGGGGAGCAAGGAAGAGAAGTTCACATGTGCTGCGCAGAAATCTCCATATTTTAAAGGGTATCCTGTATCCCCGCTGGAACGTTTTTAATGGTCCACAAAACAGAAAAAAAAAAAAAAAAAAAAAAGGAAAAAAGGAAAAAAAAATTGAAAACCACACTTAAGGCAGTCATTGTTCAAAGCCCAGATCCCTGGGACTGCCAGAGGCTCCACGGGGCCGGGATCCGAGGAAGTGTGTGCTGGGATGGGCTCCGGGAGCCCACTCACCCACAGCTGGGTGGGGGTGCTGCTCTCAGGCACTCACTGTTTGTCTTTGGGGAAATGTTTCCATTTTTGGGATGGCAGGAAAATTTCCAAGGATAAATGTGCCAAGGTATTGGGTAGGGAGATTTATGCCCTGCTTGTGACAGGGGATGGGTGAAATTTGTGTTAAAAGAGGTAAAGACTGATTTTATTCCTCTTTAAATCTCCTTTAAAGCAGAATTCTGCTCTCCTCGTGGCATCATTTGATGAGACTCAATAGTCCCTGAGGCTGACCAAGCCAAGAGTGGTGGCTGGGATTTTCAAAAGTGGTAAAACCAGCATTAATCCAGCGTATTCCAGCTTTTGTCTTCCCTTCAGGTTCTCCATTCGTTCCCTCCACAATTCCAGTCAATAACACAGGGAAATGGAGAGTTCCAAAAATAAACTCTGTTTTTTTCCTTAAATGAGCTGTTTAGTATGTGCATTCTGCTTCAGAGTTTGGTGACAGGTCAGTGAGAGGGATCCCCAGGTGCTGAGAAGGCTCCAGCTCTTCAGCAAGGAGATGAATTTTGAGGGAGTGACAGGCAGAGACTGGATTTAATCTTAGCAGGACTCAGAAGTGCAGTTACTGAAACTGAATAAACAATATCCCACAAGAACATTGGGACTGGCCAGCAATTTGCAGCTTACTGTTTAGACAAACAGAAAGAAACATAAACTTGTGAAATTCTGAGAATGGATTCTCCAAAGCTTCCTCCAAATGTGTCCATTATCAGCTATAAATACTTCCAGGCTGCCTTTGTTTTAGAAAGACTTCTTGAAATGGGATTTACTCGTAAAAGTTTGTGCTGTAAACATCTGGCAATTCTTCTGCTTCCTGGTCAGGAGCTGACTAAAGCAGAGACATTGTTAATTATACAACCAAAATGTAATTTCATTTGATTCCTGAATGCTCTGAGTGAAAATGTGATTTCTGTTACTGTTCTGTTACAGGAGGGTGCAGCCAGGTGGGGCTTGGTCTCTTCTCCCAGGGGACAAGTGATGGGACAGGAGGAAATGGCCTCCAGCTGCACCAGGGGAAGGTTTAGGCTGGATATTGGGAAAACTCCTTCAGCAGAAGGGTTGTCCAGCCCTGGCACCATGTAAAACCATGTAGATGTGACACTTGGGGACACAGCTTAGCAGTGACCTCGTCAGTGCTGGGAAACAGTTGGACTTGATGGTTTTTAAAGGGCTTTTCCAACCTAAAAATTGTAAATCCATGATTCTGTGATCTGTAAGGAGCTCAGAATCAACACTGAGGTTTCAGCAGTGAAGCTGTGCAAGCCCTTACGAATGCTGACAGTCCAGAAAGATCAGCAGCTTGCAGGGAATTCCCTCTG
>VZRQ01003892.1:883-23800 GCA_013397975.1 Machaerirhynchus nigripectus | reverse complement strand
TATGTTGGCGTAGAAGTAGAAACTCGTTCGTTCAGTTCCATCCCAGGTGCTCGCTGTGTCAGGGAGACCTTCCGCTGCTGCTGCTGCTGCTGCTGCTGCTGTCGTTTTCTGTTTAACTCTTTCCTTACACCAGCATTCGTTAACCCACAGCCCATGCTGGGCAGTCATGGATGGTGTAGGAGCCTTTTGTTGGCTTGATGTAAAAGCCATGGCACCTCCCCCTGTGTTCTGAGACCAGTTAGATGGCAGAAGGTCTCTAAAATCTTGATGTTCTCAGTCCCAGGAGTCACTTAATCATGCTAAGTCCTCAGCAAAGGCCATAGCTGTGCTGTTCTTTCCGTGTTGATACCCTTTCCCCCGAGTTTCCAGTTTACAGAGTAGGGGTCTGGGGCCAGATTAAATAGCAAAGGGGACATTAGATCACCTTGCTTGACACCTTTTAGAATCTTAATGGGATCTGACTTTTTATTCTTGGTATTAATTTAAGTATAGATGTTCTTGTTGAAATTGTACATGTTGACCTTTTTTAATGGCCCTCTTCTTCATCCAGTTCTGTGGATGCTGAAAGTTGGTCGCTGAGAGATTTTCCAGGTCTCTGCCAGCGTCCGTGGGAAAGCAAGGACTTTCACAGGGACGCTGGCCGAAACAGCTGTAGGTTTTTGTAAACCAATCCTTTATCTTGCAGGTGCAAGTTGTTATGCTGTTTTGTTGGGGTATTGACTGGAGAAATATTTTGAAATGGGTGTTGTAAGGATTAGCCAATCATTCTGAGAGGTGGATGGTCGGCAACCAATAACCTTATGCCATTCAAGCGAACTAGTACATAAAATCAGTCTGTATATTAATAAATAATTCCATTCCATCCTGGATCGGGCCTATGTAGTTTCTTCCCATCCCGAGTACAACAGCGACACACTTCTTTGAAGTTCTTGTGAATTTTGTCTCCTGGGTCTCTTGCTGTTTTTGTGCCCTGGTAGCTTTTGTTATCTGGCACATCATATTCAGGCGTTCAAAACAATCTTCAGTTGACTCATTAATTACTGATGATGGGTCTTGTTCCTCTGTAATCTTCCTAAACGCCCACTGATAACTGGTAAATGTGTATGTTCAAAACCATTTTCTTGTGATGTTTTGATAATGAAGCTTAACAGTCGTCCCTCCCTTGGTAGATCACTGTTCATGGGGTGGTATTCCTCTCTCTCTAGGTGGTTCCTATCTGAGGTAGTTTTCTTATTCTTCACAGACTTTTGTTTGGTAATGGGTGTCTTTTGTCGCTAATTTGCTTTGCAATTTTAGATGGGTAATGCTCCGCAATGGATTTATTGATGTTCTTGTTACCCTCGTACTGTTTCACCACTTGTTTCAGGAGTTCCTCTTCTTCCTTAGGCCTGCACCATTTGTGGGCTCCTGTAGCAGATGTTTCTTTGGGCCAGGAAACAGCAATCCGTTCCATATTTCTCACAAGAGGATGTGCCAATCTCTTGGGTTGTCCCAGGCCAATTTTGGTTTTAAAGCCTCTTCTGCACACCTCACAAATCCAACCAGTCACCAGCTGGGGCCACCTCTTCAGTTCTTTGCATCATGGGAATGCATCAAAGTGATACCATGATAGGTTCTATTCCCCTTACCACACGTGGCACATCTAAACAAGATCTTCTTCTTCCCATGGGTTCTCTTCAGATGTTCCATCAACTGCAGCACTCGATCTGTCCGGGTTCTGCAATATGGACAGGGTAGATTTGTGTCCGGCACCGTAACCACTGGTGTATCTCCTGGTGCGGGGTCCTTGCCGGTCCCTGAGGTAGATGTGGATGTTCCAAGTGCATCATCTTCATCCTGACTGCTTTGCTCACTTCTGTCTGTAGATGGTATTTCCGCCCGAGGCAGGTCAGTTGTTGTCCTCATACACCTCAGGGTATCTGGCCAAACCCTCCCACTGCGTGTAAAGATGGAATCCCTCATCAATCTGTACCCACGAGTTACAAAACTCCAACTTCACTAAATCAACCTTCTCTTCCACCAGTTTAGAGGGTATAGGTGTAAAATTTGTGGCCAGGGCTTCCTTCAAATCTGAAGGATCAGTTTATAGGGCCGTTCCCACATGGAGTAATTGTATCGACTGCACCATTTGCAGCTTTGTTGGTTTAGTCAGTCCAGCTGAAGGGGGTCTGAGTCAACAGCAGCCCCTCAGCTTCCGTCAAGCTGTGTCGATCTAATGCCCATGGACCAGGCTCTGCGTAGTGAGCTCCTTAAAGCTGCTGCCAAAAAACTGATTTCACCTTTTTGTGAAGCTGTCGCGGGGTGGCAAATCCAAACGACAGGAAGGGGTAACTGTTACCACCTCTCTCGCACACCGGGGCAGAAGTCGACTCAGTTACCCCGAGGGTGTCTGGCAGGACCACGTGGAGCTGCAATTACCACGGCGAGGCCCAGTTAGTAACTATGCTCTCACAGTTCACTGGAAAGTAGGTAGGGACAGTGGGAATCTCATTCATCCATTCATAAGCATCACTAGACGACAAGGCATTTGGCTATTTTTTGAACACTTCTAAATACTGTATAACATACAGTTACTTTTCCATGTTAGGTACGGGGGGGCGGGGGTTCAGCCCTGGGCTCTTCCCTCTTCGCTTCCTGTTCCTGAGGGAATCCTCGTTAGATCCCTTCCCTCTGCTGACTGATGTGCTCAAATCCAGGGGGTTGCCACGTCTGAGCTGAGCTCAGAAGCCCAAATTTGTGCCGCCCCATGCAGGGGTTTCCGTTCCGTTGGTGTCTTTTCATTCCACAGCTTCCTGTTCCTCTCCATACACAGGTAACCAGCTGGCATCTAACAAAGGACAGAGAAGGGAGGGCTGCAGAGGCCCCGGTGACAGGGGAGAGCAGGGGAAGATCTGCCCAGCCCTGTGCCCGTTCCCCTGGCACAGCCTTCCCATGCGGATCCTGGCTGGAGGGTGCCCACAGAGGAGCTGCCATACTGGAGCACGGCGTGGAGGGGAAAGCCCCAGTGCCCCAGGCTGAGGAACGCGCTGGCAGGGGACAGGAAAGGTGCAGCATGCCACTGTCACTGAAACCAGGAAATAAACTCTCCAAACAGTTTGTTAGGTTAGAAAGCTGACATTCCTTTATTAGCAGTGCTGGATGCATGGGGACTGCTCCTCAAAGCGTGCATGCTCAGACCAAGGTTTCTATTCCTGAAACTAATACATAGTCATCACTTTCTGAATACATGCATATATGCTAATTATTCCATGGGCTTGTTTGGGTATGGTTCTGTTGCGGTTTGCAGTTTCTGCGTTGGTGTGGCACGGCACAGCCTGCCCAGAGAGCACAGCGGGGGTCTCTCAGGGAGAGCAGCCGCGCTGCATCCCGTGGCCTCTCCCAGGCTGCCCCTCACGTGCTCCGGCCGGCTGTGGCTCCACAACGAGATGGGTGATAGAGGAGGCGAGAAGGCTCTTCGCATGGGGCTGGAGAAGGTCTTTATTCCATGGCCCCCAGGAGCCTAGCGCTGGCCCATGTGCTGGCCCCCAAGAGGTCAGGAGCCAGCACATGGCGTGGCCAGGCCAGGCCGAGAGGGGCTGGTGCCCCAAGGCAGGGAGGCCTGCCCCAGTGCAGAGAGAAGCTCACATGGCATGGAGCTTCAGTTTATCTGGGGCTGAGGGGGGCCGAGAGAGCAGATGGACTAATGGCCTCAGAGCATAGGGGTGGTACATGGGTGGAGTTGGGGTACAAGGAGACCAGTAGGGAGAACCCGCGGGAGTGGTCAGGACTAGGGGTGGGGAGAGCCATGAGGACAGGGCAGGCAATTTAGTAAGGACAGGAGATACAACACCACATAGTTCCAGATCTTCTGATGAGTCTTTTCTCCTTGAGAGTATCTCAGATATCATCGTCATAATCCTCTTATCATTCTTTCTTCTGACACCCAATCCTTGTTCTCAAATCTAAGACAGCAGCTCGTACGTATTAATCACTAATGCAAGGAACCGGGGAAGCAGTAGGTGGAACACGACTTGTTAGTCCCAGACGTGTAGGGAGTTAACACAAGGCCACTCCGATTTCTGGCATTCGTACGGAGCCCTGTAGGTACAAAACCAACAGGGCCCTCACTCACCCTGCACAGCTGCACCGTGGGCACCTTGCGGGGCCCCGTCCTCCTCCCAGGCCACCCTGTGCCAGCTTGGGGATCTCTGCTCCATCCTGAGGGAGAAATTAAAAGGCTGGAAGGGGGGAAGGGGGAAATGGGAATCTTTGGGGAAATACCTCAGCCCCACGGGGCTGCTGAGGAAGCAGGGAAGGTCTCAGGCTTTTGTGCGGAGGCTCCTCGCCAGCTCCGTGCTCCCGTCCTGTCCTGTCGCTGTCCTGCCGGACGCTGACCACAGGGGCTGCAGTGGGGTGTCACAAAGGGCTCCCCTGTGACACAGCACCTGCCCCCAGCAACAGCTCCCAGCGATTGTTGACGTGGAACCCACCCCCAGCAGCAGGGCCCAGTGGCCACTGACGGGCAGAGAGGCTCTGGGTGTCCCTGGGGGTATGGGGACAGCTCAGTCCTGGGCACACAGGTGCTCCCAAAGGACCTCCAGGCCCCCTTTGCCCTCCTGTCCCCTTGGGACATCCCTGGTGCCCTCCAGCACGCCCCAGAGCCCTGTGTTCGACACCCCCGCGTGCCCCCAGGATGTCCCCATCAGTGCCCTGCAGAGCCCGGCCTCTGGCCCCCGACAACATGCCATGGGTGAGATTTGCTCAGGCCTAACAGAAATCACCGGGTTTGGCACCTCAGCTCTTCTCTGCCTCGCACCGTCAGAAGCGCTCGTGCAGAAAAGAGGACAAAGAAAATGGAACTCCTTCCACTGAGTTTGCCCTTTCCAGATTTAGGAGCTCCCAGCAATGGAGATTCCCCTCTCCGTGGTGTTGGCTTGCTCTGCTCTGGGACCATGATGGTGAACACCCTCTTACAACCACAGCCCCTCCTTCCCCACTGTGGACATCGCCTCCAGCACTGCTCCGCTCTAGATGATGATGCTGAACAGAAAGTCTGTGCTGAACCTGGAAAATCTCCTCAAGAACAACTGAACTGGAGTGGACTTCTTGCTGCAGTTTTTCCCCAATCCTATGTGGCCTTCAAGTGTTGTAAAGCAAATAGGTAAGCTTAGAGAGGCGTATCTTAGGTGAGCACCCATTGCACGATCTACTTCGAGTAGATCCCACACCTTTCTGAACCACCTCACGGCCACTGTGACTCCAGCGTGACAGAGGTGTGCTGTGATGCCTCTTTCTGTTCCAGGCACTGCATTTGCACAGTAAATAGTAACTAGTAAATTTGCTAAGTGTGGAGTTTCTTCCTGTTCCCGGGGTTTCTGGCTGGTTCCCGCACCATTCCTGGAATGGGTTCCCAGAGGGGTTTCCAGATGATTCCCGAACAGTGCCCAGGTCATTTCCGTGTGGTTCCTGGCCAGTTTCTGAGGTGGGTCCCAGAGAGGCTCCTGTGGTGGTTCCTGGGCAGTTTTAGGGCGGCTCCTGGGGTGGGTTCCCGGACAGGTTCCCGGGTGGTTCCCGGGCGGTGCTATGGAGGTTCTTGGGGTGGTTTCCCAGGGTGGGTTCGTGCGTGGGTTCCCAGTGGTTCCCGGGCAGGTTCCCGGGCTGTTCCAGGCCGTTCCTGGGGCAGTTCCCGGGTGCCATTTCCAGTCTCGGTTGGACAGCGCAGCCCCCCCGGCCGCAGTGGCGCCGCTGCCCCGCTCCCTCTCGCCCTCCCGGCGCGTCCACACCGGGCTCGCAGCCGGGAGCGGCTCCGCGTCGGCAGCGCTGCCCCGGCGCCGGCGCTCCGGGGCTCCTGGTGCCCGCGGGGCTGCGGGACTGCAGGAGCGCAGAGGCACAAACCGCGTGTTCCTAAGCGGCTCTGTCCTGGCACTTGGCTGCTCCTAACCAAACGCTGCACCGAGAGCTTTGCTGCTCCTCACTCGCGCTGTGAACATCACATCCATGACACGTGCTGTGGGAAAAGGACTGGGCACCCTGGGGCAGGTAACTGGGGGTACAGTTAGGGAAAACTGAGGACTTCTCTTGGCATCCTAATAGGACTTATAACAGCATGGAAATTAGACCGTAAATCACATTTGCTGCTCCCTGCATGGAATGCGCTCGGCAGGAATCGAAACCTATCCCACAGTGATTCCCCCCACACACACACCTGCTAAGGGGGGTGGAATGGAGGGTGGAGCGGGGTGAGGACACCGGGGCCGGGCTCTGTGGGGATCTTGCCGGGGAGGGAGCTCGATGATAAACCACAGAGCACCTGTCAGCCAAGGGGCAGAGGGGAAGATGTCCTGATGCCGAGCCAGCAAAGCTGCTGAAATCTCTCTCCGCAGATGAACTTGGTTCATGAAAGCCTGGAACAGTAGTATTAACGCCCACCTCCATCCCAAAGTTACCCCCCCGCAAGGTACGCCCACCCCTCACTGGGCATGAGCTCTACATTCTTTTTGACTGTATCTTTCAAAGCCAAGTGAGAGAATGTTACACCCACCAGTAACAAAGGGATGTCTGACTCGAGTCACTCAAGCTCCACCTAAACACAAATAGTATCAAAGCAAGTCGAGAATGGGAGAAAAGTTAGGGAAGACTCCTTGGTAACTGCTGGGATCAGTCGAGGGGCTGAACCTGTCCTCTTCCCTCTAGGGACACCTGTTGGGTAAGAATCATACTTTATGCACACTGATTGTTTTATTGGGGATTAGAGCTTGTCTCTGTATTCCTCTGAGTACATTTTTACAGTCAGATACTGTCACTGACAATCCTCAAACCTTAACCTGTCATGATTTTATATTAAAAAAGGCTGTTACTCCATAAACTGTCAGCGTGAGTCCTTCCCGGGCGCTGGCAGTCGCTGGCAGCAGGGAACACGCTCTGATAAAGGGGAAGAGCTGCTGAGGGGCCTCCTTTGTGCTGCCGGTGTCTCCCTGACTGAGTCAGTCAGGCACCCCCAAAGCAGCAGGACTGCTCAGTGAGGGATCCCCTAAGGGGACACTGACAGACTGGCTGGGCACAGGGGTCTTGGCTTTCCTGGGACACGGACACACAGATTCAACACTAAGGGCTGAGCAAATCTCTCCACACTACGGGGCAAAGAAGCCTCCCCTTTTCACATGACAGTCACAATGGCCCCTTGGTTCCATGAGGTTCTGTCATGTCGCGCTGGAATCCCTGGTTTCTCAGTGCCACAATGGCCCCTTGGCTCCATGCGGCCTCGCCCCTTGCTTCAATCATCTTCCATCCTGTCACAGCGGTCTCCTTGCTTTCAGAAAGCTCCATGGTGTCACAGTGGCCCCTTGCTTCCATGAGTGGGTGGTTTGGAGCTCCTGCACCCTCAGCAGCTGGAGGGACACCGTGCCAGATCAACCAGGCCTCTCAGCTTCATTCTGCTCCTCAGCAGGCCGAGCAGCTCCACTCAGAGCACAGAACTGCAGGAGCCCAACACCAGGTCACCTGTGCACTGGCATCCCCTTCTCCAGGGACACACACCACCACCTTCAGCTTGGAGGCCCCAGCTGCTTCCCTCTCCCAGCAGCTCCCACTGCTGCCATGTTCTGCCCGGGGTTGCTGCTGCACCCTGGGGCCAAGGCTGACTCTGGTGTCTCCTGACGAGGTTTTCCTGTTCTCTCCTGGGTCCCAGCAGGAACTCTCAGACCAGAAGCAGCTTGGTAACACCTCAAATTCCCAGTTCTTGTCTCAGGGACAGCTCTGGCCTCAAGCGGGGAAATCGCACAAGAGCCCCATTGTGCCAGTGAAAAATTGAACTGAATCTTTTCCTGAACAAGCTCTTTATTACAAAATAATGGCTGGCAGTTGCTGAGAAACAGGACAGCTCCTGGCTGGTCCCTGCACAGCTCTCCATGTCATCCTGCCGGTGCTGTTGGTCTTGGGCCGGGCTCACCTGAAGGAGGCACGAGGCCCAGCTCAGACAAGCCCACGCTCCAGGAGCATCCGCAGCCCCACGGTACCAGCTGGTGGGGCAGACACAGCCCCCAGCTCCAGCCCCGGCAAACACTTTGTCCTTGTGGAAGGGGAAGGAAGAGGCTCCCAGACTGCCCCTGCACAGAGCTCAGGGCGCTGACCCCTTCTCCACAGGCTGTGCCTCAGCAGGAGGGCTGCTGCTTACCCAAGGCACTGAAGAACTCTTCTACTTGAGCTCCTTGGAAGCCCCACGCACAGGGAGCAAACTCTCCTTCTCCTGACGCCTACAGCGTCCCTTCCGGCTCCTCCGTTGATGTTCCACCTGCACATTGCACGGGAGAAAGGGTCACATGGAGCAAAAGGACCTCAGGATGTCAAGGCAAGGAGACGTCTCTTCAGAGACCCTTAATTGCACCAGAGAACACTGGGGGCATGCAGCACTCGCTGTGGGCTCTGGAAGAGAGTCAAGTGTGTGTCTGGGGACACTGGGGCAAGGAGAGGGGCACCGGAGTGAAGGTGCATTTGGGAAGGCCACGGGGTGCCACGAGAGAGAAAATACAAGTGTGTGCCGACAGTGGGGAGAGGGAGAGGGAAGGAAACAAGCAGAGGACTCCAAAGTGCTGCCTGGGGAAACGTGTTGTGTTCCAGAGGAGCCTGAGGCTTTGCAGAGGCAGTGAAAGCCCATTTTACCTGCTTGGGATTCCTCCTGGGCTCAGTGTTGAGTTCCCTCTTCTCGGTCCGCTCTTCTGATGATGCAGCCGGACCCAGCACGCATTCCAGGCCTTTCCTTGAGTGCCGTGACAGGCGCTTCCCTTCTGCTCCCACAGCCTGCTGGCGTTCAGAGAGGAGATGATTCCATTCTTTTAAAGCATCGGAAAAGCTGTCCCTCAGAACTCTCCGTCCCTGGAAGCAGCCTCCAAGCACCAGCAGTGCAGCTGTTGTTCAGCCCTCGGTACACGGCTCTGCTCAGCTGCTGCGTTCCTTTCCGTGCCACACCCAAACCACCAGGCCTTGCCGACCCTTGCCTAGGCACGGGAGAAGCAGCTCCCCATGCCCAGCTCTGGGACTGGAGCTGATTTGAACAGCACGGCCCAGAGCTGTGTCAGTTGTGCCGGCAGTGCCAGGAAACATTCCCGCAGGCCAGTGGTCTCTGGCTGGAATCAGTCAGCCAGACAAGGCTGCTGGCTGCAGCCCTGGCTGCTTTGCCCAAGCAGCCATGGACTGACAGGGAGGTAGATTCCCACCTCGTTATGGGAAACATCACTGGAATCCTTCAGGGCCATTTGAGTGGACTGGAGATCAATCCCAGTGCCTACCTGTAGACAAGGCCGGTCCGTGCCCCTGCCGGGAGCCGTTCTCTGCAGGATGGTTAATTTTTTCCTTAGAGTCCCTTTGGACACTTCACTCTTGGCAAGGGCAGCACTCAGGGCTTGAGCCTTCTTTCTCCATTCGCGTTCTCCATTTTCTCTCTGCTTCAAGGCAGCAGCCACGCGCTCCAGCTCTTCCCTCATGGCTTCCCTCTCAGCCTCCCTTCTCATTTGGTTTTGTTCCTTCCTTTGCAAGGAAGTTGTGTGCATTAAATTCTTCTTTTCCAGCATTTTCATCTGCTCCTGGTACAACTTGATTTCTCTCTCCCTCTCTGACAGGCTGGCAGTCATGCGAGTGAGATGCTCCTGCAAAGCTTTGGCCTCTGCAGCCTCTTTCTGGAGCATCTCCATTTTCTTTTCCTGTGATTCCAGTTTTTCTCTTTTAATTTGAAAGATGGACATTATAGTCTGGAGTTCCTCTTGAAGGGAACGATTCCTGTCTGTCGCTGTATTTGCTCGGGTTTCAGAGGCTGTGACTGATTCTTCCAGAAGTTTGATCTGACACTCCAGTTTTTCTTTATTTGCCTGCAGACTGTCCCGTTCGTGCTGCAAAACAGGGAGAAAAAGAGTCAGTGGTTCCACCTCTGTTTGCTTTTCACACCAGATCTGAACTCCTGCCGCAGTGGCAGGCACAGGCTGCCCCTCTCTCCCTGCCTCTCGGGATGCTGCAGACCTTTCCTGGGCCCCCTTGTTGCTGTGTCTTTCCCAGCTCACTCAGCCTGTCCCAGGTTCCTTTCTGCCCTTCCCCGACCTCTTGGAGCTCTACTCAAGTGTTCCTTTGGGGAGGAATAGAGCTCCAAGCGTGGACACTGAGAACTACAGCCTCAAGGGTAGAAAGCTCCAGCATGGAGGAGAATCAGCAGCCTCCAGCCTAACTGGGTTTGACACGACTATGACATCTTTTCCTCCTCATTCAGAAGAATACAATTAGGAAAGTAGAACTGGAAAGAGGTGCTCCTTAGATACAGCAAGGGAAGGCCCCAAAAAAGCAGAGAAATGGCCCTTCATGGCATCTGCCATTCTCACCAGCATGTCCTTCCTTTCCTTCTCCATGTTCTCCAACTTCCTCTGCAGAGATGCCACCTCCTGATGAAGGGTCACAGCCTCTGCCTTTCTCGCAGTGGCCTCTTCCTTCAGGGCAGTTTCTAGAGAGTTCTTGCGTTCTTCCCTCCACATCACTGCGCCAGGGAAGGGGAAGCAGAAGAGCAAAAGCAAAGCAAAGACAAACTGGTGTGCATCCTGAATCTCTGCCTGGCTGTGTTTGCCAGGCCCTAAGCCCACAAGGGCTTCCAAAGCTGACAGAAATGAGGGAAACTTCTGGGCAGAGAAAAAAGAAGAATGAAAAGGGCAAGGTTCAGAGGAATAGGAAAGTGTGTTTGTTCTTGGGCTTATGCAGAGTGGGCAGTCAAAGGGAGAGAAAGGAGCGGGGAGGCCTGTCCAGCCCTGCTACAGAGAGACCAAGAGCCTGGAGGCTCTGGGAGGGCCTGGGGTTTGGAGGAATCAAGCTGAGGCATCCAGCTACAGTTCCTTGGCAGCGACACGGCACCTGAAAGGCACCACCTGTGCCCGTGATCACTCGTAGCACAGCCAGATGGCACTGGCAGCCACGGGATCTGTCTCCCCAAAAAAGCTTCACTGGCACTGCTATGGACAAGTCTCCTGCTGGTTGCTTTTCTCCTCTCCCATCTCTGGGCACTGCAGTTTTCCTCTGCGTGGCATCAAAGATCCCCGCTGGCGAGACAGGATGGGGCAGTGGGTGGGAGAGGAGAAGCTGTACCTTCCTGGCTCTCAGCCAGCTGTTTTTGCAGCTCCTGGTTGCAGGCACTGAAATGGTCCCTCTGAGCCTGCGTCGTGCTCAGCTGCAGCTTCAAGGCCTGAATCGTCTTCGTTGCATCGTTCTGGAAGAGGTAAGAGGAGCAGAATCACCTCGCAGGGCCCCTGCTGGCAGCAGACAAAGGGCTACAAACACCAAGGCAGAAATAGCCCAGGTGGGAGAGGGCAGCTGGACCGGACTGGTAGATGTGATCGTGATCCTCCTTCCTCCCCACGGCAGTGAGCCAACCCCCCCTACAAGGACTGCCACCCATCCTGGCCTTGGCACTCTGCTTGTCCAGCAGTCCAGCAGCGGGACAGGATTGCTGGGTGCACTGGGCACACATTACCAGATCTTTCTGGGAGTGCTCCAGGTGCTGCCACAGGTCTTGCAGGGCTGCTGCCACTCTGTCCACCGTGAGCTCTGTGGGGACATCCCTGGCCTGAGAAGCAGTTGGGCTCACGATATGACCCTTTTCTGAAAAGAGAAGACGTTCTGGTTCAAGATTTAATCCCTGGGTCTCCAACAAACAAGGCCTGTTTCTCGCCGGAAGGTGGCAGTGCCTTGGCCGTTGTCCTGGAGCTCGCCTTGCAGCAGGACGTGTGTCACAGGCTGACTGATGTCAGCGCTGCCCCAAGGACGGCTGCACGGGCCCTGTGGCTTGACAGGACAAGGGCCCTTTTCCCTCCGACGCCGATCATTTCTCCCCGTACAAACACGGACTCGTGACTCTGCAGGGATGTCAATCTGCCAAGACTTCCCAAGGCCGGAGTCAGCCTAAACTGAAAGGCTGAGTCGGTCATACCAGGATGGCCATGAGCCACTCCTCACTCCACCTGCTCCCCCCACGGGCTCTGCACACGTGCTAGCCCAGCCTGCCACACTTGCCTGAGCCCCAAGTGACCAAGTCGCTGCTGTCCCTGATCATGCGGTGGAGAACCAGGAGCAGTTTGTCCAGCTGGGACTGAGCTTCCCAGTGGGCACTGCTGGCCTGTTGAGACGGTGTGGCCAAGGCCTCTGCTCCGTTCTCTGAGCTCTGGAGCCTCAAACGCAGCTCAGAGACCTCAGCCTCCAGCACCTGCACCGAGTCCCTCAAGCGCCGTTCGCCTGCCCGGGACTCCTCCAGCTCCTGCAGCAGCTGCTCCTCTCGAGCTGCCTGGGCAGCATCCTTCTCCAGCACTGCTTCCTGCAGGGAGCGGATCTGGAACATGGATGCACAGAGCCTCAGGGACAGGGCTGCTCCTGAGGCAGCAGAGCAGGCAGGAGGGCGAGGAATGAAGGAGAAATTACTTCAGGCAAAAACCACCCCGGACACAGAAGGGGCAAAGCCAAGGATTCCAGTGGAGACACACAAAGTCAAAACAAAGAAGGGAGGCAATGGCATCCTTGATGGGGCAGCTCTAAACACCAGATAAACTGGATGTGTCCTCCCCATGCTGCCACACCCACACCTGTGTCCCCACACTGCTCAGTGCCCGGCCCAGGCACAAATTCCACCTGGGACAACACTGGTAACAGCGGGATGGAGAAGCTCCAAAGGAGTCTGCTGCTGTTCCACCTCCCAGATTTCCTGCTGGGACCCGGGAGAGAACGGGGGAAAACATCAGCAGCAGACACCAGGTCCAGCCTTGGCCTCTGGGTGCAGCAGCACCCCTGGGCAGAACACGGCAGCAGTGGATGCTGCTGGGAGGGGAAAGCAGTTGGTGCCTCCAAGCCAAAGGTGGTGTTGTGTGTCCCTGGAGAAGAGGATGCCAGTGCACAGATTACCTGGGTGTTGAGCTCCTGCAGTTCTCCTATGCGGTCTGAGAAGAGCTGCTCACCCTGGTGAAGAGCAGAATAAAGCTGAGACACGTGTTTGATCTGGGCCAGGTTGTTTTCCTCCAGGCTTCTGAGGCTCAGTTCCTTCTCTTCCAGAGTTAGAGTTGGCCTGCAGAACAAGGCAACAGATGGCCATGAGAGACATTTGTGTCCCTCAGGTTCCTCAGAGGGGAATCTGGCTTAGATCAGAAATCATGGGTTTAAGATTGTCTGCCAAGCAAAGGAATCAGGATGCCAGGCTGATCCAGCTCCCAAAGGGTTCAAGTTCTCGGAGCCAAGGTGGAGCTGGTGGATGTATCCAACTCCTTGCACTGCAGCTTGGGCAGGGTTAAGACACCGACCAAACAACAGAACACCCCCTGAGAGTGGGTCTCCAACAAACAAGGCCTGTGTCTTCAGGAAAACTGCAGTTGAAGAAATGAAATGAAATGAAAAAGAAATGAAAGAAAAGAGAAAATGAAGCACAGCATCCAGAGAATGAAACACATCTGCATGGACAGTTCGGAACTCTGCCACTTCGGAAATGCTGGCAGATGCAAAGATCAGGAAGGGAATCCATTCATCACAACGCAGTCCCACCGGCTTTCATTTACCTGCCTTTTTCCCTCTCTAGGGCCTCGCTCCCATCTTGCTGAGCTTTGTGGACAATCAGTTCCTGGGACCCTCTGGGGGCTGCCAGCCGAGATGTCAACTCTCCCACCTCAAGTCAAACAGAACGAAGCAGTCAGAGGCTACAGCCACAGCCTGTCACTCTCAGCCACAGCAGAGGCTGTGAGGAAAGGCAAAGGACAACTTCCCGTTTCTCCCTGTCCTGAAAGGACCAGATTCACAATGGCTACGGACAGCTTGTTTTGAACTCTCACTGGGTCACCAAGGGCACCTGAAAAAGCACCTCCCAAACCAGGGCTGGCAGGAAGAGGCCAGCAGGAATCCATGCTGATGGTGGCCAACCAGCAGCCCAGAGGACTAGCCCAGCTGTCCAGGGCAGCAGCTGAGATTCAGCAGAGCACTGAGGGTCCTTCAGAGCAGCTGCCATGGAGCCCACAGCACGAGGCAGCCCCAGGGACCACCCCACCACCTGCTGCTCTGCCATGGACAGGCAAGAAGGGCACAGACCCCCTGCTGGATGACTGCGGTGCCACTGCTGTTTCACTCACCTGCTTTTCAAGAGCCTCCCTCTGCTCAAGGAGGAGATTCATTTCCTCTTTGATGCCTTGTAGTTCTTCTTTGTGCCTCTGCTCCACTGCCTGGATTTCACTCCGAGCTTCCTGCAGCTCAGCTTGCAGCTTTGCCTTGATGGTCTGGCAACAAAATGCAGGGCAACTTCCTGGGACCTGCCCTCAGGCTCAGCTTTTTCCACTTTCTCTTTCAAAATCCCATTGCTTCAGCTACTTTTTGGCTTCTCTACCCAGCTCTGTTTCCATTGCAAGCCTTCCTTCCTGGGGCTGAGCTCTGGAGCTCACCAGACTCTGTGCTCCCAGGGCCTGAAGCAGCCCTTGCCTCCTCAGTCCCAGCACCTGCCTTTTGTGCCCTTGTCACTGCCCTGCACTCTGTTCCTTCCTGCTCAAACTTACCTGCTCCTCCTCCCGCTGCACTTTCACCTTCTGCTTGAGCTGCTGGAGTTGCTGGCAGGTTTGGCTTAGCTCTCTCCGAATTTGGAGCAGTGTTGCTAAGACAGCACTCCAATCCCTCTGCATTTCCAGCAGGACCTGCAAAGAAAGAAAGAGCAGAGGGGTTCACACTTCCCCTGCAACATCTGTGTGGTGAGAGGCAAAGACTGATGGGCTCACGTGTGCTCAGAGCACTCAGCTGCTGCTCCCCTGGGCCATTGTCTTCCCCTGGGGAGACTCAGTTTCCCAGGAAGTGACTTAAATCACAGCCCAGGAGACATCTCCAGGTCTCTATTCAGAAATACTCCAGAAGAGTCTCTAACAAGTTTTTTCTCTTGTCAGCATCCCCATGCCCACAAAACAAAAGTCCTACAAACTCAGTCGTGCTATAAACACCTATCAGTAAACATCAAAAGAGGGCCAGTGAGAGCAGTGAGGATACTCCGAGCTAAGTATTAGAAAAACAGAACACAAGAGCAGTGCAAAAATTTCAACTGGAAGCTGACGTTTCTACCTGGTTTCCTATGAGAGGGCTCATTCCTGAGCCCAAAGATAGCCCTGTTCACCTTTCAGCTCCCCAATTCAGCGTAGAAGACATGCAGGGCACGCTGCACAGCCCCACATCCTGCTATCTCCCACAGCTCCAGCCTTGCAAAAAGTCACACCAATTCTCCTTTCACAATCACTACCTCTCTCTTGGCATTTTCAAAGCTACTTCCTTCCTCTACTGGTTGAGCCTGCAGGGTGGCCACTTTCTGCTTCATCTCCAACAGCACCTTCTCGGGCTCCCACTCTGTCTCTGCCTTCTCTTCTTCCCATTGCTCCAGCATCTCCTGCACCTCTGCATGGTGCCTTTCAGGCTCACTTGCCTGAGGAGGGGAGAAAAAAATCTTCAAGATGAAATCCCAGCAAAGCTTCTGACCAAAAAATGTGAAGCTTCATTCCTCACAGAAACCCCAACCTGAAAAGAGCATGGGCGTGGCTTTCTGCCCTTCGGAAACCCTGTCCTGTCCGGGCACCGAAGAGGAGGCTGAGCTGGTGCAAGAATCACAGAAGCATTGCATCATTTTCATCGGGAAAGACCTTCCAAGCACTGAGTCCAAGCCTTCAGAAAAGGAGATGTCACCTTCTCCTCTCTGATGCCCCAGTCACAAGGCCTGAAGGACCAGGGACAAGGGGCCTGTTCCATTCACTTGCAGCCCAAACCTAATCCCTCTGTCCACCGTGGAAGCACAGCAAGAAAGGAACCGAGTGACAGCAGCACTGTTGGCATCTGTTCCGTGTTGGCATCTGCTCCTTGGCCGGTGGGACTCGGAGACCATCCTGCCCTCAGCTGCCACGCTTTGGGCGCTACCCAAGCTGCTCTGGAACTCGTCTCACACCCAGCTGCAGCCATGGCTGCATTTACTGTCCCAGCACCATCCGTGGGTCTTCACGCGCCCCCGAGTCCGAGCTGCTGGCTCTGCTGCCCGGCCCAGCAGCGGGAGGCCCCTGGCAGAGGATTGCTGCCCTTTCACACCCTCTGGCTCTGCTTGTGCTAAGCCAGCCCACAGAGCTGGCCTGGACAATTCAGAAGCGAGTTGTCTCCTACCAGGTCTTGCAGGAGCTTGTCTGTTTCCAGTTGCTGAGCAGCTCCCTGAAGCCTGAGGCTTTCGTGACACTGCTGCTCTGCTTGCAAGAGCTGTTGTGCTGTGTCTTCCTGTTCCTGCTTCCTGAGAGCTCTCTCTGCTTCCAGCTCACGTTGGAGGCGTTTCACTTCCCCTGCAAACACGACCAACAGCAAGACTCAGAGTCTTTGCTGACTTTCCTGATCTCAGGCCCTTTCAGTGTCAGTGTAGGAGGGCCCTGCCTCCAGCCCCGTCGCTCCTCAGAAACCCTGCAGACACAGGAGGCTTTCCAGCAGCTTCTGCTGGGGCAGCACCACAAACAAAGCACATGAGGCTCTCACCTTCTATTGCTACCTTGGTGACTGTGAGCACTTGAGCTTCCAAATGGTTCCTGTTGAGTTCCAGATGAGATACCTGCTGCTGAGCAGCAAACAGGCTGGATTCCAGGCTCTCGTTCTGTGACCTAGAGGTTGCAAATATGGAGAGAAATGAGTTTCTTGCTCCTGACAACCACAGGGAGTTATTCCAGTAGGCCGTGGCTCAAGACCCCCCACTTGAGCATGGAAAGTGGGTCACATGGAAACTGGTACAGAGAAGGCACGTTTGTGCCTTTTCAAGAGCAAAGCAGGGCCCTCTGAGGGAGTGCCCAGGCCTTCCTTATGGCCTGGCACAGCACAGCCAGCCCAGCCCAACCTGACCTCAACACCAAACCTTCAGCTGCTGTTCCTGACCTACGACTCTGGGGAGCTGTGCCCACACAGGCTGGGCCGATGAGCAAAAGCCCAGCCTCTGCTCACAGCCCTTCTCTCATCAGCACTTCCAAGCTGCTCTGCAGGGGGACAGAACAGAATCTTGTCCTGGCTCACTCCTGACTTTTTAATGCTCTTCATAATGCACATAGATGTACATCCTTTCCCAGACACCCTGTATTTAGGAGACTACAGAATTACTTTGGATGATAGAGTAAAATCTCATTCACGGCAGCATTTGTAAAAAATAAGAACCAGATTTTGTCTGAAGAAGAACTATCTGAAAGGAGAAATTGGCATCCTGCAGTTTAAACTCTTGGAAGGTCAAGGAATAGACTTGCCAACTTTATTCCAGTGGTGCTAGCTGAGCAGGCAGTAGCCCAAGTGACTTGTCCCTCTTTACAAGGGAAGAGCGACGGTCCAAAGGGACCTTGGCAGCTTTGAGAGGTGGGTGCCCATCCATGATGAGCAAGATTACCCAGAGGCTGTTGAGAATTCCAAAGAGGCTTCCCTGCTGCTCTCTAACCAGCTCCAGGTCCTTCCCCACACTTCTCAAGAGTGTGCTTGGAAGATTTTCAGCAGGAACCTCTGGCTTCATGCTAAATGGCAGCGTCCTACTCCCAACATCCCAAGGTAAGAGCCTGGAATTCTGGAGATGAAACTTCAGTTCTGAAGATCAGGATCATGTCAAGCTACATGGTAAGGACAGAGGGATGTTCAATGCCCAGAACATGGAACCAAACCCAGAGAGAAACTTGAGGTTTCACTCAACATCTGCATGGTTTAACTACTACTCAATTCAGAGCTGGGCTGGCTTGCTTTGGACTTCCCACAGGAGTGTGCACAGGGGCACAAACAGGAGCCCAAGGCTCAGGAGAGCTTTTCTGGCTTTAGCTGTCAGAAAAATAACCTTTATATCATGGCACGCCTTTTTTTTTCCCCTTGGGACTCTTCCTTTTTCTGTCCAGAGGAAGTGAAAATATCTGAAAAGTGTCTACTCCCTGCCTTTACCTGGCCTCTGCCAGCTGCTCAGAAAGGCCTCCTCGGTGCCACTCCGTGGCTGCCGGTCGCCCCTCGAGGGCTGCCTTCTCCCAGCCCCGCAGCTCCTTCTCTCTGCAGCCCTGGGCCAGCACCTGCCCTCGGCCAGAGGATTCCCAGCGCAGCTGCTCCAGAGCCCTGCTCGATGACTCTGGCTCCTGGGAAACCTGGAAGCGGGACAAGGTACAGCTCGAGCCCTTCCTCGGGAGCCCTGTGCAGAGCCAGCCAGTGCCTCGCGGGCAGCCAGAGGACGAGGAGCTCCTGTGCTCTGGGCTCAAAGTTCCACAGCATCTGCCCTCTGCAGCTCTGAAACCCTGGGCTGCCAGAAGGGCAGTGTTCCCTTGGAAGTGCTGTGGCTGGCCTGAGACCAGAGAGCTCCTTCCCAACAAACATCCCCGCTCCAAATTCCGTGCTGTCACACAAAAATACTGCATCTTCCACAGCTGCCACTTGGCAAACAAAATTTCTATCAGTGGTGAATATTTTCAGGAAAGGTTGAGGAAAGCAATTTTGCTTGCTGAAGCAAGTGAAAGTACACAGGGTTTCTCCTTCTCTAGAAAACCTCACATCAAAGTGTCACCTCCTCCAGTGTGCAGAGCAGCTCTCTGCAACGAGGGGATGCTTGGCCGGGAAACGGCTCTTGTGGTGAGCACGCAGTGACTGGTGGAAGTCTGGCTGATGCGGCCAGAGCAGACTCCATTTGTGCAGCAGTTCACACCAGCAATACCATTTCCTTGTTGTACACAAAGAAGGTGTCTAAAGGCCCTGGCTGGTCTTCAAGCCTGGGTTTGAGCTCTTCTCTTTCGGACAAAACCTCTGCTGTGTGTTTGCCAAACCTACCACACACTCCAGAACTGAGACTGCCTGACAGAGACCATCAGGAACAAACCCTTCTCTCGCTGCTGTCCTGTAACACCCAATCCAAGCCTCCCCCGGCACAGCCTGGGGCCGTTGCCTCTCATCCTGTCCCTGTTCCCTGGGAGCAGAGCCCAACCCTCACCTGGCTCCACCGTCCTGTCAGGAGGTGTGGAGAGCAAGAAGGTCCCCCCAAGCCTCCTTTTCTCTAGGCTGAGACCCCTCACCTCCCTCAGCTGCTCCTCACCACATTTGTGCTCCGGACCCTTTCCCAGCTCTTTTCCCTGTTTTAGGGGCTCTGTGGCTACCTAAAGTAACAAATCATCCAGAGTTGTGTAACACTTTGCTGATGAACGTGCGTGTGCCCTCCTGAGCCTGGTGCACAGCAGTGTCCCTGTCTTCTACCGCCAGGAACAGCACCTGGGCTGATCCTGCTGGCACAACTCCCTCTCCCACAGGTGTCTAGGAATAAGGTGTCCACACCCTCCCCAGAGCTGTGATAACATCATCCTTCTCCTGCTCCAGCAGATTACTATGAAGCTGAGAGTCCTCCAGTGTCTGTCTCTTGACTTCCAGCTCGCTCTGCAACAATGGGTGTTGTCCCTCGAGTGCAGCCAAGTCCTTCACTCTATAAGAAAGGGGAGCACAAGTTTTTAATGGAAAACCAGTCTCCTTTTCAAAACCAGCCTCCATCCTGTCCTGCTGCTCCGCCTTTTCTGCCTGGGCTGACGCTTCCTTCAGCTGCTTGGTGTCCTTCTGACGCAGACACGAGGCTCCTGGCTCCAGGCTTCCCAGGCATCGCTGCAGCTTTTCCCTGGCCTTCTCGAGGTTTGCACAGTCACTGCAGAGACAAGGCTCAGTCAGAAGAATGAAGAGGCCTGAAGAGTCACCACTCTCATTTTCAGCACCCCAGGATGGAGCTGGTGACAGGGGGCTAAGGAAGACCTCACTCTTTCTCTCCAGAGGCAAAGGGAAAAGAAAGCAGGCTTTTGCCTTCCTTCAGTGAGAAGCAGTGGCTGGGAAGGGGCACCCAAAGAACAGAATTCAGAGCAGCAGCATGGCAAGAGGAGGAGTCTTATCTTCCACTACTGCTGTTTGTCTCCGAGACAGCCTTGGGAGTCACAGCAGAGCATGAAAAGCCCTGACAGGATGATGCCCAGGTGCCACACTGAGGCCTACACATGGTAGGGCAGGTGAGCTCTTTGCCCAGAACACCTCTGAACTGCCAGAACTGGAAGCAGGTGGCCTCTGCAACACAGGAGGAGGAGGAGGAGGAGGAGGAGGAGGAGGGGGAGGAAACGCTCACCTTCTGAGGGTTTCTACTAAAGACTGCAGCTGCTGCTGGTCACTGCTGGACCTCTTGCATTTCTTCTCCAGTTGTTCAAGCCTATACTGCACCTCACTGCACTTCTCCTCATGCTGTCTCTGCTGCTGCAGCAGGAAATGGTTCAAGTCCTGCCTGGCAGAAAGCTCTTCTCTCGGGGCCTGCAGGAACGGGCAGGGAAAGAACAAATGACCANAGAATGAAGAGGCCTGAAGAGTCACCACTCTCATTTTCAGCACCCCAGGATGGAGCTGGTGACAGGGGGCTAAGGAAGACCTCACTCTTTCTCTCCAGAGGCAAAGGGAAAAGAAAGCAGGCTTTTGCCTTCCTTCAGTGAGAAGCAGTGGCTGGGAAGGGGCACCCAAAGAACAGAATTCAGAGCAGCAGCATGGCAAGAGGAGGAGTCTTATCTTCCACTACTGCTGTTTGTCTCCGAGACAGCCTTGGGAGTCACAGCAGAGCATGAAAAGCCCTGACAGGATGATGCCCAGGTGCCACACTGAGGCCTACACATGGTAGGGCAGGTGAGCTCTTTGCCCAGAACACCTCTGAACTGCCAGAACTGGAAGCAGGTGGCCTCTGCAACACAGGAGGAGGAGGAGGAGGAGGAGGAGGAGGAGGGGGAGGAAACGCTCACCTTCTGAGGGTTTCTACTAAAGACTGCAGCTGCTGCTGGTCACTGCTGGACCTCTTGCATTTCTTCTCCAGTTGTTCAAGCCTATACTGCACCTCACTGCACTTCTCCTCATGCTGTCTCTGCTGCTGCAGCAGGAAATGGTTCAAGTCCTGCCTGGCAGAAAGCTCTTCTCTCGGGGCCTGCAGGAACGGGCAGGGAAAGAACAAATGACCAATAAGGAGCAGGGAAGATGGCTCCAGAGAGCTGGGAGAAGCAGCAAACACAGAGACAGCTCCCCGGAAGGCAAAAGCTATGCCGAGGGGGTGGGCATCTAGGAGACAAAAGCAGTAGAAGACAGAGCTGGAGGACCAGCAAGGCAGTGCAGGACCACAAATGCCAAGGTGAGAAAGAAAGGGCCTCAACTGGCTGATTGAATGGACCCCTGAGACATCTCTTCCTATCCCAAGAAGAAAGGGTGTCCATTCATGGAGAACCAGTCCAAAATCCAGATAAATGTACAAAATCGGCTTCTACGCTGAGCATGGTTTGCGCTGAGTGCATTTATTCCTGGGATTACAGTGACATTAAATGGGGCCCTGTGAGGTCAGGTTCCTGCTACCGTTCTGCAGTCCCTGCCACAGACCTTGGGGAGCCGACGGAGGAGAGAAGTCTCCTTTGGGGGAAAACAGAGCGACAGAAACGAGGCACAGAGACACGACCCCCCTTCAGAGCAGACAGGAGACCCATGGCAGAGCAGCGTCTCCCTTCCAGGCTTCCTGCACTTGCCTTCCCTAAACCCCACTGCAAAATGGTCCTGAGCCAGCTCAGCACAGTTATACTCACCTCAGGGGCTCCTTGGGAGAGTCGCTGGTGAGAAGGTATTTGGGAAGTGAACTGCTGGCTCATTCTGAGCCCTCGAGCTTCCTGGAGGAGCACAGGTAAGCGCACACTCAGACTGCATGGCTGGCCCTCAGGGAGTCACCCTTAAATGCTGCCAAGCCAGGAGCCCCCCGCTCCCTCCCAGGCTTGTCCCCAGAGCCAGCAGCAAAGCTGCCGCCAGCTCTGGAGCAGCCAACTGTTAATCCCTTGTTATTCCCAAGGGGAACCTTTCCCTGTGGGACAGCCAGGCCCAGCCAGCCCCGCACTGGGCTTGGCACAGGGAGAGCAGCAGCTTTCTCACCCGCTGGGTCTCCATCTGCCCCTTGGCAGGAGCAGCGTGCAAATGCCAACACCCAGGGGAGGCTGCCAGTAGCAAGGTTAAATGTCAGTGTCCAGAGGCCATTGGCCTTTGCAGGGTCCAAACCCTGATGTCCAAGGGTCTTTGGCCTTTGCAGGGTCAATAGCACGATATCAAAGTGCCATTGGCCTTTGCAAGGTCCAAACCCCAAGGCCCAAGAGCTGTTGGCAGCTGCAGAGTCCAAATCCCAAACATTCCATGGGCTGTTGACAGTTGCCAGGGTCCAAACGCCAACATTCCAGGGGCTCTGGGAGAGCCCTTCCCCTGGCTCTGCCCCCATCCCAGCTCCCTGCTGGCCCTGGCACTTGCTCTGCCACCCCCATGTCCCCACAGCCCTGCTGGGCAGCTGGGTGGGGGCCTGGCTCATAACATGAGTTCAAAGTTTTGGGTCCAGACAGCATCAGTTTTAAGGATTGAAAGGAATGAGACAGATTTGTCTTTACAAACAAACTGTGGTGAGAGGTGAAAGAAGCAATGGGAAGAACCATAAATTCCATAGGAAAAGAAAAGGGGGGGAGGGGTACACATTAGAAGGGGTCTGTGTTAGACGATTTGGGAAGTCTGTACCTCTCAAGTACCTCAGCTGATGAGGAAAGAGCGAGGGAAATGCAGCTGGGAAATCAGGATAAAAAGGAGGCTGCGTCCTCCAGCAATTTGAGAGACCCATGGGAAATGCCCATGACCTCTCCCTTTATTCAAACAAAGTAACAGGACTCCTCTGTCTCCTTTTTGGACATAAACCTCTGGTGTTTGTGGATTAATTTTCCTGACAAAATGGGGGCTCAGCTGGGATGTTTCCACCATCCAGGGGCGGTGGGCAGCAAGCAGAGCTGAAGTTGCCTCACCCAGTTTTGGTGATCAGCTCCCCTTGGTGGTGGCCAGCGCTGGGCAGTCAGTTGGGTTCCTGAGGCTGTCCAGGAGACAGCGGAGCGGCGG
>VZRQ01003891.1:94916-132131 GCA_013397975.1 Machaerirhynchus nigripectus | reverse complement strand
CTCGGACTGCTTGGCCGCAGTGGGCACCACCACATGCACCGCAACAAATGCCAGGGATAAGAAACTGGAAATTATCCAGTGCTGTAAAAAATAAAAGCTTAGGGGAGAAAAAGAGTTTCAAAGCAAGTGCTATGTTAGCAAAAAAAGATAAGGTTCAACAAGGCAACAAAAGGGGAAACAGTGATCTACAGTTCAAGAAAAACAGATTTTGTAGGTAGCCAGAAGACTGTAGCAGTTACCAGGACTACAGACCTGGTCACACAATGTAGCTGGGAAACATTACAGCTGAGTGTCCTTCTTCACTAGGAAAACTAAATGTTTGCAGTCTTCACATATGAACCCATGAGCTCTTTGGAGCAAAGATTACGTGCATGTAAACATAAAACACCATCAGTACTCAAGTCATTAAGAAGAGTAACAAAATGTTCTGCACAGCTCCCAAAAGAGCAGGTAACTACACCAGAGACTTGTCTAGACAACCATCATTAATTCTTGCAAAAATGTTACCAGAAGAAAATTCTGATTCCATTTGGAAGGATGACATTTCACTTCCCTTTGCAACTGGCAGCTATTTATTTTTGATTAAAACTACATCATCTTAAGACCATAAATCAAGGCTATAGCCTTGTGCTTCTGTGGACAGCTGGCCACCTGCCCTCACAGCAGCAGTGAATTTTGACATGCACCAACAAGATTTTCATCACTGATCTATGCATTCAAACATGGATGGTGTTTGCAGAAGACTTACCGACAAACCACCTCACTGCAGCAGATCCCAGGAGGTCTGGACTCCTAGGTCAGCTCCATCCCTGCTCAAGTGGTCTTTGCTACTGTCAGCACGGGATGCACTCCCACCAGAGCTTATCTCAGATGAGTAAGGAACAAGAGCCTCAACTGTTTGCTGGCCTGCAGTTAAAAGCCTTGCAGTAGCCTTCAGCCATTAAAATACATGTGGCCCTGTTTCTTATAATCTGTGAAAGTAGGGTACTCTGTATAGTCAGATGACAAGAGGGAGGTTATAGAGCCATTTCAGTTCACCTTCAACGGTCACAGAGGCTTTTAATTGCAGGCTGTACTCCACAGGGATTGCCTTGCCTGTCCCCGTGGTGAAGCAGGTGCTGTTTACCATTCTCACCCTCCCTCAGGAATTTTCCAAAAGGAAAATAGCAGCCTCCTTGAACAAGGCCTGTAGAAAACATGCTGATGAGGATATGAGCATTTGATCCCATCTCTTGTCTCTTATCAATTTGAGAGACCTTTTTGCTAAATCTAGGAAGTTACAGTTTATGTATCCACAGCTGATTCCAACAGGCTTCCCTGATGGCACTTCATGTCAGATCCTGAGCTGTGTCCATTGCCACAAAGACAGACACAAAGATGCAGCTCTATCGCACTGCATCTTTGATAGCTTTATTAATTTTCTTTGTAGTAAACCATCTTCACCCCATTATAACAGGAATTAGAGCCTTACCTTCTCTGTGTATGCTGAGGTCCAGAAAAAGCTTTGATTCCATGGGGAATACAGGATTTTCCATTTTGACAGATTTCTTTTCCCTTTTACAATCAGTGCAAACTTCCTGACTGGCTATCCTATAAGTTCAATTTTTTGAGAAAAATACAGACCTTTTATTCTATGATTTACACAGCTGTTGGTATAATGCTGATTATGTTTTATACTTTCATGTCTGAGGGGCAGTTCAGCTGGTAACAGTCTAGTACTGTGCATGTAGAAAAGAAGTATGTGCATTGAAAAAACTCTTTAGAGGGAGAATGGTAGATTTCCATTTCCCATTGAAAAAACTGTGGTCCTTTGTGGAGAAATCTCTCTTACTAAGAAGTGTTAGAACAGTTTTTAATAGGCTTTTACAATGTGAGTGTTTAGGAATTGAGAAACCTCCCACTTGCCTGACTAAGCAGGCAATGAGGGCTCTCCCAATGACTGCCCCACTCAACTGGTTTACAAAGCATCTCCCTGACACTGGGGAAAAAATGTGCAAAGAATAAATTCTCAACATTTCACTGAGATTTCAGCTATTATTTGTTCTTGTCCTTTCTCTCTGGAAAACACATTTTCTGCTGAGAAACACCAAAACAAAGCAGGTAAAGAATTTCAAGAAGTTGTTGCATAGGAAGTGCTGTACCAGGTTAGACCAAATCTTCATCTCATCTTGTGTGCCATCACTGGCAGCTGCCAAAATCCAGTGCTCAGGGCAGGGCAGAGTGATCGTGTTGAGAAGCTGCCTCTGAACACTGTCCCAGGAGCAACTGGCAGCACAGGATGTTGTCAGCCAGGGCAGCTGGGTTTGTCATTAGCAGCTTCCAGTGGCTTTTGCTTTGAGAAGCTCAGTGCCTTTTACATTCCTGACGGAATTTAGCACCTACCTGCTTCTAATCCGGTGCCGATGAGTTCCCAAGCTCAGCTGCAGGTCACATGAAGATTCACATTCCTGTGGCACAGCATGTGATGAAAAAGACCTTGAGCTGTTTTTCCTCTGCCCTCATACCTGTGTCTTTCAGTGTCTACAGAGCCCTCTCAGCAACACCCTGTTAGCTCCTCTCTGAGGTAAAACCCTCACATTCCTTGGGCAGAGGCTATGCTGCCTCTGGTCATCTCCTGCCTGTGGTAGAGCTTTTCTAACTTCTGCCATATTCCTGCTTAGACATGGAAACAGAATTCCACTGAACATCCAGCATGTGGGCACATCAGGAATTTACACAGCATCACAAGTAGATATTTCCTATCCTCCTTCCAAGTAATTCAGTTTTCAGTCCCAAGCAAATTAAAGTTTTCTGGACTACTCCTGATTTTTTGTGCTTTCAAAGATCTAATACAAAATCACCATCTCATTTCCAAGTGGATATAGCAATAGTATCTTCAGTCCAGAAACTAAGGGCAACTGCCCCTTTCCTATAAGAAGTTCAGATTTTTATCCGTCTAGAAGATGTTCATAAAGAAGAGGAGGCTTTGCTGAAAAAAAAATCCCAGCTGGTCCAGGAAGGAAACTTTCACAGACAGTAGGCTGAACTGTGAGGTTCATTGCACCTGATCTTTCACAACACTAACTCCTATCCCAAGCAAAGCTGTGCTTCTCCCAGCATCACTGAGAAACTGTGTTCCCAACACAGGGCACAGCTCCTGCCTCTTCCATCACTCCCCCGACTAGCACTGTGCCTGTCATGTTGCTAATTAGCCCACAGCATGATTAGTCAGGTCAGACATATTGTAAGTTCAGTTCTAGAGGCTGTTAAACCCTGATATTTGAGTTAACCTTTAACTAAAATATTTATAAGCACAAACCATCCTCTCCTAGCACACTGCACCAGACAAGACACTGGAAATAAATTGGGCTAGTGAAAGTTAAGGATTAAGAAACAGCAATAATCAGAGGAAAAGACAGCAGACACTGTTTTAATGGTAGGTTGCCCTGAGTTTACAGTCAGGAGACATCAAAAGGAAAGCTACAGTAACTCCACAAGTCAGTAACTTTTTCTGTAAAAGGTGAAAACAGTAACTACAGTTCAACCAATAGGTCAAGAGAAAACAGATATGTTTGAAAGGGTAAGTGAAAAGAGTAACATGGAACATTTCTAAAAATACTACTGGTATTAATAGAAAGACATGAGCTAGCACTTTAGCAACAGACAGAGGACTCAGCGGCTCCTCTTCTCTAACCCCACCTTCCTTTGTGGGCCTCAGCGAGCCAGGCTTGGTATCGATCTGAGGCATTTGTAAGGCTCTACCATTTCATTTCTTTCTACATAAATCAACAAGTTTTAGCAGAAACCCTCATGCGCTTTTAGGAGTTCCTGGCACATCTACATTTTTGTGTAAAAATAGCAAGCATGGGCATTTTTTGAATTTTGGTTATGTCACTTTCTGTAATGAGGAGCATTTTTAGTTCTTTGGCAGTTTTATTGTTGTTAGAGAAATAACAAGGAAATTCTGAAATACTAATCTGCTGTTTGGGGTCTGTGTCTTGCTCAGGAGAAAACACTGCTCATTACCTTGGAGATAAGATGCTTATGAGAATTTATGCACATTTCTAAAACACAGCAAGAGATGACAATACAGTTCAGGTTGTGACTGGTTGATTTATTTGACCCCTTATGTAAAGGAGAGGTCACAGACCAGGGGACAAGCACTGGCCTTGTGCTTCTTCCAGACTTCCAGGTAGGCTTTGCAGGGCTGGGTGTACCATGGGCCTGAACCTTCTTGGCCCAGTGGAGTTAACCTCACCATTTCACTGGCTGGGCTGCCTACCATCTTTGACTGGAAGCTTGTAGCTCTACTTTGCTCAAAAGACTCAGGCCAGATACACACACAAATGATACTGAGCAAGCTGAGCACGCTGCTCATCAGTGGTTATCCATCACCCAGCTGCACATTCTTACTGCTTGCTCTAAGTGCAAGGTGGCTTATAACTACCACAGGCAAACCATTACATGTGCCTGCGACTGTTAAAATCTCTCTGAGGTTTGTATTCATTTCTAAAGGATCTATTTATAGGTGAAAAATAATCTCCATATTTTTAGAGACACATTTGCTGGACCCTATTAGTGACAGCAGCCAGATCTAAAATAGCCATCCACTTAAAAAGGTAAGAGAGTTTTTTCCATGCCCTTCGACTGAGACGGTGGATTTTTGCACATATTGAAATTCCATCTCAAGAGCACACGCTATGCAGAAAATTCAGGTCTCTCATTGCAGTCGCACTCCTGTAACAATTGTGCAGACTCGCCCCACAAAGGTAGGGGTACACAAGAAGTATAACCAAAAGCCAGAGAGAAAATTATCTAGTGGGTAGAGAATAACTTACGGTAAAAACAAGGTTGAAGCTAAGGTGTCCTTGTGTCACATCTGGGGTACTTTTACTTGGGAACAAATTGCAGTAAATTTTGTAGCAAAAGTCTGATGCTACATGTATGAATGCACATGTATCAATCTGTGAAAGGTAATAGGATGACTTTTCTGAGAAAGGTATGAGGTCTAAGCAGCAATCTAGAATTTTCTTTGTTTCAGAGCTAATAAAAGGAGGAAAAAGATAAGAGAATCTCTTTTTACATAGATAAAGTATGGAATAAAAGGATTTTTTAAGATTTCTTCTGGAATTTCCTTTAGAATTGGCTGACATTTGTGATGACAGTTACATGTTTCAATGCAGATGGAGTTGAAAAAGCTCACATGTGCTATGCATGAAAAATGCATAGATATTAATCATGGTGGGTTATTGTATCCTTCCATTGTGAGGTGTCTGCTGCTTTTGGGTTAAGTCCTAGAGAAAACATATTGGATTTGAATGTACTGCTGCAGGAAAGGATGAAAGGCAATAGGTCACCTGGATTTAATTTGAAACCTTTGTGTTTATTAAAAACTATTTTAAAAAAATAACTTATGATACATAAGATATAACTGGAAACACTAGCAAACCAGAAGGGCAGCAAACAACTACATCAGTTTGGGAGGTAACTGAAAAGCATCACCAAAAATAGAATCTAAGGAAGATTAGGGATTCTTAACTGATAATAAATTACCTTAGGAGGTTGCACAGTGACAATCTTAAGGGCAGGTTGGACCGAAACACTTCTCTGAAGGGGTGCTTTTTACTTCCTATATCCTTGCCGCTAGGTTCTTCTCCTCTCTCTCATCACTGCTGTGCTAATGAGAGACCATCTTCCATCAATTTGTTCCTGTCACTGACCCTGACTGCTATGCTTGTGTGCCGTATATCTAATGTAATTGAATTAATCTCCTTTTACTGTAGAAAACTGAAATAGTGCCCACTGGTGATTACTTTCATTTTTCCTCTCTCTACACTGTAAACATAGCTAATATGTCTTCACAGAGAACTCTCCCATGGAAAGAAAACCCATAAAAATTCTGAAAGTAAATGAACAAGCAGGCAGACATAGAGATTCACATGTGGATAACCACCATGGCTTGTTTTCATTAAGGGGTTCATGCCTGTGGTAGTTGCAAAAGCTGATTGATTGAAGTGACAGTGATTTTTAGCAGTCAAGGTGCAGGCATTAGATGGACTGTAAATCTGATGTTGCTATGAAAGCATAATGGTGAGATGATTGACAGATAAATAGACAGATAAAAATAAACCTATAGATAGTCTCTCTGTGCTCATATTTATGGTGTTTCCATCTGTGGCTTGGTGTGATCTTGCTTCATCACTTTCCCTGAAGATTCGTTTCTGCATCTCAGAAAACTTGTGCAAACTGGTTTGTGAGAAGTTAAAGAGAAACATGCTTCTCCACTATTTCATGATGTCCTCTTCCCTTACTCTCTTTTTCCCTAGTACACACAAAAGATCCATTCATGCTTGAGAAACTTGTGTCACAGCCCAATGAACTCTCGGACTGGATTCTGCTGCTGAGACAGCTAGCTGCAGATACCTCACTGCTCTGAAGAAAAATTACACCTACGCTGTATTGTGATTTGTCTTCAGATGCATTCAGAGTGTTAAAATCCAGCTCCACAACAATGACGTGACAGATCAGAGAGAGGGGGTGAGCCTTAAAAGGGCAGCAAGCCTCTCTGGCAGGGACATCTGTTGGAACACACACAGTCCTGAGAAGGGGCAGAAGGATCAGTGTGCTGTACACCTCCTGCACTGAGGACTGTAGAAAACATCTGTGAATTTAAGCAGAACACATGTGAAATTATCTTTAAAAAAGAAAGTGAAATACATTGTAAATTTAAGGTCTGAAGCGTGGTGGCATGGTTCATATGATCACATAGAGAATCACAGAAGTGTTACCTGGGATGGCACCCTGGACATCTTTGCTCTGATCTTCCATCTGAGGCAGGGCTTTCTCCATATCTCTGACAGGTTGGTGGGGCTTTGCCTAGCCAAGCCTATAAAGCCTGTAAGGTTGGATACCCCTCCATGGAGTGCTGCATCACCTCCTTGGGAGTAGGATGCCTGTCCTGAGCTTGCAATGATGCCTTTTCCTGGTCTTAAAATCAAGAGGCGAACACGGTTAGAAGGGGAAAAGAGTATTACCTTGGTATTTATTGTAAGGATCCTTAGGTGCACCACGACCAGGTCGAATGCACCTCCATGCACCCCCGCAATGGCCACCGCAATCCCCCCTCTATATCTGGTCTTACATTCTAGGTCTTACTAATTAGCATATCTATCAAAATTCCCCAATGAGAGGCTCGAATGAGCCCCCCTCTCTAAGGAACCCTCCCCTGGATGGTTCTATCTTAGTTTACAAAATGTGTTCTGGAGAGGACCTTGGGGCCTGGGCACACTGGCACCCTAACTACAAAGCCTCTAAAATGTTTAGTCTCTTAGCTTAACAAACAAGTCCAAGAATGTAGGCAAAAGCACCAAGAATACAGAAGTTGCAAAAAGGTATAACAGGGGTATAAAAGAAAAGACAAAAATCATCACGGCATCAGCAAGCTGCTGAGGCCTGATCTCACCAACTGCTGCTACCCCACTCCCTTGGCAGTCACCCTTCGCACAACTACGGGCTACTCTTAGACTGTGCTGTAGACTCCTCTTTGCAGACCAAGCCACCTCAGCTCCTCCAGTCTTTCCATGTGCCTTGGGACCTGAAGTCTCAGCTAGACACTTGGAGGTGCCTTTTGTCCCCCTTGAACAGAAGGCTAGATTCTTGGCACAGCACCCTGAGTGCAGCCTCACCCAGGGCCATGGACACAGGGTTCATAACGCTCCACGATGCTTTGGCTATATTATCCAGTATGTGATGCGCCTTCATCATATAGTGCCCACTGTAAAGGACAGGAGGAAAAATCTGAGAATGGAATTTATGTAGCATGATTACAAGTTATTTTCATACAAGCAGTACTTGCTGACAAGCATGTTTTCTGCTGCTGTTTCTTACTTCCTTTTAAAGTTCACCAGACACACTTTTTAAAGTTCATCAGGACAAAGACAAAAAAATGCTTTTGCAGAAGTGATTAGGAGTGTGGGAATGTACATGGTCCTCTAAAACTTGTTAGGAACATAGGTAAAACAGCTATCTTTCTCTTGTATTTTTAAATCAACATGGAGCCTGTATTGACATGGCTCCTAAAAACCATAATTCTTTAGCCAGGCAGTGGTCAGGGGAGTCCATATTTCATGGGCATGGGGCTTCCAAGAGCCACAGCTGAAGCAAAGCTATTACTTACAATTGAAAATTTGGTATGAGAAGGTATTGGTAAAATTTTACTAGTGAATGATCCCTAACCGATTAAATACTTCAATTTTAAAAAACTGGGAGCTTTGGAGAAGACTAGAGGGAGCTTGAAAAGTGCTGTTTGAAATGCACAGTCACAGGGCTGCTGAAGGTGCAGGAGACTTGTTCTCAGAGGCAGAACTAGGCTGCTGCATCCAATGGACATGCTTACAACTTTGTGAAATCTCAGCATCTTTCCAACTAATATGGCACACATTATAGGAAAAGATCATGGTGTTTCTTCAACAAGAGCTCATGAAGATTTCTATAACAGTTGTGCAGTTCCTGTGCACTGCTGATTGACCTTTGTGTTTGCTTGGTGGAAATAGCAGCCCTGATTGAGCTGGAGGTGCTGTTCAAAAGAGAGGTAATCACAGTATTTGTGTTTATGGAAAACCTGAGCACCAGCAGCCAGATACAAAACGCTTGACAGTAGTTTTCAGGCATGAACTCATGCTAGATGTTACAGACTGCTCACATGATCCCAGTGGAGGAAAACCTTCCCATAAAAAAACAATTCCTCAAGACAGAAACAAAATCACTTCATTCCTTATTCCAGCAGAATGTGAATGTCATGTCAGCTGCCTGGACCTGCATGCCAGATGTGAGCATGTCACAACTGCTCTGTATCCAGTTTGATATTGCCTGTCAGAAACGAAAGGCTGTTGGGGACTGATTTGGGCAGGTATGTGTGAGTGTGTGCAGTGTGTGTATGCACACACATGCAAAGTTTTGCTGGATACATGCACACTTCAAGTTTATAAGTCCACCAGAAATGTTTCCAGGGCAGAAAGAAAGCAAGCGACTTTCACTTGAAATCCTCATCTTCATGTGTTTTCATCTTTCTGAATGAAATGTAATTTTGTGAATGTTTCATGGCCAGAATCTCATATCAGTAGTTTTCTTTCCCCTGGATGTATTAGTAAGATTCCACACAGTTCAGAAAATGAGTTTGCAACACTTAAGCAGTCTCTTCAGAAGATTTTTCCTGTTGACTTCAGCTAAGTTTAGGTTGTAATTTCCTTTCTAAAAAATAAATGTACCTTTGTCATTGAGGATAAAGTAGGGTTTATCAATGCTTCTATACATCAGGGCTCCAGCCCCTTTGAGGAGGTCACAACAGATTCCCTAAATTCAGTGCTTATTAAATAAGTGCATTTGTTCCTTAGGAAAGGACACTGAAAAACATGAAAGTAAAGAAAATAGGGGCAGCAATGAGGAAAGGACATCCACAAGTCATGGCCAGTGCTCAGGATCTTCCACTGTCACCTGCTGTGGGAAATTGGAAACATGGGGTGGCAGCATGTGCCTCTCTGTAGACACACCTAGAGGTGTGTGAACGTGATGATTTGCTTGAAAGAAGTGCGTGATTAGAGTAGAATATCCCAGGGCTTTTAAAAATAGTTTTAGGCTGGGATTTTCATGGCTCAAGGGAAATAGACAAGTGCACACTAGATTTTGTGATTTTGGTAGGTAAATTAAAAAGAAAAAGGAATTTGTGCTTTTTTGAAAAGAGAATTCCATGTAGCCACTCATTAGTTTTGTGAAACCTTCATCCTGAATTCACTATATTTTCAACTTAGAAGATACAACATGCTAGTGCAAAATACGTTGCTAATCAGTTTGTCCCTGGCGTCATATATGTGTCAGTTGTGGACACTATACCACGCAGGTGCCCTCTCAGAAATCATGGCTTTACCAATCTATGTGGATAATTGCAGCCTTTTAGCTCCTCTGACAGGCATTATGCTGTCAGGCCAGGGAGCAGCTTGCTGATGAACTCATAAAAGCATGTTTAGTCTCAGACAGCTGTAAGATCCAGCCCCCCATGCATCGCCAAGCATCATTTAATAGACTGTTAAACACATTTTAAATTTTAGCTAGAATTGTGATTTGGATTTTACTATACGAGTACATTTTTGTTGCTAGACTTTTAACTAAAACCTTCAGTTTTTGTGTCATGAAGGAAAGGACCAGCGCTCTTATCTGAGTTTCCTGGAGAAAGGTATACCAAGGTTCAAGGAGCACACTCTTGTGTACACTGCCTCAATCAGGACATGATCCCCAAAATGGTTTCAGGGTATGGAAGGGCTGGGGCCTGAGATCTGGTCAGGAGCAAAGGACTGGAAGAGGAATACCTGCAGGCGCTGACTTTTCAGCAGGATATCCCCCAGGCGAGCATCCATCTTACTGGATGCAAATAGCCAGGGGACACACCGTGACTCCAGGCAAGAACTGAAATACCACACCTGGGTTCTAATTTCTCCATAATGAATAAAATATGCTCTCTGGTCTAATCTAAACATACACATAAATGTGTCAGTAAAATGCAGGTGATTAAAGTGGGTGTAATCTCCTTAATAAAATGAGAGCTGCCATTCTCTGTGCAAAGCCAAACGTCACTGCCATGCTGCAGTTTTTTAAGGTTTACCTCAGAGTTGGTGGGGTGTGAGGGGGGAGGGCATGTACGAGAGCTATTAATGAGAAAAAATTAGACATTTTGTCTGAGTCAAATCATAGCCCAATCCTACAGAATGGAGTACACCCATCAAGCTAGCAGAATACTACTTAAAAACAAAAGTCAGGAAAACAGTTCTATGTTTCACAATGACAAAGGTGGCATAAAGCTCATTTGTTTTAAATAATAAGGTGTATTTCTGAATAACACCCTTTTAGCTGCCTGCTGTGCCTATGCACACTCAGATCAGTGATCATGAAGCTATTTTCCCAGGAGGTTACTTTTCAGTAAGTCACTTCTGTGTGAAATGTCACTTGTAAATGAGGAATGAGATCTATATAATCATAAATTTGATGGGAGACAAACTGCTGGAGGTGTTATTTTGGTTGGTGCTCTCTCTGTATAGCCCAGGTAGGAGACAAAGCATGACACATCGCTCGTAGAATCAGTGCAAAAAAGTGTAAATAATCAAAAGCTTTTTGATACTATTCTGCCTTCTTTTAGAACACATCTTCAGTAATTTTTTTTTCTCTAAAGTGTTTTGTTACATATTTTCAGCCATTTCCACAGGTTTTTTATTAACCCCTTGATAGAATGATTTACTCTATACATGTCTCTTCATCATTGTGTTACTGCTTGTATGCTCTGGGTATTTTCCTCTCCTGTACTCATCATTTTCCACATCACATGTGAATCGTCACATCTTCTGCCTCTAGTAACCACTGCTAGCAACAATAGGCAACACAATTACAGCATTTTAAGTAGGATTATGATTCAAGACCTGAAGTTTCTTCCTTCTTTTTACTGAGTGTGTCCTTGCTGTCCCTGGAGAGTTCAGCCTGCCCCTCTGGGTGCCACAGAACATCAATTCCCTGATGCTCAGATGACAAATGATACAGGTAACATCCTTCATGAGACCAGACTGCCTCTGATTTATTAACCTCACATTATATTCTATGACCTACTAAAAACAAAACCAAACTAAACCAAAATCAAAAAACTACGCCACCACTTCCCCACACCTCCCCACTTTAAAAAGGTTTATTGTTCTGCTTGTAAGATGTTATCATTTTTTAAACTTACAGATTTTGAGGGAGTGCTTTTCTAGACTAGAAAACGAATTTCTGGCTAAAAATGTCTCACAAATGGTCTGTAGAAATATGTATTTCTTTCATTCATCTTTGTGATTTGATTTCTATGCTTGCTTCTGCTCTTACTTCAGTCACCAAAATCTAGTGCTTAAACAAGTAAGGATGGGCTCAATCCCTGAAAGTTTCTTTTGAAACGCTTTTAATCTTTAGCCTATTTTTACCATGTTTTCCATGCCCATTAATTGATTAAGTTTTGTGTTTCTTTGGATAGAGATGTTTTGTTGCTTTAGTTCTTCAGAATGGGTTTCTTTTGCTGAAGCTTTCTTAGTCTTAAGAGACTGTTTCCAAAAAACATGAAGGAACAATACTGAAGAGGGTAAATTGTGGAAACAGTAGATATGAGGCTCAGAGTAAAAATGGTTTCAAAATAAAATCTGCTAGGAAATTGAGTGCTCCTCACACTTTGTAATTAGCACTTCACTAACCTTTGGGAAAAACAGGCCCAGAGCAAGGCAGGATTCATCTTCCAAAGGCAGAAATAGAAAGCATTAATGATTTTCCTATAATGTCTCATTTACATTTTTGCTGTGTTTCATAACATGCATTGGATATTTCTGTAATAGTTTGCCATTGCAATCATTCTGCGATAGTATATTTAGTAATAATTTCTAATAGTATAAATAATGTATTATATTTATCTACCTAGATCTGTGTGTGTGTTTATATTGATGTGCATGACTGTGATCCAGCTTGCACAGGTACTTTTACATGTCTGAACGCAATTCTGAAGTATGGCATATGAGATACAAAAATATATGGTTTATTAAGTAAGTACATATCAAGCCAATTGAATAAAAAAATTCTACCAATTCTTACAAACATATGTAGTACATACATTTCTGACACCTGTATTTTGTCTGATTTGTCACCTTTATCCAAACTAATCAGCTGAGACAGACAGCAATATCTTTCTTCCATGATCTTTATGGGGCCACAAGGATTGATATTTCAGTATTTATCCCATAAACTGGTATGTTTAATATATGCGTCACTGAATACGCATGTATTTATGGGTAGAGCAGGAAGTCTACTCACCATTGTTAAATTTCTTCCAGACTGACACTTTATTTACTAAACTCAGACTGAAATGCACAATGAGTTTTCAGTAAGACCTCCCAGACTGGGAATTTTAAAAGTCTGAAATGTACCCTCTGGCAGTGCTAGCTGCTGTGCCTATACCAATGGTTGTATGTTATTCAGCACACATAGGTATTTCTGTTCAGCTGAACACATTCATGAAATGTGACAGCTTAAACACTACATATATGATCTGCTCAGTGAGGGCATCATTCACCTAGACTTGACTTTTTTTCCCTAACCTGGCAGATTTTCTAGGTCTGAGGTGGCTCCAGCTAGATGTCTGGAAATGCCTACTGTTTCTGTAAACTAATAATAGTAATGATGCCTTAGGTTTTAACTTTTATATTTTTCAAATCCTGTACTGCCTAGTATGTAACTCTGAAGTTTCCTGTGGCCTGCTGGCTGCTGTTCTCTCATGCTGGTTAGACATAACAAAGCCTCTCTAGGTTTCCACCTCAGGGGCACGAGGCCCCAAAATGTCTAAACTAAGGCCTCTGAGGAGGTGGCCAAACTTGGGGTAGTTACATCATTAACTGAGGTTATAACTGGACAATTCACCCTGATATGCAAATGAACCAAACTTACAAAAGTGTGAAGAACTTGTGACCCAGGGTCCATCTTGGGTGTAGCCTTTAACTCCCCAGGGTGTACCTTTGAAGGCCCTTCAAATAAATACCTACCTTTATTCCCTTATTCTTGTCTAGTCTCTGGTTTCAGGTGGCCTCCCCAGGCACCAGTAACACCACTAAGTAAAATGCTTCCTGACATCTGTTAGTGCAAAAGATCAGGCAAGCCAAAGCAGTAATGGTGAAGTGAAGAGGGTGAAGAAAATCTGTGCACTTAAAATTGAAATGGGGCCCAACACACTGAAGCCATTTCTTTAAGAAATGGCCTCACTTTGGACCCAAGGAACTTGTTCATACATGATATAGTCCTCTACAGAGCCAAGATGAAAGGCAAAATGATTTTGAAATGGTCTATTTTTTGCACTTGCTGCCTAGAAAATTTGTATTGGTCTTACATGGTGAACCTCAATAAAAAATGTAAGCAACATCCACACCAGTTGGAATCACATCATTTACTCCTTTCTTTAAGCAGCATGTGGTGGAAGGGAGAGCAGTGATTGATTCTGCTTTTTTTGTAGACAGTTACACTGACTGATAGCATAACATGAGCAAGGATTGCTCTCAGTCTCACCTGTTGAACATCCAGAACAGAACAGTTAATTTTAGAGGAGATGTCATCAAGAAGAGAGAGAGGGAAAGCAATTGTGCTAGCAACCCATCTCACTGTCCAGAAGACCAAGGTCCTTCAGGGCTACGTGTCAGTGTTGGCTTTGAATTTATGCCATTTTGGAAAAGATCACCAAGCTGTGCCATTCTTGGTCCAAGCTTTGCTGCATTGTTGATAAATAGACTCATTTGTGGCATCAGGTCTTCGGGCTTGGTGAGAAGGCAGAGGGGTATTAACTTCACAGGTGTAGTTTGCAGTCAGCATGCTTTAGGCATGCTGCAGAAGTAGTCTTCCACACCGAACAGAAATGTTCCCACAAAAAGTTTCTTCCCAGTGTGCTGGGAGAGGGCCCCAGAGGAAGCCTTCCTGTTAAGATAAGCACCATGCGTACAGCAGCTACCCAAACTCACCATCAGGTATTTCACATTTCATGTTTTATGTGAAGTTTGTGTAAGAATGAAACCTAGAGGGTTTATAAAAGAAATTATTAAATGTACAAACAGGACCTCTACATCAGATCATAGTGGTAGGAGAGGCCAGGGAGAAATAAAAGGTGTAAACAAAGCAATAGATGTATTCACTAATCAAATATAAAGACATGATGCAGAAATGCCTGTCCCACCATCCAGACAGCACAACCAGTAAGAAGGAAAATAGGAATGAGAAATGCCATTTTGAGTGAAGAGAGCTTGTTTAGAAGCAAAACAGGATGCATGATGTCAGATTACCCCTGTCTGCCCATCCCCTGGATATGCCAGCCCCCTGGACTTCCTCTGGCTGGAAATCACCTGTAGACAAGGCAGCGGGAAAGACCTTTCTTGATAAGAACAGTACTGATGATTTTCTGGTTTCATACCTTTCTCTGTAACTGCCAGAATAATATTTGACCCTTTTGGATAGAAAATAGCATGCTTAGTCTTTTCTTTCATTTGAGTCCAGGAAACTGAATACAGACTGCTCCTCACTCAGAAGGTGTCAAATGTGTCAGAAAGAGGTGGATGGCTTCTGAAGTGCTGTGCACTCTCTGCAGATCACGGAGTTTTAGCAACACTGAGGGTAGTTGTCTGCTAACATGAAAGGCCCTGACTTGGAGCTGCTAACTTTGAACACCAAGACTGTAAGGAGATCTCGAGGTTCGTCAATAACCGCAAACTCATCATTGTTGCCTAACAGAAATAAAACCTGGTTTTACATTGCTAATGGTCTCTGGGCTTTAAAAGCAAACCCAAGGATTTTGCTTGCACATAATGCAGTTCAGAATGAAAATGCAAAAACCTGACCCCCAAGCCAATCAAGAACACACAAACAGCCAAAGATATACTGTTCATAGTACTTACAAATGGTATGTTTGATAAACAGTGTCCAAATGTAGAATCACAAGTTACAGTCAGGACTGCAGATGTGGCAAAACAGGCCACTTGCCTTCACTGGGCACTCCCCAGAGGATTTGGATGTGTATTGTGGAAAGCTGCACTTGTCCTGCCTTGCCTTCCAGCTGACTTCCAATGTGACCTTCGGCAAGTAACTCCTCTGTGCCTCAGATAGCTGGCCATAAAACTGTGGTCTCATTTTAATCTTTTACTGACCTTGTTTAAATACGTAGTCTACTTATCAGAACAGATGCTGTTACTTACTCTGTGTTTGTACAACAGGTAGCAGAGACCCTGACCTTGGCTGGAGGTCACAGGTGACCCCCTGATCTTGTGAAAAACCTCAGGGTGTATCTTATCAACAGAGACACAAATAATGCTAATCTTTCTCTTGGTTCACACCTCCACTTGAAAGAATTGGAAACAGTTTACAAAACAGTTCAACAACACTTTAGGTATGCATGGATAGCATCTTTTTCTGTGTGACTTTCTAAATTTATGTCTAACATGGAAAATGGAAGACAGTGGACTTGACTTCTCCAGCATACAGGAGTATTTGTTACACTCAATTCTTCTGCTTCAACAGCAGATTCAGTTTGGCATGAATCCTCAATTACATGGCTTGTCTCAGTTCAAAGAGGTGCAAAGCACTAGTACTCCAGGTGCCTGTGCTAAATTTAGAGAGGATATTCGATAATGTAGTGTCATTTTCTTGTCAAAGGCAGAAAAAAAATCCCCATGTAAAGCAGAATATTACCAAGCCCGTGTCTGTTAGTTCACCTGAGGGTGGAGGCAGTGAGTGGCTTCTGGCAGAGGACATCAGTGGGATAGCTGGTGGCAGAGCAGTTTGCAGCTCCAGAAAAGCAAGTCCCAGCACTACAGAAGGAATGCTTCCATGTAGACACACATAAATGGCTTAATTTTTGAACTTTTACTAAAGTGGTCACAGCACTCTGCTTCTTAGCACAGGTAGCAAAACTCTTTCTCAACTGCAGAGTCTGCAGAGTCCTGCAGAGTCTGCAGAGTCCTGCAGACAGCATGCCCTGAGCCAAGTGCTGCTTCTCCTTTTCTGTAAGAATGCCTGGTCTCACCAGGCCAGAGCAGCTGTTGGTCTCTAGACTATGCTTGCACCTCTGAGAGCATGAACCAAACCTCAAGATGCATCCACTCTTGTTTCATCTACAAATTCTAGCAATTATTTTCCCTAAGGGTAATTTTTTCTTAGCTGTAAATGCCGTATGTGAGGAGTTGTTCTTTCAGAGCATCCCTAGGTCAATCTCAAACTTGCATCAGGCAGTGCCAGTCTCATCAGGGAGGGCACAGCCTTTAACTTTCCTCTACATCAAAATAGTGGTACCCTGCTGTGAGGCAGGACTGCACAGCTGAAATCAGGGAGAGACACAGGGGTGCTCAGGGACCATCTTTGCATTAGGGGAGATAAGGATTTACTTTGCCCTCATGCCATAGAAGCAGCAAGGCAATGCTGGAATGGCTGGAAAGCAAAGAACAACAGGAGGTGGGCTAGATCTCTCCAGTATAAAAAATATCTCTGAAGAAGTATTGGAAACAGTATAACTGGGTTTTCTGGAGTGGCTAATTGAATTTCCATGTTGTAGGTTTTGGGACATGCAGCCTCAAACACGCAGAGCAGCTCAGTCGGAGATGCTGAGGATTTTCATTGCAGTTATCAGCTGCCAGTAGTGTTTACCATGCACTTTCCACAAACTTCACTGAGCCTTCTCTCTCTGATCTGCAGTAGAGAGTTGAGCTTTGCAGTTATGATGAAAATTCCTCTCCCTTTTTAAATAATGCTCAAAACTCCACCCAAATTTAGTATACACATCTGCCCTTCCCAAGCAGGCTAGCTCTGTGCAGAAAACGCGCTTGCTCTGTTTGTGAACAAAACCAGGCTGAGGCAGGGGAAGGTGGGACTAAACTCATTCCTCTTGTCTTGCACAGAGCCTCCCCTCCACTGCTCTGCTGTTCCTGCAGCTGAAAGGAGAGCACCATTGGAGCTGCTGCTCCACTGCAGGCACGTCTCGCCTCAGGGAAATCACGTCCCTCTCAGCCAAGGCACCCTGCTCTTTAACTCAGGCATCGCTTCATGGGAACCAGTCAGTGTGCAGCCTGCTCTATGCCCCTAATCACACTTCTCCACCCAGGTGCTGAGCCTCACCCAGCTTTTGCTTCACAGGGCTTTGAATATTGCAATACCAGGCTTCCCGGCAACACCTGGATGTGCAGTGTTTGGAAGCTGTTTGCTACCAGCTGTACTTTATGTAGTATGGTGCTGTGGCAAAGAGATTTTAAAACCTTTGAGGTCTGTCCTGGAGGACAAATTTCACCTATATCGGTAGCCACTTACAAAGCAGGGTACCATGTCAAAGAAAAATCAAAGAAGTTGTTTCTTTGAAATTCAGGGGAACAAAAATACATGGGAAACACAGAAAATACTAAAGCAGGTCACTGTGGGTTCAATTCCTGCAGACATAAGACATCAACAGTATCAGGAGGAAACCCCAGAGAAGGCAGTGCAGGCAGCAGGGCTGCAGACCGCCTTGCCAGGGGTCATAGGCTGCCCTCACCCCTGTCATTTGTCCCCACAGGCAGCTGACTCCTTTGGCAGAAAGAGGAGGAAGCAGCTCCAGGCCCAGGCAGGCATCCAGGGAGCCCTGCCTGTTTGCAGCCAGAGGCAAAGGCTCGTGAAATTACACTGTGAAGCTGAAAGNAAGGAAAACATAGGTCTACAAGCTGAAGACTGCTGTTCCATGCTGACAGCATTTCTTGTAGATGACCTAAGTATTTGTTCATTCTGACATCACTGTCAGGAGCAATATAATTCAGGCTGGTGTCCTGTTAAATGCTCCCTGGGCAGATTTACAAGAGAATAAGGGCATGTGCCCTTCTGGACAGCAAGCCACTATGTACTTATCTTTCAAAACAGTCTGAATAGTAATAAGGGAGGTTTGAAACATTCCCTCCTCTCCATTAAAAAGGTTCACTGCTGATCACTTCCAGTGCATTAAGAAAAGAGGGATTAAATCCTGAGGTCTTCACAGCATTTTCAGTAGACTTTTGAGGAAGAAAATTCTGGTGCAGAGGTCTTTAAAAAATTTCAAAGCAATATCCATCTTCTGCAGAACTAGAAGTTATGTGTTCAGCATAACATTTTGCAGTGCAAAAGATATATTGGTTGAAAAAGAAGGTAGAAATGGCTTCATAGAAGTCAATAATTGCTGGTTTTTTCTGAAATGAAAGGGAGCAACCTGAGCTCTAGATCTCCCTTTAAATCCCAGGAATAACCCTGTCCTCTTTGATAAATCCCATCTCCTCGGAAAAACTTGCATCCTTGTACGAGTGAACATAATATCATAAAAGAAACGAGCGCATCAGAAGCCGGACTGGACTGATCCAGGCAGCACGACAAACATATTGCCTGAACGTGTGTGCTATTTAGCGGAAGATCAGCATGCATGCTATTAATAGGAGCTGCCCTGCACAGTTTGCTACCAAGCACTGAACCTCTACCTGTGTTTCAGACAACGTGAAATCACTAATTGCATTTTGATGACATTCAACTGAAAAATCAGACTGTCCAGGTCCCAAGGACTGCGTCCTGGCCAAGGATGCCATACCAATTTATGCTGGTGCTAAGTTGCAGTTGTATTTCCTTCACTGTGAGTAAAAGGCAGATACCATTAACATCATGTAGAAATGAGTGAGGAGAGGAGCCTAAATTGTGTCAGGGCGTCTCTGTTGCAGTTATTTGACATCCCTCTGCAACTAGAAAGGGCTAGTAATTGAGGCAAAGACCTCTCCAGCCACTGCTGCTTAGTGCTACATGCCAAGACATGACTTGATTACTTCCTTTTCCTGTTTATTGATCCATCCTCAAGATGTCTTTTCTCCACAGTTACCTCCAGCAAAAATGTACGGGCAAGTAAAGCATACCAGGGAGTGTCTTAGTTGACTCTCAAAGGCATGGCAAACACATGACTGCCATCCGACTAGATGACCGGATATGATATTAAGGATGAGAAAGGCATGGAGTTCCAAAACTTCTGTGGTATTTCATCCTATTTTCAAGCTTCCAAAGACTTACAACACTCTACCAAGTCACTTACAATCCTCCTCTAACTGGGCAATTTTTTCATGGTTAGGCACAGCATGCTACCTACAACGTGATTTCTTCAAACAGGAGCCAAGGCCTCTACACTGACTTATTCTATACTGCTGTTGTTATTGCAAAATGAAAAAAGATAATCACCACTCAGGTTATAGCGGCTTCAGAATTTTACAATTATTATCACTTATGTAGCTCAGTGGAGGAATTTTATTAGGGAGCTCTATCCACATATGTGTTCTGATGTAAGGGTTGTATTCAAAAAGAAATTGTGCTTTTACATCCCAGCATGTACACAGAAGTTACTTGCTACTCAGTATAACTATAAAAAAGCCCATGTAAAAATTCAAAGCTGAAATTTCTTGAAAATTATTAGCTAAAGCAGATGATGTATTTTCCTGGTGCCTTATTTTTTGCTGTGCTTGTAATACCCCAGCAGTACTGCAGCACTGTTAAAAGGCAAGTGCTAGAGGTTTCCTGTGTTTGTTTTTTGTTGAATTTGGTGGGAGTGATGTCTGAAATGAAGTGGGGTCTTAAATAAATAAGAATAGTGAGAAATTTCACCATGGGGCTTAGAGGCACATGGCACATTTGCTCTGCATGGGCCACAGGGACCCCAGTGGGAACGTAGGGAATAAATGCAAACTTCCTCCCTGCCTGCTCATTCACACCATAGCTAGGCACAGACAAGGACTCAGTTATCTGAGGCTGACCTCAGTCACAAGATAAGTTGTGAGAGATATTTTTGGGCAGGGGAACAGACATGGGTTTAGTCTCGTTAAACAAACAGCCTGTTGTTTTGCCAGTGTTGAACTGGGTGCAGAAAAAATCCACTTCCCACATGAATTTGATCTACCATACAAAGGAGCAGCTCTGGTTCTCATCATTCCCACATTGCACAAATCCTGCCACCTGTGATAAAAAAGAAAGAAAAGGCTGCAGTTCAGTTAATTTCTCTTCTGTCCTGTAAAAGCTCCTGTAATGAGCCTCCTTCCTAATAAACATGGTTTCATAAGAGTCAAAATGCAAAGCGGCTTATATATTACTTAGATTCTGCTCTGAGTTTTTGTGGAAAAAGGTAAGGCCAGCACAACCCTTCTTTCCTGTCTGCATGCTGGTGTTACTCCCAAATAGGTCACCAGAGAAACAAGGGGAATGCTTGCAGGGCAGGCTGAGCTGCTTCTCTCTCCCCTACTCAGCAGAGGAGGTTTGGAACATGTCACACTGCTTGGTTCCAGAGCTGTCTTTGCTCTTGGGCAGATGGGATGCTAGGACGATGGGACAAGGAGTAATTCCTCCAGCTTCAAACTTCTAAAGATGTGATAACTTTCTCCAAGCCAAAAATTAGAATCTCATTAGCTTCCCCAAACTGGAGCGCCAGAAAAAATTTTTATCTTCGTCAACTGACACTTTTCTTTTCTAACACTGTATATTCTTTTCCATTTTTGTGTCACCTTTTTTACTGCAACTAAACAAATGAGACTGTGTTTCAAAACAAAAAATATTTTTTATTTTCACTTGACAATTAAAATGATGACAAGCACCCTTTCTAAAGGAGAAAACAGCCCAGAGATCTCCTTTCTGTGATCTCTCCCCAGTGCACCAGTGAAGGCCATTAACATGTCGCGGTCCTGCAGTAACATCCAGCTGTCCTTCCCCAACAAATCCTGCTTCTCTGAAGTCCCAGCGGTTCAATTCCTATACTGGGTACCAGATCAATCTATGTCAAGCCATTCATTCCTCACAATGTGATTGATCATGGTTGGAACAAGACATGGCTTCCCCACTCTGGCTGAGCAGCAAACTTTAGAACAGGTTATTAACTAATCATAAGTCTGGAACTGGAAACAGGGCATGTTTGAGTATGAATTTTCAAATGGATGTAACTGATGCTTGGCCTTGTAACATTTCTCAGCTCTGCATGCATGCCTAATAATACAGCACCTCAACCTACTGTGCTTTATGCTAATCACACACAAAGCAGTCAAGCTGAAATGTTGTCCTTAACTGCCAGAACACTTTGGCGATGCCTTTTTTACACTATTTGAATTAGCAGTGCTGTCTCAGATTTGGCTGGTCATCCGTGGCTTCAAGCTTGTATTACATTTTATTGTTTAACATCTTAAGGGAAGGAGGGGGCAACCAGCAGCATTTAAAGCTGAGAGGTCTGTCTATAGCTGGCACCAGTGCCCTCCACACAGAAAGGAATCAGACATCGCAACTTGGTTCATTCCCACATCACCCCAGATGGAGGTGTTACAATATAACACCTGCTTCTGAGCTGGAGTGGAAAGTTTAAAACTTGCTGAAGTTCAGAAGTGGCAGAGACAAAAGCACATCTGCCCTCTCCATCTGCTGCCCAGCCCTGGCACTGCTGTGTGTCAGTGCAGATGTGGTTGCCACCAATAACTCCCATATCCTCAATAACTCCCATATCCTTTATTCGAGCGGATTTGGGTCCTGGCAGTCCCCAGGAACATCCCTACCAGCGGACATTCTTCCCTAGCCTTTGTTATTTGCCTGATGATGAAACACAAGGCTGCATGAACATTTCCTTTGGGACACCCAGTAACCTTCAGTGTTGTGTGAGAGAGCTACTAAACTGAACAAAACAAAAAGTCTGTTTGCAACATGGTACAGTTACTAGGTGGCTGAAAATTTTCATGTGAATTTCATTGCTGTAGACTTTTAGGGCTGTTGTTCTGCTTAAACTGTGAGAACAGTTTAAAAGATACTACTGTAGCTCTTTTCAAAAGCTGTCTCTTTTCAACAGCTGCTGCTGCTGCTGTCTGTGATTTCATTCATTCCTCATCTACTATGATTTCAGTATTCATCTGTTTCATGTCAGGCATTTCACACAATCCAGTATCTTTTGAAACAGCTAGAGTTTGCTCTGCAATTATGCGTAATGTTCATTTCTTAATCCAACCAAAATAACTGTAGCCTTCATGGATCAGATTTCTGCACACTGCTTTCTATTAATATGTGATCTAGGTGTTGCTGATGCAGTCACACTTCTAGGAGAAGAAGAACTTGAAGAATCCTCTGATCATCTGTGTGCATGAGTCAAGGATCAGGCTGATTAAAACAGTTTGGGCTGCTGCCCTCTGGGATGCAAGGCAGCAAATCTTTCATGACTGGGGAATTTGCACATGCAGTATTCAATCCACAACAAAGGAAACAGCTTTGAAATAGCAGCTCTTACACTATGGTACTTAGTGTAGCAGAAAGATTGCCTTGGAACCCATAAGGATTCAGGAATAAAAGGAGTGTGAGCCCTAAGAACAGTCAGAGACAACACTGGTAACAGAACTACTTGTTGAATGCCTACAAACTGCTTCCACATAGAAACAAGATCTGGTCAGACCTGAAAACCGGGAAAATAAAACATTTCAAGCACACTTTGGAGATGCACAGCAAACTTTCAATGTTTTCTGCTTCCCTGCTTACCTTCTTTAGAGGGAGCAGAGCTCATTGCAATAGTATGTTTCAAGTTTTTTCCTACAGTGTACAGACATCTCTTGTAGCTACAGCTGCTTCTGACAAGCATGCCACTGCTTTTACTACAGAATGGGGGCACCTCACAGAATCAATGTCCGTGAGCAAAGCGACCCTCCAAAAGCACGCTTATGCGCTTTGTCTTCAAACAAACATTTTGTTCAGGTGTGAGTCCAGCTGGAACTGACTCTATGGTGACTCCAAGTCATCAGGACACTAGTAAAAGCCCAATCTTGAAAGCAAGTTGCTTTTCTATGAATCAGTGCATGAAATTTAACCTCTTCCCATAACAGAAAAGATCACATTTGCAAATAAGTACCTTTGGTTCTGAAACAAGGATAACAAGGCTTTCTCTTCAGACTTCTAATGAGTTTGGTACTGCAAAAAAATGCACTAAATTATTATTATTATCTATGCTATAAATATTATGTCCTTCCTCACTTGCAATAATTGCCACAGATAACCTTATCTTCATGCACTTTAAATGCAGTTTTCCACCGCCAGTGACTTGCATGGCAAGGGCAGTACTGGACAATCTGAAGCAGCCCTATAAATACAGGTTGCACCTTAAGGTCATGCTGGTGTCATTTGGAGGTGTCACCACAAGCCATAGAAATCCCTGTAGCAGCAAAGACAAGTCAGAAAGCCATGGCTACAGCTATGAGTTCTTTGCAAAGCAGAATAAAAGCAGCTGTTTCAAATAAGAGTATGTACATGTTTAAACTATGCCAAATGTAAAACAATATGAAAACACAAGGAAACCCCCCCTGGACTGCATTGATAAACCCCGTGTCACCAGGACTGTGGAGTCAGCAAAACTCTATGACAGTTGGACTAATACCAACACTTTGCGCAAGTCTCACTTCTGAGTTCAGGTGGTTTTCCTCAGGTGAATTAACTGATGTGAGAAGAACAAGTATCTGAAAAGCTTGCAGAATTCATGCAGTGTTGCTTGACAAATTTGCTTTCATGTTTCCTTTCATTTGCTCAGATTAGGAGAGGGAAGAAGAGGGGAGACCTGGTGATTCTTGGCTTACCTCCTAGCTGAGCATTGGGAGCACAGATGCTGTCCTTTACATTTCAGATCTGCTCCTCCTACAGCATGCTGGGTTTGGTGGACTTCCAGTTTCTTGTGGCGGTGATGCACAAAGCAGTTTCCCTACTCCAAATCTCCAGGGGCAGCAAGGAAGAACCAGATAATCTGATAAGCAGAATTACATGATGGGGGAGACCAGTGACTGTACAAAAAAAGATTTGATTAGAAGGAGAGTTGTGTTTTCAGTAATGAACAAAATGTTATCAGGCAGAGCAGTAAAAAGTCTTCAGGAAAGCATTCTAGACACCTTGTACACATTTGACCAATGTCCAAGGAATGGTCTGGAACTTTAAGGAAACTGTTTCTTGTACTGGTTAAGACACTGAATGGGCAGGTTAGAAAGTCTTGCCAAGCCCTTCCATTATATGCTTTAGTAAGAACAAGCTTCTGAAAAAAAAAAAGAAAAAAGAAAAACAGAAAAAAGAAAAAAGAAAAAAGAAAAAAAGAAAAAAGAAGAAAAAAGAAAAAAGAAAAGAAAGGAAAGGAAAAAAAGAAGAAAAAAGAAAGAAGAAAGAAAGAAAAAACAAAAGAGAAAAGAGAGAGAACAACTTAAAGGGGTTCCCTGTGTTCTGGGTGAAATAAAAAGACCAGTCAAAGTGACAGCCTGAAAATGAGTGTTGACTAGGATTTCCTAGCTGCGTGTGATCACAGAGTGTTCACCAACCATCTCCATTCTTCCATGTGAGATATGAGATGACCAAACCACCTTGCCCATGGGAAACCCTACCCTGTGCTTTCTGCTTGCCCAGGCATCTTCAGGAAAGGTCTATATGCCTTGGCAACAGTACTATCTGAGCAGCACCTAGAAGACCAGACAGCTGCTGGATCTCCTAGAGGGTGCCTGGGGCCACATGCAGAGGGGTCAGAGGGAATTTGTTGCCAACTTGACTTCAACCGCACTCAGGTTGCCAGGGTGCCTTTGGCTGGGAGACACTTGGTTTGTGGTACCCACTTGTCTGGTGGACATGTCCCACCTTTCCCTGCAAATGCCAGGCAGTCAGACAATTAAGAACCATGCAGTAAAATCAGTAGGAGGTAAGCCTAAACTGCATGAAACCACAGTCCTTCTTTACCAGTACACCCAGCAAGTAGTAACTTCTGTAATTTGCTGCCTCAGGGGTCTAGGATAGATGGTATATCAGCATGGTGGGGGATGTTTTAGATGGGCAGATACACCATAGCTCTACAACAAGCTTTGGACAGGATGGCTCAGAGATATCTCCACCAATTTATCTTGTACCAGAGTCACAGGAGGAAAAGAGAGGGAGGGCTGAGGCTTATATCTGTGCTCCATAAACTTCTCCTATCACTGTGGTAGGACACAGAGATCAGAGCAGGATCTGCCAGCCTGATCCCACCAGGAAATCCTTGCACCCTTTATGCATCCTCATGTCTCGGTGCAATAAGGTTCATCATAACCCAGGTCTCAGATGGGATGCTGGCAGTTTTATTTTGTTTTAAAACAATAGTTTCCATGTACCTCACATGCACCCTCATAATACTCCTAGGGCACAGTAACATATTAGGCATTGATTTGCAAGCAGAGCACTGAGAAAAGGAGAGTGAATCTCTCCCCCGAGGACATGCAAGCACTCTGCAGTCTCGATTAGAATTGAGCACTGGTATCATTATTTAAGTGCCTCATTTTTCAGACCATTTAAACTAAGAAGGCTGTTCTCACGCTAGGCTGGATGCAGTGTGTAAGGTGCATGAGAAACAGGGGGAATGTGCTGTGAGCTCCACACCACGTGATCCTCCTACATGTGCTGAAAGCCACCAACTCTGACACACAGGACAAACAGCTGTGCACTGGCAGCCAGCAACATGCTGTTCTAGAGGGAATCCCCACCAATTTCAGATGCTACATCACAGCACATTGTCTCTAACAGAGGAGGTTTGCAGGGCCTAAACAGAAAGAGCCCAGAGCTGCTGCAGATACTAATCTTCAAAATGACGCTGTCAAGATATTTACATGTATACAGCCTGGGGTAAAAAAATGCCATGCTGTGACATGGCAGTGATGCACCTTTTGCTTCCTCAGAAGATGTAGCATCTCTGCTGTGCTCACCACAGGCTCACTGGCTGGGCACAAGCAGATGTGACTCAGGACTGTCTGACTCAGCAGCTGTCCAGACGGCAGGTCATATGCCAGTGCCAAAGGTCTGTCACTCTGCACTCTTACAAGGCAAGACAGAAGGAATGCATGTAATCAACATACTACTTAATCACATGGGTGCGTAGAGCTCCCAGGATAAGACTGAATACATACATTGTGGTTCAGCAGGAAAATGTCTGTTCCTTTTTTGGCTTCTGCATTTGTAATCTTTTGAAATCTGACTTCCCTCACTCACCTTACTGCAGTAAGTTGTATGGCCTTGTGCTTCAGAAGAATGATGCTGCCTGGGCGGCAGGAGCCCACTTGTGCAGCTGTGTGAACCTTTGTGGCACTGACATTGGGTGGATCTTGTCTTGTGGGACCATCAAGTCCACATCTGATCCCTCTGAGAGAATACAGAATGCTCACCTTGGTCTTCTAGGAGCAGACATCATTTTGGGTGTCTCTCTCAAAAATGAGTCATCACCGCCCTATGCAAGATCAGATCTGTGGAGTTGGACAGCTTGAGGCACACAAACTCACAAACCCTTTGTCAGAGTTTATGCTAGTGCTGACTCATTTGCCTGCACAGTTTCTGCATCAAGACAGAAACACGAGATGTGGCCAGAAGCTCAGCTACTCCCAGGCATGTTTCCTGTGGTAAACTGTTGAAGGCAATTTTCAGAAGCCTTTACAGTTCCAATAGGCTGGGTTCTTTTGCACAGGTATCACTGGTATCGTAATGCCTTCACCTCCTAACAACTTTCCTTGCTATCTCCTAATTTATTTGTTCAGTATTAACCATAAATTTGTTCAAATACTCACCAGTGTAACTGCACTGCTGAATCTCTGTATTTTTTTGTTTACTCTACCTAGATTTATTTCACACAGAATATTGGCACAACTCCCAAAAGACACAAAACTAATGAAGGACTGATTTCCACTGTGACAATTAGTTGCCCGTCCAAGTTATAAAGGAATAAAGCCTGGCACGTAGATGACATTGGGTGAGACTGTTTACAGTACGTAAGTGCTTCAGTCTGGAGATTTATTGTAAAACTGTGATAAAAACAAACTGTATTTTTTTTGTAAGTGAGGCTTCAGTTGCAATATTCTTCTCAAGGCTGGCTATTCTGCCCAGAAGTGCAAAACTACACAATTCCTATGGTCCTAAGAGATGAGTGGAATATTTTACTCCCCTTAGCTCAATTCCTGCTGAGCACTATGCTATAAATAGTATGTCCTTCCTCACTTGCAATAATTGCCACAGATAACCTTATCTTCACTTGTATATAGGCTATAAGTAATTCAGTAATCAAAGAGAAAACATCACAGTTTTCTGTGATGCTGTAGATAAATTTACCTACACATAAGAGACTTACAGACCAAATGGCAAGGAATATGTAGTGTTGATTATTGATATTGTATCAGAAAGACTGTAATAACCAGATTAAAAATCATCAGAGGGATATGTCATCAAATGTAGAACTATTCTCCACTGGGGCATAAACCTTAACTTCTACAATGATGACAATATATTTCCAGTGATTTTTGAAGATCTAATGTTGTTCAGTCATTAGAAGTCTAGCAAAAAGCAATGGCTGATAGGTCAAATATCAAAGTAACAGACCCCAAAGCCCCCAAAGCTCTGGTGGACTTCACTGTTGCAGCCAAAGGCAATGGTATTTCATAGTGCAATGGACACAAGGGAAAAAGTGTGGGCACTTCCTGCATGTTCCCATCCCCTGCTGTGCTCGTGGTTCACAATGCATCCCAGCCTAGAAGGGGCAATTGCAAAGCTCCTCATCTAATTTTTGAAGATCAGAAATCTTTCCACTGCCAGTTCCTCCTGGTTTCTGCATCCTGCCAGATCTGCCACACCATTGGTGAAGGTGCCCAGATGCTCAGCAGGAATACCAGGTGGGAAGCAGCCCCAGCCCCACTGAGCACTGGGTCAGCTGCTTGGCAGGAGCAGGGTTTGCAGGGGGCAAAGACAAAGGAGCAGCAGCTGATCCTGGCAGAGTGCTCCTGCCATCAAAACATCTAGAGCACAGTGTGATACCCTACTAATAACACTCTCATTATCTATCAGCTCCATGTAACTGTCTTATTTTTTAACAGGGAAAATCAGGCAATGCATTTTTCTGCTTTAAAAGAGAGAGTATACTTTTCTATTCTGAAACAACTCATCATGTTTTTCCCTTTTTACTAACTGCCAACTCTAAGAGACCACATGAAGTCAGGATCCATACCAAGAAAGGGGATAGCAGTCCTACACTGAACTGTGTTTTTTTGTTTGCCATCTGAAAGCAAATACCGGCCTGTAATGGCATAAAATCTCACCACTGACATCAGCATAGTCACTCAAAATAGTGCTGTGAAAAAATGCAGCACTATCTGAAACAGAAATTAATTTCAGTTGAATAGTTCCTGATGCAAATTATGCAAATCTCCATCTTCAAAGATAATGTAGAGGGTACATAGTGTAAGCCATCGATAGGGAGCCTTAGCCCTTGCCTGGCTCCTTGGTCACCATCCCACAATTCCCAAGGGGTCACAGTCCAGCACTCACTGGCTCTGGTGTTGGGTCATCCACGGACTGCAGGTGGATCTCTGCTCCCCTGTGGACCTCCATGGGCTGCAGGGGCAGAGCTGCCTCACCGTGATCTGCACCATGGGCTGCAGGGAAATATCAGCTCCAGCACCTGGAGCACCTCCTGCCCCCTCCTACTTTACTAACCTCAGTGTCCGCAGGGCTGTTTCTCTCCTCTCACTCCTCTCTCTGCCTGCAGTTGCACAAGGTTTTCCCCTCCTCAGACAGATTATTTTGGAGGTTCTACCACCATTGCTGATGTGCTCCTCCTTGGCCAGCAGCAGGTCCATTTGAGAGCCAGCTGGCACTGGCTCTGTTGGACATGGGAAACACATCAGGCATCTTCTCACAGAAGCCACACCTCTTAGCCCCGCCACTACCAAGTCCTCACCACACAAACCAAATACACACAAAGAGCAATCATTTGGCAAAGATGCATTCAAACATACCCTGTGAATGTCTGAAATACTCTGTAGGCGGTGATCCAGGCAGGACTGCACTACACTTCCTATTTCCTCCTGCAACTGGGACTATTATTATTTGAGAAATCAAAGGAGTGGTTAATTTAAATATGCCAGGGAGTCAAGATAAGTCAGTGTACCATATAATTTCCTGCAAACATGAGCTGAAGAGGATAAAGCTAAAAACAACTGTTTTGAGTTTGTGAAGGCGGACAAAACAAAACCAACTGAGCAAGGAAGAACTGCAGGCAACATTGAAAATAGGGCAAAAGTCTTAATGTTTGATAGCATTTAATTTCAATTAATGTACTAATACAAGTTATATGATATTGGGCATAAAATGTTGAAGAAAACAAGATGTTCTTGCTGAACAGAGATTTTGTAATAAATACATCCACATATTTGTAACTTGTGCTTCTGTAGTCCTTCCAGTGTTATTAAAAGGTAGTCACTCCATCTGTTTTGAAATCTCAGGTCTTTGACACATCTGGTTATATCTAATCCCACACACTTCCTCAGTTGCCAGGAGCTTAGAAGAGTACTTCAAGAGCAACCTGAAGACATCTGTTAGCATCTGCAAATAATGAAGAAATATTTCAAAATACTGTTTTGTTAGCAATAGCAGTTATTTTAGTAAGGACAATACTGCAAGGTCATAGTCATGTGGTCACTTAGTGTGGAGTAATTCATCAATATAGTGTCACCAAATTATCAAAGTAGTGAATTATCAAAATATTTACCTTGTGCCTATGTATGACATGTGCAGATAGTGTTTCTGTGCAAACTGAACAGGTAGTAGAAAGACGACCATTTCTAAGTCTCATGGGTGCAAATATAGATATTAATTTGCAGTATGGTACAACTGAAATAGTTGTGAAATTAGTGAAATTAGTCGTGAATAGTGAAATTAGTATAGTGCTAATTTTTGTTATTTAAAAAAACATAGCTAACAAAATCTGACGTTACCTTTATTTGATTTACTATGGATGCAATTCAGGGAATGAATAGAACAGCATGCTATGGATCCAGGTCTGTGCCTTGGCCTTTCAACCCCCTTACAAACCAGACAAAGGAAAATAATTAATTTGATTAATAAAATGGAACTTTGATTTGTTCCATTAAATTCTTGTCTCAGGAACTTTGAATGGTCAGTTTGGATACTTATGTAAACCTTCTGTCTACCACTGACCAAAAAATTGACTTTTTCTTTTCATTAAGTATCTCATTTTCTTTATTTCTGGAAATACAGAAATACTGGAGCTTTATTTCCCTGGTACATTCTAGCCTCCCTACATTGTATCCCAGTGAGATGAGAACATATTCTTGGAGACAGTTTTTGTAAATAAAAACAGCAATTCTGTTCCAAACTTTCATGTGTCATTCAAATGGTAGAGGTAAAGAAGTATTTTTTATCTCCTGCTGAAAATACTTTATTAGTGAGAAAAAATACTAGGTCACATGTTTAGATTTACTGCTTTGGTTCTAAATGATACCCTGTCACAAGACTAACTTAAAATGTGTGAGTAGTCCTCTAAATTAAATTATTCACTTTTCTAAATTAGATATGCACATAAATAACGAGTCTGCATTATGATAACCAAAGAAATTAAAACAATCACTGACAATCAATCCAGTCCCCGTACAAGCTACATGCAGAGCCTGCATATTTTTTCCACTTTTCTTGCAATTCTAAAAGTTATTTTTAATTTATGAATAAATTCTAATAGCGATACTTTAAACAGATGCAAAAATGGTGAGGGATGACAAACTAGCAGGTGCTATTTCCATTTTCTTTTATTGTCCTAAATTGGTATCTTCCTTAAAAATTAAAAAACCCCACCATTCAAATGAAAAACATTTTACTACAGCTCTATTAAGCAGAAATAAAAATCCAAGCATGTAAATTTCTAACTACCTCTGGTCATGCTTTGCCATGGTGGATGATCTGTACTATATGGAGGATGTTCCTCATGAACTCGAGCTTCCTGTTAGGTTTTCATTAATCAAGGTATCATAATAATTTCAAATTTCTTTGTTTCTGAAAGGGGATTAGTTTTACAAGGATCTGTGTTAGACATCTTGCACTACAGGTCTTTTATTCCACCTATTTTAAAAAGACTTCAGGCAGAGAATATATTTTTCTCCTATTTGCTCCATTTTTTGTCCTTTGCACAAAAACCACAGCCACGTGTAAAAACTGCCTGCGACCTCAAAATTCTGCATTTAACTGAAAGAAAAAGGATTCAAAGGTCAGCCAGCTACAATATACACTGAAATGGATTCAAAACAGCAACACTGTTGGGAAAAGTAATAGAATATTGATGTCCCTACTATTGGTGTATCAAGAAGGTAAAGAAAGTGATAAATTATCATCAGCTGTCTTTGGAAGGATACAGTAAGCAAATGCATAGTCTTCCTTTTAGACCTCCTCTGTTGCTGCTTAAAACATTAGTTCTTGGACCAAGCCCCAGGACTGGAGGCAAAACATCAACACACAGAGAGCAGACAGAGGATTTTCAGTCCTAAGGCTATTTTAAGGTTACCTATTACAGAAACCATTTGTGAACTCCATGTATATGCTTGTGGATTGCCTGTGTTATGCCTCACTGTAAAATGGGGGAGAGCTAAGACCTATTTCTGACTTACATTTATAACTATCTTCATCATCACAAGTCTGCCAATTTTTTTAACTGGTTGTGAGCAAATGTTTACCTTTTGGCTTCTAAACTGATTTTATGAGCCTATAATGGTCTGCCTTGCTATCATCAGTCTTTGCAGGCCAGATCTCTACCAGCCTGATTCCCATGGCATGACCTTATGATTCAGAAAATGGACAGAGATACTGCCCCCAGCCCATGTTACTAGTGGTCAGTATGTAGTGGTCAGTTTAGTGGCCATGAATGTACCTTGTTCCACTCAACAACCCATAACTTGCTTTCTCCATAGGGTTGCAGGGCAGATGGGCAACAGTTAGGGAGAAGGAGAGAGTAATTGGGTGGGAAATCAGGCAAAAGCCTATGAAAATCTTTGAGAAAAACTTAGCTGAAGGGCCAGTGTTGATTATCATTGCTGTTCTTGCCAATGAATCTAATGCACAAATTTAGTCTAGAATAAATGAATAGAATGCAAATAAAAAAAACCTAAACAGTCAGAGAAAGCCACAGACAGGAATGAATACATGCTCCATGAGCACTGACTCGTCTCATTTATTCATTAAAATATTTATCCTCCAGAAGACACACACCTATGCACTCCATGCTGCCATCAGTCAATGTATCCCAAGACTCTACTCCTTCAGATAAGCTTGCGGTGCTTTTAAGGAAGAACTAAGCATCCCACAGCATACTCCAACTGTAACACACAATGAAGGCTGCCCACAGGTATAGCAAGGTGATAAAACAAGACAACCCAACCCCCAGCAGAACCACAGCAAGAAAAAAGCAAGAGATACACCAGAGGAGGGGAAATATGCCAAGCTGCACCAGAATAGCAAATTTAAAAAGGTGGTTATGGACTTAAGTCAAGCTGAAAATAAGATAGTGCTGAGAAGGGGCTGTGGGGGAGGAAACCAGTTTGGTCAGATGGGAGAGAGAAGGATCAGGAAAGCATAGTAGCGAAGGAGAACCAAGTAAGTGAGAGATTTTGTGACACCATAGTGTATTACCACTGTCCCAGTTTTTGCATAGCAAAAACTTTCCTTGTTTTTCTGTTTTCAGCCTTTGAGACACATGGGAACCTTAAAAGCTTGAGCTTTTGTAAAGATTAAGTGAAAAGTCAGTAAATGCCCAGCACTAAGCCTACTGGAATGGTGGTAGGGTGGTCTCCAAGGCCTTTTTTGTACCTTCCCAAGGGTGAGACAGTATACGGCTCTGAAGAGTATACCAGTGCTCTTCAGTGCCAGCTTGTTCATTACTGCAATGACTGTGATGCACATTTCCTCTGGTCTACAACCAGTATTTATTAGCAATTACTCCTGTAAAAACTGGAAAAGGGTAGGTGATGTGTAACGGATTCAGGGTTGGTCCCACCATACCTAGAGACTGCAGACCACTCACTAGTTTATGAAAAGACTAAAAGGTAGAGCCTGAAGTAAGAGCAAATTAGTGTAAAGAGTTTTAGAAGGAAATGTTAAATCACAAATGCTGTTCGACATCCTAAACCACAAAGAATAGAAATGTGATCTAAGTGTTGCTTTACTCTAACGCATCTTTGCAAATGGAAGATTATTCTGCTGTTAATGCAAGTCCATAAAATGTATTTCTTCTACTACACCAAACATCCAAAAATAATATCATTTCATATTTTCCATTTTAAACATAATGAGCCAAATTTTCAAGTGACATGAAAAGGTCATTTTCAAAAAAATACAGAACAATTACGTGGCTGATTTTTGTTCAGTTATCTTGACAGCACCTACATAGCAGGTAATTTGTCTTCCAGATGGGCAATTATGTATCACACAGATACAGAAATGCAACTGATTTTACACAGACTCTTAGGGATTTGGTGCCTTTCTGATAAGTAGAAACAAAGGGCACAATGAAAACCTGTTTCCCTACTCCTTCATTACTATTAAATCCATACACGACTTTAACATTTTAAATATTTTCTGAAATCAGGTTTGGCTCCAGCAGTTCCTGCAAGACTGTAGTAAGAATGTCATCCACTAGCACTGAGTTTCTCAGAAACTCTACTGAATTTACTGTCAGGCCAGTTGTTCTTATTTACATGTTTCTATGCAGATCCCTTTTTTTACCTCTCTTGAAAGAGCTTCTGCAATTTTTCTTGATCACTCTGATACCCATTGATCAGAGTGGTAAAGAATGCTGTGTATCACTGAGCAACACCTTCAGGTACAGTAACGCCATTAGTGCTGCAGCTGCTGCTGCAGATGCAGTGTATGCACTCTCACAGCAAACAAGCCTTTCTTAAAAAGCTGTGAGGGTGTGTGGTGATGGCAAGATTCCTGCTCCCTGCCTGGGGCAGGCAGTGAGATCTAGATTGCCTCTTTGGCCCCTTGAGTTCTCACAAGTCTTCCAGTGCCATCCAGTACCATCTTCATCCTCTCTCTGCACTAGGATGTTACAGGGAGTTTTATGAATCACCTCCTTCTGAGAAACAGCACCTTTCAAGTCACATTAGCAGCCATCAGAAGATTTTTGTTTCTGCCTCGATTGCTCCCTGTTTGCCCCAGGGCTCCTGAGGAAGGTTGTAGAGCCAGTCCTCCACACTGTGAGTCTGCTCCATCTCCAGCCTGCCAGGATGAGGGGAACACAGACGCTCCAGTCTGTGACTTTTTCCTGAGTGCTGATGGCATAGCCCAGAGAGAGGGTCCTCACCTCAAAGATACTTACGAGTCTTCAGACAAGCAGAATTGGTCCATTTTCTCAGGGCAATCATGACTCCATGCATCGCCCACAAGGCAATGTGTTTGCTAACACTGTTTGAGTGGGTAAGTCAGTCAGTTGTCCTTTTTCCTCCCAAGCAGCTCATTTACAATTAGTCATTTACAATGCAATGGGCAAGATGGGGCAAAGGCTCTCACAGCTTCTTTGTTGGCTGGGGAGCCCATGCAGGCCTGTCCTTTGAGGGGGGGAGTACAAAGAGAGTGCCACCATTCCTGGGGGAAGGCAGGCACAGGATGACTGGGGTCAGACACTGGCACAGCCTTGGTCTGGTCTCACAGCTGCTGGAATGGAACGTGCTGCAGAAGCTGAGACAAAGCTGAGCCCAGAACAGGTTCAATTTTGACCTTTTTGTCAAGGAGCACTCAACTCCAGTTATATGAAAACCCCTTGCAGAATTTCATTGCAGAATTCTCATTTTTACAGAAATTAAATGCATAAATATTGTACAGCAGTGGATTATCAGAGCAGGTGGAAGACATAACACAGATTTGACAAAACCCACTTCTACATTGGTATTGCAGGAGCTTGACTGAATGTATTAGTTCTTGCTACAGTATTTTAAAATTGCCTTACTTTATGGTCCTTTATTCACAGAATTGCCACTGTCTTCTGACACTGAAAGGAAGAAAATAATATATATTTTTGAAACGTGTTTTTACATTGTTATCTAAGGGATATCAAGAGAAAGAATGAAATCTGCTGCCCAGCCCCTACAGTACCAGCCATTTGGAGGGCTCACAGTTTTCTGGGGCAGAGAAATGCAGAGAAGACAAAGCTTAAGAGTTAATAATTGGTGCAGATATGATTGGTAAAATATGCCAAAAGTCTAAGTGGCCATGTTACAAAACAGATCAATTCTGTATTTATGCTGACTGCAGAATCATTCCCCATGGTTTTTGACCACTGAATCCTGTCTCTTGCTGCTGCAGATCCAAGTGTTCTGGAGCACCCAGCTGTATGGTACCCAAGAGAGAAAGCAGAGGCCTGAAAGCTGGGAACTTATTTCTTCTCCCAGGTTTTAAAAAAAAAAAGATTTCTTCACTTGGGTGAAAAGCAGATGTGTGAATCAATGCCTGACAGCGTTGTTCTAAAAACAGGCAGAAGGCTTAAACAGTCACTTTTATGTGTTTTATGGCCTTTGATTTTTTTTTCCTGCATTATCAAATTTTTACAGCAGCAGAATTTTGCCAACTGTATGTGACACCAAGACAGGAAGTTCTGCCAAAGGATTTGCTTGAAGGTAGGGGAAGAAAGAAGAGTGTGTTCTTCAATTTAATGTCTGTGATGGGCAGTTTATAAGGTCTGCATATTTAAAGTACTTTGCATTGCTCCTGCATAATTCCAGCCTTGCTTTAGAAGCAAAGACATGACTGATCATCTCAGTTGCATTCAAAAGTTTCCATTTCTTGACATCAGCTGACATTTTGTGAATTATTTACAGTGGGACACTAAAGCATACATTAAATCTCTCCTAAAAGCTTAACTCTTCAAGGCGAATGTCTACGTTTCCTGACACTGGAACATCTCATCCAAAAACAGTATGCAGGAGCCAAGCTCACCCTTTTGGCCCCTCAAACCTACTGCTGCCATTTTATTATTCTACAGACTCAGACAATCTAATAAAGCACACTGAGCCTTTGAAAATTAGTGAAATCCAAAGATTACATTTTTTCCTAAGGCAAGAAACTGCCAGGCTCACAGTGGGAACCTTTCAAAGGCAAACACTGCAGGTTTTGCTGTGAACATCTTCCTCACCATCTGCAGATCTTCAAAACTGCTGTACCAAGGAAGTACCAGTCCAGTTAAGCAGACCCCCACAGTCATGCTGCTAATTGAGTTCCAGGAAATGATGTTGATCTCCTCTGGGATGTGTGGGCAGCACTGCCATGTGAAGCACCAGAACAGGTATCAACAACAGAAACCCAAAAGCTGCATGCTGAGACAGAGTGGCACAGAGTGAGGATATCTATCCAATGGGGTAGGTAGAGGTTAAGGACTAGGCCTTCCATTCACAGAATTACAGAAAGGTTGGAAAGGACCCCTGGAGGCCATATAGTCCAACCTCCCAACTCAAGCAGGGTCCTCAGGACCTTGGTCTGTGTTCAGGTGGCTTTGGACCATCTCCAGGGAAAGAGAATCTGCAGCCTCTGTAGTCAATCTGTTCAATCTGTGCTCAGTCACCTGCACAGTAAAGAAGTTCTTCCTCATGTCCAGGTGGAACTTCCTGTCCATCAGTTTCTGCCCTTTTCCTCTGGTCCTATTGCTCAGCAACATCAAGGAGGGCCTGGCTCCATCCTCTGACACCCTCCCTTCAGACTTATATACATTGATAAAAAATCTTCAGTGTTTTCCAGACTGATCAGGCCCAGCTCCCTCAGACTTTCTTTGTAAGAGAGATGTTCCAGTCTTTTCATACTGAGGAGCTCAGAACTGGACACAGCACTCCA
>VZRQ01003891.1:51931-81158 GCA_013397975.1 Machaerirhynchus nigripectus | reverse complement strand
TCTGTCCTTAAGCAAGGATATTTCCTTTCTCAAGGATAAAGGAAAAGGAAAGGAGAAGCAGGGGAAAGGGCTGGCTTCCTGAAATTTGGCCCATTGCAGAGTTTTTATGCATAAACTCAGCTATAAAAATAATTTCTGGTACTCATATACAAGGCTACAGTCACAGATAATTGCTTGTCTTGGATATTGCACCTTAACAATCTCCCAAACTGTCATACCATGGGGCCGTGGTGCCTGGCATCTGTTGGCTGGACATGTTTGAGCACACACACTTCGAGAGTGTCATATTTTAAATACGCCTTTGTCTCCATAAAAGGGAAAAGAATAGTTTCCTGACATGGCAGTGAAGCCTCAGAAGGAAATTTTTTGAAGGCAGAAGTGGCAGAGGGAAGGTTGATAAAATGTGTGAGGCAACAGAAAGAATTCTCTATTTGTCTCCAGGGTTAGTTGGGCATTTACATTGAAGCAAATGAAAAAAATTAATAATAAAGAAAGCACTAGATACCAGACATTGAGTCAGAATTGTAGTGCTGGAGCAGAGCTGCCTGGAGAATATTACACAAGCTAACCACCTGATTGCTACTGAAGAACATGGGTAGAACATGGGTTTCACACAAGATTTCTCTCTGCAGCACTGCTCCTTTTGTTCACAGTTTGCCTAATTCAGCACTTTTGTTAGTGGGAAAACGGTCTCATACTCTCATTGTTGCTATTTTAATGCACAAACTTCCACTCCTCTGACAAAGGGGTGGGGCAGAGAAAGCACACCTATCGCTGCATAATCAGGCATGGTGCCTTCAACAGGAGTGATGCATGGCCCAGTAACCCTTCTTGCTGCTCATGGCTTGTGTCTCCAGTAGCATCCAAGGGCAAGTGCTGGCCAGGGAATGACACCTGCACAAAATGTTCCGGTATGGGCCAGTCTGTGCCAGGGTACAGGAGCTGCTGCCTCCCCAGTGTGAGCAATGCAAGACATCTCTCTCCTGCTGCTTGTTGCTGGAGTCCTGCCACAGATCTGTGCATGTACAGCAGCACCTGCAGCTTAGAAACCTATTTAAAAATGTAAGATGAGGGCTTACAGTTTTTAGTACTTCTATGTTCCCTGAGGGCAAGGAAGATACCTAATAACTAAATATACATCTCAGTAAGACAGAAGAATTGAGAAATACAAAGCCATGTTTGATGGGAATGTACAATTGTTCCTGCTACTAAAGTTTTATGATACTAGGAAAAAAAGGAGGAAGAAGAACATGTCAGGGAGCACCTTCAGTCTGGAAACACATGTATCATACAGCTAAGCGGCTCACAAATACCACTTTTCTTTAATGCTGTTGACAAGAAATCCAGGACTCATCTAAAATACATGTTATTCAGAAATAACTCATGAAGTAATTTTTGCAAATTGGCCTCACAAAGGGTTTGTAACAACTGCTGTTCAAAATTGTTTTGCTGTGTTTCACCCAGCTAATGGGCCCAAATCACTGCTATGGTCATGGCAATGGTTAGACTCAGATTGCTGTAGCAAATTCATAATTTCAGAAACAGTTTCCCAACAATGTTGCAAATCACTGACATAATCCCTACACATCTGCAGCGGGGAGCAAAACCTCCATTTTCAGAGCCAAGCAGTGCTGCTCAGAACCAGTAGTCAGAAGCCAGGGCAGCTCATCTCAAAGCCCCACAGCCTGGCTATCACTGCCCCCCACCCAGGGGAGCTCCACTGGAGGAACCAGCGGGACTGCTGGAGCTGGACAGCAGAAAGGCGGTGTTTCCAGTGCAAGGCCTGAGGGGTTGTGTGTTGTCCAGCTGATTCCCTGTGCAGACACCACAAAGCTTACCAGACAGTCACAGAAAGGAAGGATAACACACACCTCTGCTCCATGTTGCCAAACATCAGGAAAGCCCAAAGTGCAGATGCTCAGCTCAGGGGACACTTGCCAGACCCACAGATTGGAGCTGTGGGGTGTCTTGGAGTCCCAAGACTGAGAAACTGTGAAACACTGCTAATGTTCACCTCAGCTCAGATTATCAGGGGGCCAAATGTAGAGTGGAATCATCCACAAGAGAGACCCAAACCTGCTGATAATGGACTCCAATACTTCTGGCAGTAATTTCATTCTCTACGTTTTATATAAGATCCCTACGGAAATCTTACGAAAAATAACTGAAAACAAGTGATGGATGATAAGAAAGAATCAAATGAGGGCTGAAAAGAAAGCAAGATAGATTTTCTGCTTTTTCCCTCCTATGCTTATATAAAGAATGGCATACTTTAAATTGTGAAACCATTTCTTAAGCAGTTTATCTCATAAAACTCATTATGCAGCTTAAGTTTAAAAAAGAGAGTATTTTAATTATAGTGACCTTCTTTAGAACTGCTTTGAAAATTACTGGAAAAAGGTATTATCCAGGAGCTACATGTTCCTCCAATATTAAAGCAAAAGAGCTTCACAGGATCCAAAACAATAACTGAACTATATTGTGAACAAAGATAAAAACTATCATTACAGTAAAACATTTAAATTAAAAAGCCATGAGTTTTGGCAAGCTTTCCTTATTCAGGGCACATACCAACTTCCCATCAAATGGGATTATAAAAAACCTTATTTTCTGGAAAGGTTAATTTATGATTGCCTATATCAGAACCTCTGCATGTGTGTCTCAAAGCTGATTCATTCATTGCTGAACACTGGTTTAGATCAGCAACTCATCCACTATCACAATTTTCAAACTACTGGGTTTTTTTTCCAAGCAAGTATAATAAAAAGGAATGCAAAACCACCCTAGATTCTGCTTAAAGAAACTGATTTTTGGACGTATTCAACATGCTTATATTAGTAACTATATACTCAGCCAATTAATTCTCCTTCTTTGTCCTGAAAATTTGTCCATCCCAGCATGGAGATCCCTAACAAGGACATTATTTTCAAGGTATTAGTCAACACTTAAACATCCATTTCAACTGAAGCTACTTTAGCAGCTTCACTAGGTAATCAAGCGGTAACACCTGTTACTAGTAAGGTAGTTGTCACAAGATGCTTGCCTTGGCCATGAAACTGACAGGGAATGTGTGAGAGTATTTGATGTACATCCATCTTCAGCTATGCAGGAATTGAAAAATGTGCATTAACAAAATCACGCTTTCTTCAACACTTGAGAATTTAACCCTGGCAAACCTATGGGCAAAAATGGCTAATTATCAGATTAGTTAAAAAAAGGAGAATGTCATTATTAATGTACTGATCACACAGAAATGCTCAAACTGAATATATGGTTCTCTCTACAAAGCCTCTGTATAAAGCCTTCCTTCATGAACATTTCTCAGTGCTTCATTCAATATTTCTACCATACAAAGAATTGATTTGCATTCTTACAGATGTAAAATATTTAGAATACTTTTTAACTTCTGTGGAATGCTATTTTTGTTCAGGCACAATTATCATGAAATATTTTTGCTTACTTATTTTACTGCATGCTAAACATAGCCGGGTTTGAATTTTACAAAGTAAACCACCCCAGAAGTCCATTTGAAGACATTAACGCTACAACCAAAACATAAAACTTGTCTCAGCTCATATTTTTCTTGGTCTGAAGTATTTAGAGCTGAGCTTCAATTGGCAAATGAGTCATCCCTTGTCTTGGATGACTCTCTCCTACTTCTTTGATTTATTTCTTAGGATGGAAAATCTTCACTGACAAGAAACTGACTCTCAGAGCAGAGGTAAATTACACATCTGAAATGAAAGCTTCATATTTGCGATTTTGCCTATTGAGACATTGTACCTCTGCTTTTGCAGCTGTGATGCTCATAATGGAAAGATATGCAGAGGACAAGACTTGTGGGATGGGTCACGGTGAATGCCAGCGGCCTGTGGATACGGGCACTCAGTGGAAATTACTCAGAGAGAAGGCTGCCAGGCAGGAGTGGGATCCTTGCTGCAGCCAGCTGCTTCCAGCAGGCTCACAGGCTCCCTGGGAGACCTTCCCAGAGGTCAGTGTTTGCCCAGGTGCACAAGCCAGAGTGCAAGGGAAAGCTGGAGCCACAGAGGTTCACTGCATTGCATCACTGTCCTGTTGCACTGCTGTCATACTGCTGGGCTGCAAAGACAAATTCGGAGCAGAGGGGATGGATTTGCAGTTTGTGTGGAGGTCTCTGCTGAGGTTTAGTAGCTGAGGACATACTTTTGTCCTTCTGATCTTTTTGTCTTTTTTATGGAAATAACTTCAATCTCAAAAAAAAAACCCCACCCAAACCAAAAACCAAAAACACAGCACCCCAATACCTGAAAAGTATTTTCCAAGTAGTTCCTGCCTGCCTAAAACAAATCCCTGATAACTAAACTATGTAATTCCACCTTTGGGCATTGCAGGGTTGTTAAATCCCGTGCATTTATCCTGATCTACTCACTGCTTGCACTAAGCCAATATTAGTCTGGTATGCTAAATGTAGAGAACAGAGAGTAAGAATGACCTAATATTAAACATAAAGTTCTATTTATGTATTTGCAAGTGATCAAGTTAATCTGTGTGTACATCTTGAATGTGACAGTCACTAATCTGCCACAGCAGTTCAAACTAGCCCCTTTCAAGGAGACATTCTGCACCTAGAAGCTGCAGAGGAGTGATTCTGCACAGATCTATGAGGGTAACAATTACTGCCGTAAGGCTTTATGGTAACTTCTCAACCATACGGCACCCTGAAAATGGAGCAGATCATGAAAGACATTCTAGCCTAACTTCTAGCAAAGCGTGTGAATGTGTTCTTGCTAAGAAATGTGAAAATGCAGAAGATGATGGCAAAGAAAGCAGAAAGACTGGATTATAACATTATTTCTAGTCATACCCTTGGTGATAAAGTTTTATTCAAGATTTGCACAGAGCTGTACTATACATAAGAACCCCACATATTGCCTCAATATAGTAGTCCCTCTTTTAGCAGAGGATAAAACTCGTCTCAAGTCTTGTCTCAGGTGCACATAGTTGTCTATGTGGGCACAGTTTGTCTGAAACTCTGGAAACAACCAAATTTTTGCCTATCTGGTTTTTGTTACAGAATTAAAAATAACTAATCCCAGGGTTTGGTAGGGTTTTTTGTTGTTGCTTTGGGGTTTTTCTGAGACAGGAGTGCTGCATTATGAACTTTTGTATCTGTAAAGAGCATGCCACAGCCAAACAGCTTGAATCTTGACAACAGACTATGTTTTGCGGATGATTTTGGAACACAGCATGAAGAAACACTATCTATTTAGAGATTAGTAGAAAAGTAGGGTGAAATTTACTTCTAGATAATGGTTCCATTTAGATGATAAACTGTGCAGAAAAATGCATCATGGATAGTCATAATTTAATCCTAAAGACTACGAGAAATTCTGAATTACTTTTATTCATCTGCCAAAAGTGTTCCAGAATGATAAAAAATCCATTTTGTCAAATGTGAACATGCCCAAATACCAAAGCATCCTCACACAAGACAATTATGTCTTCATCCTGCTGCTGAAAGGCTCAGCATGTCTATCAGCTATTATATTTTACTTCTAATAATTCTGACCTGAATACCAGCTCAATTAGAAAAATCTGACTTTACATGCATTAACATACACAAACAGTGGATTCCAAATTCCAAACAATGCACACACAAACAATTTCCAAAGAAAAAGTTGGGGCCCAAAGCTTCCTTCAGCAAACTGCTTTGTTCTATTTGTCTGGGAACATCTTATAGTCAAGTAGGAAACTGGAAAGTGATTTCACTCCATCATATATTCAATCTCAGGCCTGATTGTACTTTATGAACTGAGTTAGCAATTGAAACAGGTTAATCTTGCTCTATTCTATCCTGTTTTTATTTTGCAGAAAAAGATGCTGACCTTTCAATGTCTCAAGCTTGCCATAAAGCTTGGTAGCACTTCTTTATATCCATAATATTTTAGGCTAAGAAACACAGTGGTGTTTGTGTATGCATCTTTTAAGACCTTTGCACCATTTGTATCCATCAAGGTACCATTTTAAATACTAATAGGAAAATTAAAATGACTCAACTTTCATTTTTGAAGAGCAGAAAGTAGACTTTGGTAAAGATGGATTTTGGAACAGACAGCAAGGAAGAATTAAGAATTCACCGTAGAACCAATGACATACAAAATACACGCATTCAACATGACAGATTCTCCTCTTCCCTGTTCCTGTATCACCTTCTGTACTCAACAGCCAGGACAGATGCAGTCTGAATTCAGTCAGTCCACAGTAGGAAAATAAAATTCCCTCTCCATTGTAAAGGGATCAGACTGTGATCACCTTCCTTCCCTCAGAAGATCAGGCACCCCTTTTCTGTGGCTGGGGTACGTGGCCTCTCCTCCACATGTCAAACTACAACCACACAGGCTCCACAACAGCATATTCCCTCAGCTGTTGGTGGTTCCCATTTCTCACCTCCTAGTACATTCTGCTGCTGGGATTGGGATAGGGATATCTGCAAGGTCTGGGATTTCTGGGATATCTGCAAACTGTTGTCTTGGAATATTTCGTTGTCTGTGCAGACATTGTACTGGGCAATGACTGGTTTCCAAGAACTAGAACTGGTAAAAAATATTGCCCTGTGCTTACCTGAAAAAGAGCTCAATAGACTTTTAATTATGGTTGTGGATCTGGTTTGTGGACTTCAGGGTGCTCAGCTGGCACCTATGTCTTTCTCCCAGATGAAGAATCAGTAAAACTGTATCCTCTGGCAATTTTACTCCTTGTAAAATTGTGTAAAAATTGTAAAATTGTGTAAAAAGAAAAACCTCCTTGTAAAACTGTGAGTCTTGCCACAATTTTTCCTTTAACTGTGACTGACACGTCCACCGCACCTCGGGCTAGCTCCAAGAGCGGACGTGCCGAGTGTGGCCACCCCCTGCCTCAAGTGGCCTGGGTGGTGGTGCGGAGCTGACACCTCTGAGGTGCAGCCCAGCGGGTGCAGAGCTGTACCATGGCGTTGATGGAGGTGAGGTGAAGAAAGCGAGAGGGACTTCTGTATGACGTACCCAGGAACAAGGCTTTATTCCGGGCGGGGGTCAGGGACAAGAGTCGAGTTCTGAAGGGGACGCAGCCCCTTATAAAGGGGGGTGGGAACCCGGGGGTAGGTACAATATAGGGACCAATCAGGGAAATGGAGGGAGGGAACCAGGGGATAAGGGACGGGTAGCAAACCAATGGGGGTACAACAAAAGATGCAGATCAAATCTAAAACCAGTGGGGTGTCGAGCACAACAGAACTTTCCAGAACTTAATTATATCGGAGATTAGGGTCATCCATAAACATGAAGAGGCGAACCAATAGACAACAGAGTATCATGGAACTTTCTAGGTAGGGAGGAAGGGTCCATCAAGATTGACAAAGGGGCTTTACATAATCTGGGGCAGGATTAAAGTGATGGACAGGAAAGGAGGAGGAGGAGGAGTCTGGGGTCCAACCAACAGAGAGGAATAAGGCAGGACACTCGAGAGGATTCGGACACTACCACGTGATCTTTCCAAATGCAAAACTTGTGAAACTTCCAAATTCAAAATTTCCAAATGCAAAGCTTGTGAAAACATGTCAGAAGCTTGCAAGAGGTGAACACTGCTCTACATATCTTCTGGACAGAACACAAAGCCCTTTCTGAGATGACACTGCTTGTCACTACCAGACATAGTTCATTAATTTGTGAATTTTATAGACAAAGGGATATTTTCCTATGCAAACCTTATTATGACAGGCTCTTTCCTTCCACCCTTTAGGAGATTGCTTCCAATGGGCCACCAGTGATGCTCACTGCCACAGCAATCACAGCCACAGTCACTCATGTATTTTTGCAGACAGAATGTTCAGAACATGACCCTGAAGGGGTTGTCTTTGAATAGCTTAGTCAGAATTGTATTTAGCAACTCTCTTTTGACCCTGAAACATGGATGACTTGAGTCAGCAAGTCTGCAATGACTGTGTTTCTACAGACTTCGTCACTCAGAGAAAAGTCATGGACGATTTGAGGTTTGAGAGAGATACTTAATTATGGCATTAGAACATCTCCCTCATTTATCAGTGAATAGCTTAGCAAAGACCACAGCTGATGTAGCAGTTGCCTTATTTGGTTTCTCTAAAGTTAAAGGAGAAATCTAGGCCTTCCATTCCTGCTTTAGATATAGTGGCATTTTGGAATAGCTGTTCTTTTCTCGGCAGAAGCACACAGTATATCAGTAAATTAATTTCTTTTCCTCAGAGATTTCTGCTACATCTAATTGAAAATTGAATTTTACAGATAAAAGATGTTTCTGAAGCAAGAGGTGGAGGGCCTTTGATGCCAGGGACTTTTCTCCTCTGTTGTTTTTCCCTGCAATACAGGAATGAGAAGATCACTGTAGCTAAATCCAACCACTATAGCCGATCACAAGCTGTTGTCTTTTTTTTTTTTTGGTTTGCAGTGGTGCCCCTTGTATTTTGAGCTACACTACTGGCCAGCACTGCAGTGCATATTCCCACCCAACAGCTACCAGCTCCTGAGTCACTGGGAAATTGAAAACCAAGCTGTGATTCAGCAAAATGCCAACCAAACTGGAAAATAATGTAATATGCAACACAGAGTAAACCACAAGTAACTCAAAACCCAAAGGACAATAAATGCTGAAGAAAATCACTACTTTTCTATGGAAGAATATTCTTCATTAGAATGGCGTCATCCACCACCAGCTGTTACAGCAGTTAAAATAAAAACAGCTACAAACACATCAATATCTCAAATGCTACTGTTTCTTTCTTTCTTCCTATATGCACAACAAGCTTAAAATAGACAGCTCTATTAGTACCTGATTTTTACAGTGCTTTGTTCCTGCCAGCCCAAGATTTCACTCTCTAAAAGCTTTTTAAAATGCAGGCTTCCTTTGAGCATAGTTTTGGTCAACCTGACAGCTACCTTGTGAAATTCCCAAGCTGGAGACTTTAGTCCTTTCCTGATTTCAGACTTCCGGGCAATGAGAGAGTTCTAACCTTCCCTTATCTGGCCACCTTATCAAGGCACGAGAGACCAGCAACACAGAGGACTCATGCAGGGTCCGTGGTTAACCTTTCCTCGTATGGGTTGGTTAAGAAAACTCTGAGCCCATGGTGAGCCTTGAAGGGAGCAGAGAGGAAATATTTTTGATTTCACTGATTAATTTCTGAGGATCCTGAGGAAGCCAGAAAGGTTTCCACACAAACTGGGAGGGTGCCTGGTTAGACCAGCCTGCTATTCCCAGCCATAAGCTTCTTCCACAGATTTCTTTCATGAAAAGCAGCACAGACCTCACCCCATGCAGCAAAACATGTGAACTTACTCCTATGCACTGTCTAATTAGTCTCAGTGGAGAGTGAATCTCAAAATGTCAGCTCCTGCAAGTCATGCTGACCTATATCAGCTGAGAATCTGCCTTCTAAAGGCTCTCAAGAGGACATTAAATGGATTCAAGTGTGATGTTCTCTATCACAGCTGCCTGTTCAAGGAGAGCTCTAGCGTAAAGGGTGAACAGAGAAGTTAGTGAAAGGTTGCAAACACTAAGTGCTTCAATGTCTAAACATTATCTTTTAGGATAATGCTATTTCAGCAGTACCCAAGTCAGCGTCACAGTCACCCACAGTCACCCAGACAGTGAGACACAGTCATCTCCCTTCCATAACAGAGCAATCTGCAACATTGTGCACACAACCCTTGGTTTTGTTCACTTTCCTTTCAGCTATTATTTCTTCCTTAGAGTGTTGGGTAATGAACTCAAAGACGAGAGAAACACCCTACTTTATCCAGAAAGAACAAAATAAAATCAAGAGCATGGGGAAAGCATTTACAAGATTGTTCCATTATTTTTTTATCTAAGTTTTTATAAGAGTGAGTCTTATCTCCGACCCTCTGCCACACTGGGGTGACACATAGCTTCCCACAGCCTTCATTTTGTGCTACCAGTGGCCGTAGCCAGATACCCAAGTCAACAGCAGTTGCTGAAAGCCACAGCTGGGCTCCTCTCCCTACTACCCAGCTGAGTCTCTTCAGATAACAGCTCTTCAGAGTTTGCCAGACTGTCACGCTTTACACTGCCCACATGCAGAACAGCCCCACTCTTTTGCATCATGCTCAGATGCATTAAAAAAGGACTCTGCTGCTGTGGTTTCCTTATAAAGCAGACTCCTTGTCAGGAGCTGCTGCAGACTCCTTGTCTCCAGCTGGTGCTGGAGATGTTACATTTGCTGTAACATGTCTCACAATTCCATCATTCCAGACTAACAGCTCACAGAGTTTCTGTCTAGCTTCTCCAAAGCAAAGCAGGACTGAGCTGTGCCTGCATCTCTCATCCACCCTGAGAAATAGGATGGGGAAAAGGAAAAGAAACCCTCCCCTTTCTTCCCACCTCTGTACTGGATCCCTGCCTGCCTCAATCCCGGTAGCAGCCAAACGGCACTCAGCTGCTTCTTGGAGTGCCCACAGCAAAACTGCTATTTAACATCCATGGGAGATGGATTTAAATCAAAGAGCCCAAACCCAGAGCTGAATCCCCCAGGAGCATGTTGCATACTGGTCTGAGGTCCTTTTTCCGTGTGCCACCAAGGCTGAAGATGCTCTGCTGCAAGCTAAGGCTACAAAAATTTGTATTCTACTTCTGAAATCAGCTAATTTCTCCTCCTTGACTAGAGAAATGAAGGAGATTACACAATTTTTAGAAAGAGAGAGAAAAAAGGAACTTCAATGCCCCAGGCAACAACGCTAAAGCAGATGGTGAGATGTGCTGTGGGGAGAGATAACCACAAGGATTACAACAGCAAACCATGAGCCCTGATTATTATCAAATAACTACTGAAGTATTTGTCAGAAAGAAATATTTGTCTGAAATCCAGTGACATACTAAGTCTGAAATTTATAAAAGCAACCTTTTGTCAATGCTTCCACAAGGAACATAGACACAGCAACCATCAGAAAAAAACAAGAGTCGACTGTGTAGATTCAATAGGCTACATTTAAAAGGATTTTTGGTGTCAGGTTCCAACAACCAGTTTAAAAAACTGGAGACCTATTACCTCAACAGCTTGTGGGAAATTAGCCTGGATAATGACCATTTATGCTAATTCTTGCAAAATGCCCTTGTGAAACACAGAATGCCCACCCAAAACCACCTGGACACCCGCATGAGGGAGCAGCAGCAGCAGATGCTTTTCTCTTTAAGACCCAAAGGCTCAGAGCATTAGCAGCTAAGCTTTGACTGGGCTTCATTTAAATAAAGAATGAGGGTGATTTTTATGGGAATCGTGCCCTCTGTTGATGCAGGTGAAACATTTTACTTAGATGGTGTTGCTGCTGAACAGTAAAATATGTTAATAGCTAGGAAAGGGTTGGTTTTATTTGTTTGTATAGGTTTTTAATGATAATTTTCCAAATATCCCCACAAGAGACATCTCCTGACAAGGTCTACATAGAAATGCACTAACCTGGAAAAGTGTTTCTGGTCACTACTTATGAATTTCCCTCCTGGGATGAGCGTGAGAAGAGCAGGCCCACGTGTCCGCCTCCCTCCGGTGACTCTACACCGGAGATAAGAATAACAGTGTCTTGAGCAAACAGGAGCAGACAAGGCCATGAGCTGCCATGTGTGCAAGTTGCTCCATTTGCAGGATTCTAGTGCCTGAGCTAAAAAACAGAGCAAGAATGAGAAGACTAATGACAAATTAAATTTTTAGAATAAACTAGGGCTTCACAAAGTATCTGTATTTCCTCATCTGTTCTTTCAGATGTTTGTCTTTTCTAAATCATACTTCAAACAAATATTGTCTCCCCAAAAAAATCAGAGGAGGCAATGAAGCTGTTCAAATGTACTATGTCGTATTCAGCATACAGAATATGCCAATATAGCAATACAGAATACACATTAATTTTCCTTTAAGAGTGTTCTTTAAGCAAGGCTCTCTAAGCAAGTGGTTTATGTCCCTGGTGTGTAAGACTGCATTACACTGTCTCAGGTTAGATGTACCATTAAACCATTGGGGCAGCCCCTCCAAGCACTCTTTTTGGCCTTCTACCCTGTAAACTTTTCTAACAAGACCCAGGTGTTGTGTTCATTAGGGAGATTTCTAATGGCATTCACCCCAAGCCTTTCTAAAGTCTCACTGCTTTGTGCTGGTTTTGAATCCCTTTACTCTACATACAGCTATATCCTTTTTCACGTTTGTCATGCTTGCTGGAGCTGTAAGCCACTCTTCCCAGCAACGAGCCATAGATGCATTATTTAATATCCTATGATATGTGTATTTTCTATTTTTATTTTTTTAAAAAATTCATTACAAGCAGTGATTTCAAAGCTTGGTGCAATTCTTGGATGCGAGTTTGAAGCAGATTGGCTGCAGGGTGTGTGCATAGACACACACTTGGATGGAAAAAAATCTGAGGAGTTCTGTAAAGACTTGCTATTTCCACCTCAGAAGTGAATATGTTATCAGAGATCAAGACATAAAGCTTGGGAAACTGCTAGTGTGGTTCAGACTTACAAGCTTAAAGCCAAGAAATCTGGCATCTGCCCAATAGCAATACTGGCTGATTCTCAACAGAAAGAGAAAAGTCTCATAAGGATCCAGGAAACTTTGGAAATGTTAATTAAATGTTGAAGTTAAGATTTTAAGTCAATGCACTTAGCCTGACCTCCTGTTTGCTTTGCTGCCTTGGCCTAGCAAGAGACAGCCATCTGTCATGCAGCTGCACTGACTTTCCCAGGCCTCACCATTTCTCCATAGGGAGGCAATATTCATCACCTAGTGCCCACATGCAGTGTCCCTGAAAGGGACAGGGGAGGCAGACACCTTTCCCTCCTACCTTTCTGACCTGCCTTGTCCTGGGGTGGCTGGGACTGCTGTCCCACAGCCTGAGGGCAAGTCCTGCTCACCCTGCTCAGGTAAAAAACATTAACATGGAGGGAGTTCCCAGGCTCAGCTCATATTCCTGCAGATTTACCATAGACCAAAGAGAAAAGGAATACCAATTCCCAACCCTTAGAGGTTCCAATACATACATATGGGGAGACCATACAGCGTTTCAGTACTTAAAGGGGAGCTGTAAGGAAGATGAACACAAACTTTTTAGTAGGGTCTGTTGTGACAGGACAAGGGATCATGATTTTAAAATGAAGGAGGTTCAATTTAGATAAAATACAAGAAATTTTTTGCAATGAGGGTGATGAAACACTGGCACAGATTGCACAGAGAGGTGTCCCTGGTTATGGTAAGGGGTTGGACTGGATGTTTTTTAAAGATCCATTCCAACCCTAACCCTTCTGTGATTCTCTGATTACAGACAGAAATGTACCTTGTGACAACAGCTTCACTGGGCACAAATAATGAAATCCAAATGGAAAAGGATCCTAAGTGTTCGCCATTGCAATGAGACCACGCAGTACTACTGAAAGCCCCATTGCAAAAGGATTATCTCTCTCAAACTAGCTCAAACATCACAGGTGCTTTTGGACGTGGCACAGGAGCACAGCAGCAAGGGGTTTGTTCATAGCAGACAATTATAGATACACAGTTTCTTGGTTTCTTACTCAGCTTGTCAAGGTTGTGTACTTTATCTAAAAATGGATGTAGTCAAATAGTATATTCACCACCAATTGTAATTACAGAGCCCACTTACATTTGTTTAGGATAGGTAATTATAATATACCATGCTACGTTGTGCGCCATTAAACATATCTACAATCATTGTCATCACCTTGTAAATACTGCTTTATTTACTAGGGTTTGACATAAGAGTAATATATAAGGGGAGCGTGTGCTGGAGACAAAACAGGCTTCTCAGCTAAGCCTTTGCCTGAGAGGAATCTGATCAAACATGCTTTCCCATGTTCTGTATTAACTGGCTGATTTCTTTTTAACCCTGAATAGTAAGACAGTCACCGGGAGTCTAAAAATCTCATAGAATAATTAGTCATAACTTATGAACTTACCTCATCAATATATTCATTTGTTTCATAGACTGGAAGAAAAACCTGGAGGTTTCTAATCCAACTCCCTGCTTGAAACAGTTGATACCAAAATTAAATGAGGTTTTTCATGGCCTCGCCCAAAAAGGTTTTGTATATCTCCAAGGACAGAGACCCCACAGCACAATAAGGAACCCTTTCCTAGTACATGATCAGCATTCCCCTTGGTGCAAATTCTGTCCTTTTATCCTTATATATTGGAAAATGCTCTGTCTCCATGTCCTCTATAACCCTCATAAGGTACCTGGAAACAGCAAATAGATCCCTGCCACTATATGCCCTTTTAGGCTTTTTACCTCCCTGGTGAACTTGGTTCACCTCCCAGGAAAGGCAAATTCGGTTGTGTTATGTCACTCCTGGTCTCTTGCAGAGTGCTCACTGAGGTGAGAGGAAGCGCATTTCCATTCACCGAAACTGTCGTTTTCAAGCCATCTCCTAATTACAGCTGACTATCAGGAAGATTGATTTTAAACATCAACTATTTTCCTCAACAGCTGCAATGCCTGTTCTGGTCCAACATCAGGAGCAGCAAAACAAGGAGAGCACAAACCACTGTTATTTTTGCTGCTTCTAGCCCAGCCAAACGCAGGAAACAGAATTTCTGTGGAGACAGGACCACCCTGTGAGACTGCCAGGCCAAGGAGTTGTGGTTGTGGATGGAAAAACAGGAGTCTTCCATGTACAGGGTTTTCAGAACAGCCTGTACTTTTTCTACACCAGTACTGATCTAGTTCTCCTTTTATTTGCCTCCCAGTAGGAAAACACTAAAAAAAAAAACCCTGGGCACTCAATTTACAAGCCTTTTGAAGAAAGGACTGCCGTTCATGCACTTTCCATATAGTACCAAGCAAGATGCCAGATCTTCAACACGGGATTCATAAATAGGTAGGTGTATTACTAGGCACATAAGAAGATAGTGCATATATAAAAAAGCCTTAAACTTGTCTTGCATTCAGAGCCATCAATGGCCCAGCACTCCTCTCAAAAGAAATCCTGTTAATTTTAACATCAGGTTATGAACACGGGCCTCTTCTCCGTTTAACTTAGAACAGATGAGGCATCTCTGCATCAGCTGTTCGCACCGCTGCCTGTGTTGTAGATGCCAGGGTGATCAGATTTCTCCTTCTTTTTTAGATATTTCCGCTGTGATTTCCTAAAATAATAGAAACATTTAAAAACTACCCAGTAGTATTACCAGTGGTCATCATTTTTAAAAGGACATAAAAAAGCTGACTGATTTGCTTTTGGGACAGCTCTGTTTGCATTGTCTGTACCCTTTGCTGATCATGCAAGTGGGCGAGTGCATTGAGAATCACTGGGAGCAGGGAGCCCTCTCCTCCTGCCCCCTGCTTGCATGGGGCCGGGCTGGCTTCCTGTGCCTACGCACTCCTGGGAGGCATGAGGAATAGCCATATGCCCCTGCTGCACTTCCATCAGGGGCTTCCCACCCTCACATCCCTGAATAATTAGTCATACTATTCTTTGCGAAGGAAATATCTCTTGGGATGACAGTAGCATATATCTATGCCTTATTTGGCACATGATAGGCAAAATTAAGTACCAGCAGGCTTTTCAAAATGGGAATTGTTTCACCTCATGTCCTCTATAGCTCTTTCTTTTACTTGTGCTTTTTCTAAAGCACAGATGTGTGCTAATGGTGCCTACCACACAACAGTGCAGCACAGACAACATTGTAGGTAACTACAGTGTGTACTTGTGTCCAAGAAGGCCAGTAGTATCCTGGGGGGCATTAGGAAGAGCACTGCCAGCAGGTTGAGGGAGGTGATCCTGCCCCTCTAGTCAGCCCTGGCCACATCTGGAGTGCTGTGTCCAATTCTGGGCCCCTCAGGACGAGAGAGACTTGGAGATCCTGGAGCAGTTCCAGTGAAGAGCTACGAAGATGATTAAAGAACTGGAGCGTCTCTCTCAGCAGAAAAGGCTGAGGAAACTGGGCCTGTTCAGCCTTAAGAAGAGACATTTGAGAGGGGACCTCATCAATGTCTGTAAGTATCTGAAGGATGGACCAGGCTCTTCCGAGTGGAGCAATAGGACAACAGGCGATGGGCAGAAACTGATGCACAGGAAGTTCCACCTGAACATGAGGAAGAACTTCTTTACTGTGCAAGTGACCAAGCAGTGGAACAAATAGCCCAGAGAGGCTGTGGAGTCTCCCTCACTGAGGATACTCCATAACTGCCTGGACACAATCCTGTGCCCTGTGCTCTGGTAGGCCCTTCTTGAGCAGGGAGGCTGGACCAGATGACCACTGTGGTCCTTTCCGACCTGACCCATCCTGGGATTCTGTGATTCCGTAACCTTTCAAAACTGTTTGCTTTCCAGCATCACAGTCAACTCATGTTTTGTGGTGCAAGAGCCCACTTACATAACAAACAGACATGATCATGTGCCAATATTTTTTCTTCAGCCATGCAGAGATCTGGAGAAAGATCACGACAAGAATTAGGCCAGATTCTCAATACTGGTTTCAAAAACCCATGAAGCTACAGGTCCAGTTAGAATTTGACTTCAGTTTGCACTTGAGATTGGTCTGTAACCCAAGATCCGTAGCAGCTGAAATTTCTGCTTTTCCACTAACTGGCCCTTATTACAGCACTTTGGTCAACACAGGGGCAGGTTGCTTGATGAGGCTGTGAAATACCCATATCCATCTGTGGAAAGGTCTGGAGAAACCCATGGTTGGTATTGAGAAGGGATTTGACCACTGACCTCTGTTTTTCTCTTACCTGAAGTCTGCTGTGGCTCCAATACTTCCTTCCAATCCCCCCAGTTCCATCTTGATTCCCAAGGCATTTTCTGTAGTTTCCTCTGATATGCACTGGAATGAGCATCACTTGGTGTGATGTCCCATCAGCATCTGCCCAAACTCTGTGGCAAAGGCACATCAGCAACTTCTGGAGATGGCAAGGCTCATTATCTTTGCGGTCAGCTCTTTGGTCAACACAGCCGGTGGTCAGGGGTAAGACAACAAGCAGAACTGTTTGCTTTGGGGTTTTTTTAAGTGTAGGAGGAACTTCTTTTTTAAAAAATAATGATGTCTTGATAACTACATTAGGCTAGATTTCAAGGAGGAAAAACACATTCTTCAAGCTGTAACAACCCAGGAGCTAAGCTTGCTTCTTGCTTTCATTGTGGTCAGAGCTCAGCCTGGGGCTGAGGCCAGAGACCTCCCCTATTTTCCTGCTCTCTGGCTTTGCTTCTCCTTCTTTCCCCTTTGTTCAGCTTCAGACACTCATATACAGATTGCTGAAATTTTTATGGTTGCCATAACACCCCTTTCCTGCTCAAGTACCTCTGCCTTTCCCCTTTCAAGCCCTCCATTAATAACCCTCTCCTTCATGACTCTATTACAGTCCCCCATCATCAGAGATACGACAGGCTGTGTTTTCCTCTGCAGAAGTCAAAGAGCCCTTCTTCTCAGGCCCACATGCCAGTGTCTCTGGTTGTTCCTGTTGGTCTTCATTTTCCACAGACTCCACTCCCTTTACGAAGCTGCCATGACAAGAAGAGCAGAGAGCGCTTGACCTGAAGCTGTCAGGCCGCTCAGTCCTCTTATGGAACTAGTGTCTTCTCAGTAGTGATATTCAGAGGGAAGAAACATGCCCTTATCATTTCCCCATGACAGCTAGAACCTGTAGAGCAGATGCTTCAGGCAGCTGTAGAGAGTGATAGGTCCTTCTGAGCCTCCTTTTCTTCAGGCTGAACATCCCCAGCTCCCTCAGCTGTTCCTCACAGAAGGAACAGGTCTTGTGCTCCAGACCCTTCCCCAGCTCCACTGTCCTTCTCTGGTCTTGTTCCAGCCTCGTGGAGTGAGAGGCCAAAAGCTGAACACAGGATGCAAGGTGTGGCCTCACCAGTGCCGAGTACAAAGGGACAGTCACTGCCCTGGTCCTGCTGGCCACACTATTGCTGGTACAAGCCATGATGCCACTGGTTCCTTTAGCTATGACACATTTGAGCACAAATGACCACAAAAGCACAACTAAAGTATTGCTTTCATCAACCCTGTGTGCATACAAATCACAAAGGGACTGAGGAATGCTTTTTTGTTAAGCTATAAACCACAGACCCATATGTCTATTGACATCCTTTTGAAACCTTAATCAAGGAATATTATTACTGCATTTGTTGCCTCTCTAAATATGGATTATTCTCCTCACTCTGGAAGAGAACTCTCTGGCAAGAAATGTATGAAGGGTGTATTAAGACCACACCACTCTTTTTCAAAGATATTATATATAAGCCACAGATATGAAGATTAATTCTGGTCACCATGACATAGACTCATAAAGCTGCAAGTAATAGCCCTTATTTAAGGAGAAAGATGTCACTTTTTACTCTAACTGTGCCTTCTCCCAGGCTCATGGCATACATCTGTTATTTCTATCATATTAAATATACAAGGTGAGTACTATCATTATGATAAAAGGTTATTTCAATCTAACCACAGAGCTGTAAACACAACATGTATGTATAAAGTACTGGGGAGGTGTCCAAATCAGCTCAGAGCAGTGCAACATTTAAATGGTTTTATTGTGCACACTTGATTTAATGCCTGGCATTTTAGATATGACAGAATTATATGCACAGCCTGCTACTGCCATTCAGTGGTAGTTACTGATATAACACTGGTACAGCATACAGAAAAGGGCGCCAACACTGCCTAATAGGAACGGCTCCTGACAGAGAGGTCTGTATCTATTTCAAGGTTTAGAAAAAGGTTTAAAACATACCAAAAAAATCATTGTAGTATGTAACAAGGTCTATTGCAAACAAACAGACTGTCCTATCACCAAGAGGTTTTTTCTCTCCCAAGTGTTCCTTGCCAGAGGGCTGCTCACAGACCATCATTTCTTGAAAGCCATGAGAGTGCATGTTTCTCTGCTGGTATGGTAGCAAGGCCCCACCATTAACCAAACCTTTTTGTTTAATCTTTTTTTGATCCCAAAAAGATCCTAGAGCAATGCAAAAAACTCGTGGCATTCTTTTTCTTCTACCCCCAGTAATGCTGTAGATCAGACACTGTTTATTTCCAAAACACCACAAATGTCACAGAGAAACTATATTGAAAAGTGGTTTTTCCAGCATGTAGCAGAAGCCCCAGTGCATACCATAGTTCTTTCAAAACCCATTTGCAATAAAGGGTTTGCAAATCAGATCTCCCACAAAGCACACAAATCTGTGGAAGAAGACTGGGGAAGAGGGTATTTCTGAGATAGGGTAAGGTGCCCTTGCAGTTAATCAGTATGACCACAAATGATTGTCAAATGACTGCCACACTCTTCCTAGGTTTGGCTTCAGCTGGAGCTAATGTTAGTGCACAGCTTTGTGTCAGGGACAAAAATGATCTTACGAGAGCTGTTGTTTTATCAAGACAGTCAAGATAATCACAGAGGACAAAGGCGAGGAAATAGGAAATGTTTCCTAATGAGCATGTGTTATATACCACAGTAAACTGCAAGTGGTGATACATCACATTGGTGGTGAATGTCCCACTCTCTTATTTGTTTGACTCCAGCAAGGCACTGGCCTCATTGATGGGAGTGTTGGGATGGCGAGAGATGGTCCTTCCCTTGCCTTGCCTTGCCTTGCCTTGCCCTTCTGTCTTTTATAATGATTCTGTTATGCTACCTGTAAATTAATTCCTACTGTATTCTTCATGGACATGGCACTGGCCTTATCAAAAATATGCCTCTTAGGCATTGAAGTCATCCTAGTTTGAGGTCAGTTTATCCTAGCTTCATGTACAAGTTTTCATACAAGCAGCAGCTTGCCTTCAGCAAGCCAGTAATCTACTTAGAAATCCTGTATGTCAGCCAAAGGATTTCCACACCTGTAAGAACGAGCAAAACAAACACTTAAAATTTATCCTGCACATAAAGGTACATGATTAAAATTTTGCCTAGTCTGTGCTAAATGTGTTAACCTAAGGAGGTCTAGGACAGGGTGTTAGCAGTGTTACAGCTATTTGAGCAGCACTTTTAACTGGAGTAGCAATACAGAGTGTGAAACAGGTACTGTCCCCTCTTCCCATCCCACTGTTCTCCTCACCAGGCAAAACCACCGGCAGGCCAAAACCAGCTTCTGGATGGGCAGCGATGCCTTATGCCCGTCTGTTTCAACTACAACGCATACTGCTTTGCCCTGCTCTTGATCTTGTAAAACACATGGTTAGGGGTGCAGATAACACGCGGTTAGCTTTTGCAGGAGAAGGCAGAATCCCAAAATCACTTTGCACAGGTAATTCTCCCCCAGGAAAGAGAGAAAGACAAACCTCGATCTCACGAGTTAACGTGTATCACTGCAGCAATATCATGAACATTTTCACTAACTCCTCAGGCAAAAGTCTGGGAGAAGATACGCTTTTCCAGAAAGTTTGGGAGCTGAAACTCCTGACTTTGAGCATGAAAGCCTGTGTGCAATTCTGCCTTACATCCACAGGTGTCAGTGAAAGACCAGCACTTGTGACATTTATGGGGCAAAAATCACTGAGTTGGATTAAACTACAGAAGTTTAACATGGCTCAACTCCGTGACTATAGGCTCATCACCTGGAAAACATGCAGTTTTAAAAGACTTCAAGAGACATTTCCTGGCAAGTTCAGAAAAAAATATTCCTAGAATGAGGCAGGGTGAACAATTCAGCAGAGCAGTTCTTTTCCACACTGATCTAATACTTTCCTTTGTGGCATAAAGCCCCATCACTTTTTCTTTAATTCCATGGGCCAGTCACCTCTAGTTTCCCTGTCCCATAGCTCCTTCCATGTGCCCAATTCCTAGTGTGTTTTCATTTCCCTGGACTCTGCAGGTCCAGGCTCATGTTCTCTGTCGACACTGCATAGCTCCTCCTCATTTGTACTTTTCCACACCAATTCCATCCAGCCACTTAGTGCCTCCTGCAGCCCTTCAAATTAAGGCTTCCCAAGCTGTTGCGGCTACTCTGAGCACTGCTGGAGGAGTGAAGGAGAGGAGAAGCACCTAAATGTGGCTGTTTCGCAGTCCCCACACCCAGCCCAGGCTCGTGGCATACATCTGCCTCTTGCAGTCATGAAGGCAAGATGGGTCTTAAGGAGACCTCTTGTGGCAAAGAGAGGGGATAGATCCTGGTAGCTGTCCTCAGGGCGTGTGACCAACTAAACAGCTGCACTCTCCATGGGGTCTGACTGTGGATAATGCTGTGCTGTTTTCATCTTTGTGATCTCCCTCCAGGCAGGGTGCTCCTTCAGGAGATGCAGGGTATAGCATCCCCTCACAGGAACCACCTGGCACCATTTGGGGATGTGCCCTGATACACACCGCCTACACAGGAGTTACAGATGTAAAACACCTCTTTGCTGTGAGGGAGAAAAAGGCATGTAGTCCTTCCTAGCAGATCACTGCTCTGTATCATCCTAGCTGTGTGAGCAAATGCCTTCTGATTCTTCATTTGTGAAAAAACCCGTGTCACACACCACTTCCCAGGGTGGTGTACACATGCTCCTCATCACAAATTCCCTGCAGAAAATCCTTTCTGACAGGGAACACACTGTGGTGTTAAATCACCCTCCCTTGTCAAAACAGAGCTACAGATCAAGCTGGAAGACAGCTACAGATCAAGTTAGAGACAGCTACATGGCTGCTCCGGTCATTCAGTGATGGAACTGAGAGTGACCTTGGCTTCAGATGAGAGAGTGCTGCTACCAGCTGCTGAGGCTGGCACAGTCCCAGCCAAGCCAGGGCACGAGGGAGCTCCTTGGACAAGCACATTCAGCTGCAGGATGAGGCTGAGCTGCTTTGCTTCTGACAGACATGTCTGGAAGGGACGACTGGGTGCAGCTCTTTCAGACAGCGAGGAGCTAGGATTGCAGTGCTTGCAGGTCTGTGGCCCTTCACAGGTTTTACCACTGCAGTTCTAGAAAACATAGTAAAAGGCATGTAAGCATCTTCACCCATCCGATGGAAACTCTCACTTCTGTGAGATCTTACTTTCCTTGATTTAACTTTTTTTATTTAAGGTCTACAAAGAAGGTATAGAATTTGAGAATTAGGAAAGAACTGAGATGGATGTTACCAGTGAAACTCATGAAATAATGATTGTTGCAATTTTGATGCTCTTAGCATGTTATTGAGAAGAATAATTATGCATATAATAATTTCTGAAGCACGAAATTTCTAGCTTGCAGGAGAAGGGGATAAGGTGCAATGCTTCAATCATACAGGTTTCTTAGAGAAATTAGAAGATGGTCCTATGGAAGAACATGGGAAATTGTTCCCTGAGTGAAGGAAATAATATATTAAGAAAATTTCCTGTTGTGCAATGAAAGTTAAAGTAAATTCTTGCTTTTTTTTAAAAAAATCAATATAATTTATGAATGTATTTATATATGGAGATATAAATTTAATGCCATGGTGAAAAATAATGTTTAAATCTGAAGTGTGGTAAACGTTTCAAAAAAAAAAGACTATTCATGAGATTTTGTGTCAAGTGTAAGCAGATGTAGAACTACATTATGCTAACCACTGTCTCTTTTGAAAACTCCACTTAACTTTCTACTGTTCAAAAATCCTTCAGATGTAGCTGGGACAGCAACCAAACCAACACTACAGTCTGCACAGACTTAAATTAATCTGCACTATTTACTGTCAGTGAAGTAGTTTCATGCCTAACAATTTGCAAATAGTTCTGATTACTGAAAACCTCTCCAGCTGCCATTCTTCATCATAATCTTTAAAGCAGCTACACAGTATTCAAGGGAAAAGTCATAATTACTTTATTGTATTGTCCCATTGAGCTAATTTGAGGTTTGGAGATTTTTTTTTATTTGGAGGAGAAAAGTTCCATTAGAACTAGCTTAAATCCTGTTAGTCTTGCAGACTGCTCCAATTATGTGTTAGGAAGGAGAAACAAGTTGCCTATAACTTCTCTCTGAGGTTGTTTCTGAGCTCTTCAGCTCTGGTCCTTCGTGATGTTCAAGCTTGCACCTCCCAACAGTGGCCACCGGTGTGCAGGTGCTGAGCTGAGCCATGGAGCAAACCTCTGAATCCCCGAGCAGTGCACAGCCCTGTCTCACCTGCTGGCTGGCTGAGTCAAGGTAATGCTGCTGTGTCCTACCACAGCTGCACCCACGGCAGACAGGCAGCAGAACCCTCGCGTGAGAGAAGCGTACAGGAGAGAGACAGGGAGGCACTATTGCTGAGCCTCTGCCTCTGGGGAGGAGTAAAACAATTCACCGGTGTTTGCAAGGGGCAGGGCATGTTGAAAAGTACATTCAGTGCTGCCTCTGCTGCAGATCACCCTTGTAGCTGCTAGTGTTTGGTGCCATCTCAGCAAGCTGGTTTGAACTAAGTATTTAAGGATTTATAACTAGAAATCTATTTATTTATTTATTTTTGGTCTAGCAAGCAAAATAAAACATTTGTTGTTTCTGTACAGCAAATCTTGAAGATAAAGCAACTCTAACTTCTGCATGGGCTGGCAAATACTGTGAAGCTTCACTTGATGAATGGATGAGAGTATTGAATTCTTGAGTTTTACTCCAAGAGGTTTGCTAAAGGTCTTCCGGGCTCTGCACTTGATCAGACAAGTTTCTTTTGAAGTAAGGAATGAGTTGGGATTTATGGATTGGCCCTACACGAGGGAATAAAATAGTAAAGAGTCTATCAACTACTTCTACAGATGTAGATATAGAACCATATAAATTGTTTCGTAACAATAGGGTGTGATTTATTTTGCATTCATGTGCTGGAAGAGTGTTAATACAGGTATATCAGTTGAGTTCTACATATTAAATGTGTATGCTTTTGGATACAAAAGAAACTAAGTGCTAGGCACTTTCTGCTGTGCGCAGCTTCTGGTGTTTCTTTTTTTCTCAGATATTATGGTTATTAGAAGGCAAAGATTTAACTGATGTACATGTGTGGATTTCCGTCAGCAGGATCACACACAATGAGTTGGCACCAAGTTGCTGCCACCAGTATGATAATATGCACGCTCAGACATGAAAACACAGAGGGAAATGTGCTACAGTGGTAGCAAAGTACTTGCCAGAGACTTTCTTTTTAACAGTATTCTCTAAATGCAATAATGTTTATTACTGCCTTCTAGAAATACCTGAATTATTTGGCCTATATGTACCAGATGGACACTTCTTGCTGTTTTTGAAAGCAATGGAAGTACATTTCATTACAGCTCTGAAACATAATACCTCAAAGTACTGATGTAGCAAGGGGAACAATAAGAATTTCTGTTGCTAGCTTGTTAATGGAGACGTTTTTCATGTTAGGCATTCACCAGCGTGTGAATCTCCCTTTTGCTGGAAGTGTCCTGTGGCTTTTCCAGATGAGAATGCTGCATCTTTTGCACTACATCATAAGTAAACTACCTCCTGCTTGAAATCCCACAGAAAAATTAATTATTCATAAAAAGACCTCTCTAGTGTGAAGTACAGGAAGGGCTGTCAAGCTCTTCTAGGGTTCTTTGCACTCCTTTTGAATATGCAAAAAATAAAACTGAACATTTTCATCTGAGGTCATCACCATGCAGTTACCTGGCAATTTGTACAATGCATATCTCTCTAGTCAGTCAGGTGTAAGGAAACATTTCCCTTTTTAAGCTGCTCATAAATATCAAAATACAGCTCACACACCACTGCTTGGGCTGGATAGTCAGCTTGGTCTGATGTCAGCTGTGCCCCAGGCTCGTTCAACACAGATGGCATTGCACAAGAATGATGTTATGCACTGGCATGGAGGTACCTGTCAGGATCACTGCTCGAACAGCCAGCATGGCAAGTCCTGCCTGACCAATCTAATGGCCTTCTATGATGGGGTGATGACATCAGTGGACAAGGGAAGGGCTACAGACATAATTTATCTGGACTTCTATAAGGCCTTCGACACAGTCCCTCACAACATCCTTCTCTCTTAAACTGGAGAGAATTTGTGATCATGTTACTCTCATTTATGTACTTAACATGCAGCTCAGGTCTCAGGAATACTCCCATGATCAAGTTTTTCCAAGGCCAGGGCTGAAGGCACAGTCTCTTTTTTTTTGCCTTGACCTGGAGCATCATTTTCAATGTCCATCTTGTTAAGAACAAAATCTTAATTCAAAAGAGAAATCTGGGGGCTGGGGAGTTGGGGTGGTGTTACAAAGCCATATTTTGCACACAGACGAGTAATTAGACTGCAGTGAGTGTGGTGGTCCTCCTTTAGCATGGCCAGATGACTCCCTTTCATCAGGTAAGTTTGCAGACAGAGCACAGCAGAGCCTTAACATTAAATGTGTCACTAGGAGTTCAAGATGTTTTGAGTTACATCACAGGAAATAGCCCCCACAGTGAGATCACAAGTTGCACGGTCCGAAGCAGTCTTTGTTATTGCACAGCTGGGGAGAGATCATTGAAGTTACATCACAAGAAAGTAGCAATGCAAAATTTAATTATTTCTCTTCTAGCAGTCTTTTGTAGGTGTGCTTTAGACAGTAAAGATGGATACAGATCTGATCTTCTGCAGGGAACAGAAGCTCTGACCTATGGCAGAATTGAAATTGTGTATGGACTGAAATATTATTAAAAATCCTAAATTGTGGTACAGTCAAATTGTGGTACAGTCATATGCTCTTCCCTTCCCTTTCCACCTGTCTAAGATCTGTATGGAAGTCTTCTAGTTTATGTGCAGACATTCTGTGTTAAAGGATAACAAGAAATTTCAAAGAGCTCTGTTTTTCCCCTTAAAAAAACACTGATGTTTGTTGACATTTGCTGAGCATCATGAGTCAGAAGAAAAACAACAGAGTTAAAATGCTGCTTATCAGAATTCTACACAAAACGAAGGTGTTTTGTACCTGAGAATTTAAAGAAAAGAGGGAAATTTCCAACACCAAAACCACATAAAGTTCACAGATGTACTTTCTTGTGAGAGCTTGTTCTTGGTCACGCTTCATGTAGATCGTCTTTGCTGGCCTCAGCATTTCCAGTGGAAATGATCCAGGAGTAAATCAGACATTGAGACTAAATGAAGCTGAAAGCAAAGCAAATTACAAATGAACAAGATACTGAAGAGTAAGTAGAGACTTCATCAGCTTTGGTAGTTACATAGTCAAAGGTTAGGGATAAAGGGAAAAAGTATTCCCCTTTTCAGTAACCATGAACAGGACCTGTAGAGTTCAGGAGAGTGGATTGCAAGGATAGGATGGAGTCAGCTAGAAAAATGGAAAACAGTGAAAAATGTTGAAACATAACAAGTACTGGATACTTTTTCTCTCTAAAATGTATCTATTGTCTTTAAGCAAATAGCACACTGTAAAGAAGGATAAGTTTGCAGTGTTTCCAAAGTGAGTTGTCTTATAATAAACTCGCTTTCTTTTCAGTTACCTCCCTCCAGGAGATGGAAGGCTGCTTTAGTTTCACCACCTCCTCCTGCTCTCTCTGGGCTGGACAGGAACTCTCTACCTAACCTTTTCTCATATTTCCTATGCTCCAGCTGCAGCTATTTGAGTCATCCTTACCAAGAGTCATTCAACTATATTAATATCTGTTTTATAATAAGGAGTTAAAGTTGGACTCTTCTGTGTTGCTCAACTTGCAATGCTGCATGTTTTAAAGAAGAGTGCAGCAGCTTTAAAGAATTAAGTTGGCTTTGCAAAGACGATAGGGTAAGAGGAAGAAAAAAACTGGGAGAAAATGGTGAACAACGAAGAGCAGGAAAGAAGAAAGAGAATGAGAAGCAGAGAGCAGAACTTCAGCCTGAGAAATAAACCCCCTACTCAGAATATAGGTAGGAACTGTTTCTTCTCTGGGGATATAATCAACAAGTACACAGTTACTAAAAGGTGAAATTGTGCCCTTTTTCCTGCCCCAGCTGCCCAATTCTGCCCTTCACTTTCGTGGAGGAGCTGAGCAGCTGCAAATTGAAACAGATGAGTGAAAAAAAGGAAAAAAAAGTTCTCTTCTCTGATTCAAACTGTGGCCATTTGCATGTAAGGGCTGGATCAAACAGGAAGGGAGGGGAAAAGGAGCTGGGAAGGACAAAAGGCAGTGACATAATTTCTCTCAAAGACTACACTGTTGTTTTAATTAGAGTATGTTGTATGAGTTCACAAAACAGTAACTGTGGTTCAGATTAATCTGCTAAAATTAACATAATAACCCTTACAGGGTCTGTATCTTCCTTTTATCGAAGTCTGTTTATGCAAGGTGTCTTGGGAATACAGGGCAGGGAAACTCATCACTGTAGATATCCATTGACTGGTATTTAGTCCCTTTCTATTAAATTAGTTTTATAGCTAATATATTTTTTCCATCTTTGTTTCTGAAATGGACCAGGAATTTCCCTCTTCTGAGTCTACTCATTTTCAGGCTAAGTTTCTTTATGGCTATTTTGAATCCTTTTTTCTTATGCTTCTATAATTAATAATCTTACTAGTTCTTTTCTTTCTGCCCTCAGTGTTCTCTTGTTGATGTGTTTGTGGACAATAACCATATTGCCTCTTAGCTTTCATTTTACCCAGTGTACCATGTGCAGCACCTTCAGTTTCTTGCTGTACAATGGGCTGCTGATTCACTCTTTACTCAGTAGCACTTCTGTGTGTCTGCTGTAGGTTCAAAGGAACTTTGACCAGGATGTCGTAAGTCATGTATGGAACCAATGCCTTTGAATATGAATATTAAGACTCCTTCATCCCTGCAGAAGAGATCTTTCTTGAGGGCTGCTTTGGTCATATCTGTCTCTGTTACAGTTGTGCCACTGAGCCTTGATTGTCCTCAGCAGTCCTGCAGATTTCTTCCCTCCATTCTTGTGAAGCCAGAAATATTCTCTGTGAAATGTTTTCTTTCTCTGTGTAGTCCTCTTGGTTCCAAGGAACTTGAGTCAGTCCAGTATGGCCTACATTCCCTGCTTCTTCTGCTCCTTACTAAGAACATATTTGATATTGCTTGGAATTACTCATCAGTTCCTCTTAAGTTCAAGGCAGAGTTGCTGTCTCACTCATCCAGACAATGCTTTTGATTGACCCATGATCCAAAGGAAAAATTACTTTTTTTTCCAGTTTTCTGTTAGCTTGCTGGTTTTTTTCCCTGTGTGTTCCCTTCCTTGTGTTTTCAGTCACAGAATCAAAAAATCATAAAAGTATTTGGGTTGGAAGGGAACTTCAAAGGTCACCCAGTCCAACCCCCCCTGCAGAGAGCAGGGACATCTTCCACTAGATTGGGTTGTTCAGAGCCCCATCCAAACTGACCTTGAAAGTTTCCAGGGATGGAGCATCCACCACCTCGCAACCTGTTTCAGTGTTTCACCACCCTCATGGTAAAATACTTCTTTCTTATATCTAATCTAAATTGATCCTCCTTTAGTTTAAAACCATTAACCCTTGTCCTATAATCAAATCATCAAAAATTCATCAATCAAAAGCAGTGACCTTCTTAGATTCTTTTTAAGTGTCATCATATTATCCACCAGGTCAATAACAATTTGTCAAAAACAAAAGTTACACCCTATGGTCTCCCTAACACTGATTCTGCCTCCAGCATCACCACCAGCTGTGGTTCTACTTGGTGTTTCTAGTACCAGCCCCATCAGCCACACTTTAGATGTGTTTAAAACATCCCTAAATTTTATACCCCAAAGAATAATAGGGGTCTTTGCTAGCTTTTTTCCTCTGTGAATATAGAATCCATCAAGGGGTAATGTGATGGTTTGAACCTGAGTTGATGGAAAGTTGTTCAGACCAATAATGCTTCTCGAAATTTATATATTTAAGCCGTGTGGGAGCCTGGGAAATTTTTCTTCCTTCTGGCTTTCAACTGGTAAAAAGGGCTCCTGGCCGCTTGGCCCAGCAGGCCGGGCTGGGCGGGCCTGACCACTCGGCCCCGGCAGGGGCAGGGGCCAGGCCCTTGGCTCCATGAGGGCCGTGATGGCCTCCTCCCCTTCTCCAGGGCAGCTGAAATGACTTTCACAGCTCCTGCGGAAACCAGCTCCGGGCCGCTGCCCAGAAGAGAGCATGTGACCACCAGAGAGATAAGTTCCAGCTGCAAGCCAAGGCTCCGGGTAAGATTAACCCCTTCTGAACTGTAAATTCCCCAGAAGAGATGAGATCTACAGACGTCATCCTCTCCTAGGTCAGAGGAAAGGGAAAGGCAAAGGCACGTGAATAGATACCATAATAGTGACAGCAAAGTCAGTGAGGAGGAAAGAGCTGAAGCCCAGAGGGAGGAGACAGAGGAGATGCTTTAAACCTA
>VZRQ01003891.1:0-51875 GCA_013397975.1 Machaerirhynchus nigripectus | reverse complement strand
GCTCATCCTTAAAATAGTACCCCATTAGCTAAGACTGAACCCTTGAAAACAGCTGTGGGGAAAGCTGTGAACCAAGGGAAGGGACTTCTCACATGCCAGCAGAAAACCACCCCGGGCGGCTGCTTGTGCTGTGACGTGGAAGCCACGAGAAGACTCCTTTTTGTGGAGAGGCCCCATAGCATGGGCAAAAGAGACTCCTCTCCCTAAGTGAACTGATAAAAAACTATTATATAGGTGGTAAAGTGACTGAAATAATCTCAAGTTTGTGCCTTTATGTTGTAACTGGGAAGAGGGGGGAAGAGAAGTGTTCTGAAGGTGTATTTTGACTCTTATAAATCCTTTTTCTTTTAGTTCTGTTAATAAACTTCTTTATATTCTTTAAGTTTGGAGCCTGCTTTGCATTCCTCCTAATTCTTATCTCACAAAAGGTAAGAAATGCAAACCAACCCACTACGGGTAACCAGTGGGTACTGAACCATAAGCTCTATGAAGTCATCAAGACAGCAAGTCCAGTTCACAGAATACAATATCTTGTGGTGGAAGGGACCCACAAGTATCATGGAAGTCCAAATCCTGGCCCTGCATAGGATACCCCAACAATCACACCAAGTACCTGAGAGTGTTGTCCAAACACTTCTTGAACTCTGTCAGGCTGGTGCTGTGACTGCTTTTCTGGGGAGCCTCTTCCAGTGCCCAGCCACCCTCTGGGTGAAGAACCTTTTCCTAATATCTAATCTAATCTTCCCCTGACACAACTTCATGCCATTCCCTTAGGTCCTGTCCATGGTGACCAGAAGGAGGAGATCAGTGTCTGCCCCTCCTCTTCTTCTTGTGAGGAAGCTGTAGACTGTGATGAGGTCTCCCCATTACTTCACTTGGGCTTCCATGACGTTGCAGACCAGGTTGTATTTTCGGTATGCATACATCTGTCTGTACTATTTCTTTGACCAGAAATAGGGTCTGCTCTGTCATTTCACACCCATGGAAGGGCTTAGCCATTGACTTCCACAGAGACCCCTACTTTCCCGCTGAACCTTCGTAACCACCCTAACAGATGCCTCTTCTGAGGTGGGAAGTGCCCTTTAGTCTTCTCTAAGTGAAAGTGATGATAAAGGAGACAGAGTTTGCACCTGTGTTGTTAGGAGCTGAAGATGTTCCTGTATCATGTATAGTAGGGGATCTGCAAATCGGCAGTGCCAAAGAAGCAATGCCAGTACAACGTTCTGTAGCAGCTGCAAAGAGAACAGAAATGCTTCCCAGAGACATGGAATCAGTCAGCTTTTGCAATGGGACTGCCAGCCTTTGCACACACATGGGGGTCGTGCATTGCAGTTCCTGCAGCAGCTGGAGACATTTCTCCTTGAATCATCAGGAAGATACCAGTCTCCTGCCCTCCATTTTCCTGTAAAGCAGCAACCGAAATGTAGGTCTCCTTGCTCCGCGCATTAATGAAGAGTGTTGTGTAGATATTCCCTGCCAGTATCAGCGGTCTGGTTTATGAACTGAAAATTGAAGGGCCCTGGGGTTCTGCTGATGTTTCTGAATCCACTTGTCAAAATGCAGACCTTCATCTCTAACCCTCACCTCCTAAGACACTTCTTTACTCTGGCCTTTTTTTTTTTTTCTCCCAGAATGGCTCAGCTGTTCTCCATCAGTCAGGCCTGTTCATTTGCACAGAAGTGTGAAAGCTTTGCACACTGCAAGCTTTACACATGCCACAGGCTGTAGTTCTTGTCCATGTGCTTTCCCAGTCAATTCATATTTGTATAACTGCTGCTTCAGCCATTGTGCTTTACTCTCTCTTCTTTAAAATTATTTTATATTTTCTTGTGATGTCCACCTTCTTCATTTTCTTTGGCAAATGAAGTATGCTGTAAGTGTTGAAAACCTGCTTCTTTACAAACCTGACTGCTTGAAAGATAAACTGTTGAGGTTTACTTGAGTACTGATTAACTCGTTTGGTTCAAATCAGAAATGAGTAGACCTCTGAACATAAAATTGCATACCAAAGCATGCACTGCAGTTACAGAAACAAATACAGATAACTGTAATTTCTAACACCAGATTGGCTCTGAAAATAATTTTGAAAAATAGTTTAAGATCTTACTACCCAGGACCAATTGTCAGCTTTGTGTAAAACTGTGTCACAGGATATTCCTCTAACCCAGAGCAGGACTTTTGCATCTGTCCCACTTAAAATTCTTAAAAGTTACACCTATGACAATTACACTCTACTAGTGTACAATATTTGATTGTAGTGTTCAGCCAACCTCCTGGAATGACGTCAAATAAGAAGAGTCTCAGGAGGTTCAATCTAACTGTGTTACAATATTTAACTGTATTTGAAAGCCAATAGAAACTCTTGTTTTATTATTAAACCTTCCAGCACAGTTAAACAGCTAGCTCTAAGCTTTTTGTGCTTTGTTAGAACAAGAGCTACCAGCAGTTCCTTCAAAATTCACTTTTGATCTGCTTTTGATGAAACTGCTGAAGCCTTCAAGCCAAGACAGAATACCTGACCTTGCTCCTGCTGCCAGTGGCAAATAGGCATCAGTGCTAACAGGACTGTGCTTCAGTGCCTTCCACACCATAAAACTAAAGACAGATTTAAAAAGTGCTCAGGGCAGGCCTTGCCTTGCCTTTCCTAGAGGAGGACAGCACTGTTTATATGGGCAGTATCTATGTTCTCATGCTTATCTGAGCCCTACTTGGATGTATCTGTAAGAGGCTGTATGTCTTGCTTTGAGTCCTCATACAAAAATGTATTTTACTCCTAAACCTCAATCTAAAATTCCTCAGGACAACCATCTTCTGGAGAAAAGAAGTATGAAGGAGGAATGAAAGGTAAAAAGAAGAGTGACACTTAAATTTTGAGTGGAAAATAATGCTTGTTCACTTTGTCCCTAAGTAAATTTTTTCCCAAGACATTTTATACTCTAATTAAACAATATAATCACCTAATTACCTATGATAGTACTGTTATTTAACTGGTAATTTTTTACTAATTTATTATTGGAATTCTGCAAAAATCCTCACACGTGTAATGGTGGAATAAGAATCTTTCTGTAAGATGAACTTTTCATGTGGCACATCATCTACACTACTGATGCATGAACAAAAGGGAACTTGTCTCATGTGTAGAGGGTCCTTATTCTTTGGGGTCAAAATTATCCATATTTGCTAAGCAGTACTGTTAAACTGTTTAGTTGTGCAGATACAACTGTGCTGGAGGCAGCACGAACAGCTGGAACAGAGCAGAAGGGAGAGGATGGCCCTACACACACTCTAACCCACACTGCTCAGCCAGGCTGTCACTCTGTTTACCCACAGCTCTGATTCTTGTGCTTAGGTAAACAGACACCAAAGCCTTCTGTTTGGTGGGCTTGGTTTTTCTTGTTTGGTTTGGGGTTTTTTTCTCTTTAAAAGCTTTCTATTTCGCTGTACACATGATAATTTTTAACTCTTAATTCCACGGAAAGAACCATAATGTCTGCTTCAATATATGTTCATACGCAGTTCGTAGCTTTCCCAGGCTCCTGGATATCATGCAAGATGTGATATTTTTAAAGATATGAACATGAGACAAATACAGCATGCCTGTGTTTTCAATGGTAGAGCCTTCCTCTAAATCTTCTTGCTCAGAGAAAAAGAAAAGCAGTATCTACTGTATCTTTTTTTTTTTTTTTTAAAACATCGCTAGCATTCTGGTTTTGCCAGATCAAAAATTAAAAGGGAAGGCCTCAGTTCTACTGATAATCCATCATGTTCATTTCAAAGTTTTACAAAAATATACAGGTTCTGATAGATATATCAATAGCCTGACAGACCGAAGATAATTCCCCATTCATTAGGGAACTGTCCCATTTATGTGTAATTTTTTCTTACTAGCCAGTTCACATAATCACTTCAAACTATTTAAAATACTAAAACTTTAAAATATCAAACTTTAAACTATTGTTAGTTATCACAATTGTTGTCACAATTACTGTATTTCATTCTTTTAGTAAATAAATAAAACTATAACATTTGGAAAGAATACCTGGGACAAAAGAACATCTGATTCACCAAAAATAAAGTTTAAATATTTGTTAAAATATCGTCTCTTAAACCTCAAAATTTTCTCAGTGATTTTAAAACTTAGTATCTAAATTCTCCTTATTTTAAGTATTTATTGCTTGTTTATCTTACCTGTATCCAGAGTAAACTATTCTCAACAATTTAGGGAAATTTCTCAATAAAAATCCTGCAGTGTACTATCTTCAATCAAATTAGTTCATCCCTGCTCTTTTCAAGTATTTGTAGAATGAATTTTTCCTATTTTCCTTTATGAAATGCAATCATTCATTTTCAAATAGGAGCCACATCTACTAAAATCACAATTATCTTCAAAAACGAAGAGTAGGCCTGGCTGTGTGCATGCATCCTGTTTTGCATAGGCATCATCAAATTCTCAGCTTGGGAACTGGTCTGTGAAATATGATCTTGATGTTCATATTGCATCAACGCTCAGTCATTCTTAAACATTTCTATGTTCTCAAAACCACCGTAATTAATTTGGGTATGATATGAAGAAGAGACTACATCTGCAGGATTAAAAAAATTTCCCATTACCTTAATTGCATATTTTCAAGGAATACTGGAATTGCTAAAGAAAACCTTTGGCAAATCTGCTTGGTATTTTTGACAACAACATACAAAACAGTTAAGGGTGCTAGAAAGTTAGAGAAGAGAAAAACAAAACTGGTGTAAATTCAGAGTTTTAATTTTGTTAAAAATAATTAATTTCAGACTAGAGAAAAACATAATCTTCAAATTTCTGGTAAAATACCACTTTTTAGTGGCAAATGTGATCTCTAATATGACATTATCTTCTATCATGTACTGTGATATGATATGCATCTGGCACTAACACAACCCAAATATTTGCATTAAAAAGTTATGTTTTTTATTTTCTGATTATCAAGTTTTCCATTTTATTAGTAGTTAAAAGATAAATTTGTGTTTCACAACTCTCATAAAAATGTGTAGGATATAATAAATTTCTTTTTGAGTAGCATGATTCTAGAAGCTGGTTTGTTGAAGCCTTACATGTTTCAACAGGATACAAGATAAGAAGTGACCTTTCCAAGTGAAATGCAAATTGCCAAACAATCACAATCATCAAATCATCCAGTGGAACATCCATCAAGTTCATCTTCAATCAGACTTCCTGAGAAGTGGTTTTTCTGCATCTGGACTGCTACCTTTCGACCTTGGTCGGCAGCCAGTTCTGCTCGGTAACCTTTACACCGTGTTAACTATTCCCTTTTCCCACCTGATCGCATTAGAAGAAACTTTCTTCCTGTTTTTTAAGAGAAATAGGAAATCTGCTCATCCAGTCTGATGCAGTCCAAGACACTCACTGCCAATGAAACAATCAAGCTGCAAAAGGTCAAGGAAATTGGAAAAGGCCAAGAACAACATTACAGAAAATCTGAAGTGATGGAAAGTAAGAAAAATAATGGAACCCTGATAACTAAACAGCATTATGGAGCTCTTCTCACTTTTTTTTTTTTCCTTTTCCCTTATATACCCTCTGGGTGAGATGCAGTAATTTAGAATCAAATGCTGTTTTCAATAATATACCCATAGTCTGTTGCAATAGATTAAACCAACATCTTTGAGAAATCACTGAACTTCTGCAGCCTACAAAAAAACCCTGCAAGTCTCCAAATGCAAAACAAGAGGCAGATACATATCTTCCCCATAAAAGGGGCTCCTATATATGCCTTCTTCTCCCACAGCATCACAAGGACTAACCCCTCGTAGTCTGTGACCTCCCATCTTCAGCTCCTGGGCAATGCTGAGCTGGCTGTTCTCTGGTCAGAGCACCGGGCAGCCTCTCCACAGGCCTGCTCCCTCCCCATGGGTGGGTTCTGCCTTTGCCATCCTGTGGAGCCAGCAGCTGCCACTGACAGGTCTTGCTTGGTTCTCTTTAATCTCTTAGGGTTTTCAGCGAACTGGCTGGCATAGAAAATTAGTTTTTCCTTGGCTAAAGCTTATCATGCAATCCAGCTCTTCCCCCTAAGTGAAGTGTAGCCTAGTCACTGGCTTTGATTCTTCTGAGAGTTATAACATTTATTTAAAATACTAACTTCCTCGTTAAGGATTTTTTCAGACTATGTCTTTTTATCTCTTTTCATAGTACAAAAAGGGAGTGTATTTGAATTCTTAGATTTTCTTCTCACATAGACAAAATACAATTTTCTCTCTAGGTTTTCCTGTAACAATTAACTAATCCTCTATCGCCACAGATATGATGCTGTAATGTTCCAGCTGTAAATTTCAATGACCAAACAGGTCAATGAGTACAGATCTATATAGAAAACAAGAAGTAAAAATTATTCTTATCAACATCATCGTTTCAGAAATACCATCTTGTAGCAGGAGTAGCACTACAGAAGATGGGAATTACATCAATTAACTGAACTTTAGATAGCAGTCGTGAATAACTTGATATTTCTATTTAGGTGAGTCAAGATCTGAAATACCCAGAAGTAATAAAAAGTATTTTGTAAAATAAAGTACATTTAACAGATATGCAGAAAGTAGAAATTGACAGTAAAAATATTATTATAAATTCAGCTGGATCTGTTAACCTATGGGAAACCAAATTGCAGAAGACCATTCATTAATATTTGAAATAACAGAGTATGAAGCGAAGGTGTCCTGGAAAACAGTCCTGCAGCAGTAGGAAGATGAACTGGTGGAATTCATATCTGGCAAGACAGATGTAAATTACTTGCCTGTTGAAACAGTTCATTTCAATGTGTTTCTCTCACACTGCACTTTTGCAGTTGCGTTTCTGGAAGAGCAGCTGTTGCTGTTGAGTGGGCATCCAGCAGCACTGACTCTACCATTTCCCTGTGCTCCACCTGCCTCTCATGTTCTCAGCCTCCACACACACCTTCCCTGCATGAACGCCTACCCCCAACACACGCCTTTACCCTCCTGGTTACTCCTTTCCTCTGTTACAACTGGGCCACCTCTTTTAAAGAGCTGAATTTGGTGAAGCCAGTGCCTAAAATAACTGTTTTCCCTGACCCTCCCTGTCCCTGAGAAGCATGCACCTGCACACATGTGAAGTGGCAACTTGCATTAGTGGGAATCTGCTCCACTTCATGTCTTTTCCAGTGGAGCAGCTCTTTCAAAGGAAGTGATCTGTTTGCTGTGCTCTCCAGTTGCTTTTGCAGTCGACCTTTTTGCTGTTCTTGCAGCTCGAACCTTACAAAGCAGCACAGGGAGGTGTGAGCTGCCTGTTGTAATACCCATCCAGTAATAACCACCCAGGTTAGGCAGCTGGAGAGCAAGCTGTGAGGGCTAGTCAGAGCCCAGCATATCTTAGGGGTAACTTTACGTCTCGGAAACCTGCTTACTAAGAGATGCGTTGCCTCCTGCTGCTTCTTCTGGGAGCTCACAGACACCCCTCAGGGCTGTCCTGTGTCCTAGTCTGAGGTGCTGGTCTCCTTTATGTACTGCAGAGGTCATGCGAGTGCTCCATGTCAGCTTCCCAGGTTCTCTGGACCAAGGTATTGGATGGCAACAGCTAGTGCTTAGAGAAGTAAATCCTTTGTTGAACCTAGATCGATACCTGTCAGACACTACTATTCTTTAGTGCTACCTTATCTTGGCAAGTCAGAGAGAAAAGGTGAGATGACATTGGCCCTCAGAGAACAGCAGTTTTTGCCTATGCCCATTCCCCTCCCATGTCAATGTCTGCATGTATACAAAGCGTATTTTCCCTTCCAACTTTTAATGGGGATTTCTGAACAGCATTTCTTTGGTTGTTGGTTGTTTTTCTTTTGAAGTCATATAAGTTGAATTTAACAAATCCAGGTCTCATTCATAAGCAGTGAAGTGTATAAACCACTGCAAACCATGCCATGAAGGTAGCAGTCCAAGTTTACACTCTGGAGATCACAGTTGCAAAGGGATGGTTCAGGAAGTTTCTAGTTCCTTCCTTAAAGTAGGTAGAAGGTTACAAATTAATCTCAAAAGGGTTTATAATGCTCTCAAAGAGTTAATGAGTAAGTTAAAACTGCCTGCTTCTCTTAATTGTTTAAAGGCCAGTTGGTCCTGTAGTATATAGAGTACTCACACACGATAGGAGAAGTACAGCAGAGAGAGCCAGCAAACAAACAGCAGACAGGAACAAAATGCTGTGTCTTCTCCAAAGGATGCCAAAATGTCTTTTTACTTTCATTAGTCTTCTTATGCTCTTACTCAGTTTTTCCACTATTTGCCTGGGAGTACTTTGCATGTCCACAGATTCCTCTATGTGCAGATGTGGAAACAACAATGCAGTGTTTTATTGCCTGTTAGCTTTGGGGCTCTTTCTCCTTGTTACTGGCATTTTCTGGAGCACTTTCCATGAAGTCCTGAAATACAGGGCCATTGGCATCTTCATTCGAAATCCCAGCCACAGAGAACTCCATGTCTGCACCATAGACAGGTATGTGTTGCAGATGGATTGGGAGGGAGGGATGGTATTTTTTAAACATACTGTGAGAAGAAAGAAGCAATACAAGGTTTTTACAAAATGCAAATCATGTAGCCATTTTATTATTTTGCTGTGGAGAAAACTGTAGTCTGAAATTTTATTTGCTAGAGCAAGCAGCAATGTGCAAACAGCCGTTCATGCAAACAATACATAAGGTAAGGTATTCTACGTGAGAGAGAAAGTTTCAGAGTTTCCAAAGCTTCCAAAGGCATGCATGGAGGCAAGCAGGTGCTGTTTCACCGACTTCACTCAGGAGTTCCATCTCAGCAGACAATTTAAGATGCTGCTGTGGGATAGGTGCTCATGGAGGTTATCAAAGTTGAGGTATGCAAGGGACCTCAGATCATTCATTATATGGCTCCTGCTTAAATTTTCTTGTATAATTATCCCCCCTATTTGAAAACCTCATGAAATTCAGCCAAGCCAAGTACAAGGTCCTGCACCTGCACTGGCGCAAATCCAAGTACAAACACAGGCTGGGCAGAGAATGGATTGAGAGCAGTCCTGGGGAGAAGAACTTGGCGGGATTTGTTGATGAGTAGCTCAATGTGACCCAGCAATGCGCACTTGCAGCCTAGAAAGCCAAACATGTCCTGGGCTGCATCCAAAGAAATGTGACCAACAGGCTGAGGGAGGGGATTCTGCTCCTCTGCTACGTCTTTGTGAGTCCCCATCTGAAGCACTGCTTCCAGTCTGAGGTCCTTGGCACAGGAAGGGCATGGACCTGCTAGTGTGCGTCTGGAGGAGGGCCATGAAGATGATCAGGGGAATGGAACACCTCTCCTGTGACAACAGGCTGAGAGAGCTGGAGTTATTCAGCTCAGCGAAGGTTCCAGTGAGACTACAGCACCCTATGTGCATGAAGGGAACTCACAGGAAAGATGGAGAGGGACTTTGAAAGGAACACGTAGTGACAGGACAAGTGGGAATGGTTTCAAATGGAGAAAGGTTATCTTTAGATTAGATATTAGGAAAAAAAAGCTTTACTGTGAGGGTGGTGAGGCCCTGGAGCAGGTTGCCCAGAGAAACTGTGACTGCCCCATCCCTGAAATTGTTCAAGGCCAGGTTGGATGGACAGCCTGGTCTAGTGGAAGGTGGCCCTGCCCATAGCAGGAACTGAATGATCATTAAGGTCCCTTCCAACCCAAAACATTCTGTGACCCTATGATTTTGTTTCTTAACGAAGTCTGGTGCTTTGAGAGAGAGAGTTTGTTAAACTGATTGGCACTAGGCCTGGCAAAACTGTTTAACAGGGTCACTGGATACAAATTACTTTTCCCAGACTGTTGTGGAAACCACACTAGGAACACTGACAATGGGTGCTCCAAAGGCACTATAAAAACAACATTCAGCAAATTTTGGTTAGATAAGCACAGACATACCAATTTTTTTTTAAACTGTGGAAAACAATGGTTATTGTAATAATAAATAATTTCGGACACTGATCTCATTCTTCTTCCAAATTAAACTCTTCTCAGGCACTTGTTGAAATAGTCACAAGCATGAGTGTTTGTATGCCATGGTTGGGAATTTCATGGGGAAAGGTTGTCTTTTTAGAATGCTGTGTTTTAATAAAACATTTTGTACCAAGACGGAGGAAATTATCCCAGTTGTGCCTACTTTTTTATCTTAATATATTCCATCGCTCTAAACACACTTATGTGTCTGTTTACAGTTAAAGCCTCATCTAAATTTTGGAAACATAACAGACAAAGCATCTAACTAAGCTCTGTGAGATAAATCACACTTCACCATGATGTGTTTCTTTCCGGTTTGCTTATTTTAGGCCTGACTTCTTTCCTCCCTCTTATGAAGACAGCATAGATCCTGAAAAACTGGTCTCCCCACTGTCAGTTGCCTCCACACTAAACCAGCAAGAATTCATCAATATCCCTCCTCCTCCATACAGTGAAAGCAGAGCGGAGTTTGTCAGTGAAACAAATGAGCAGGAACAACCACCACCATACCCATTATCTGTGGAGCAGCAGCAAGCAGCTGACCAAGACCCAAACCCCAGAGTGGAGTTACATTCTCATCTATCCATGCAAGAAACCAGTTGCCAACAGGATACAGACTTCCAGAAGACCTCAGAAAGAGCAACATCTGTCAAAACATGAGAGACAGGCAGCCAGTAAAATCCTGCATCTCTGAAGCAGGGAAAACTGGAAGAAGAGTTGTGTCAGTGATCCCTGATAGTGCATTACTACTGAAGTATACTATCCCAAAGAGTACACTACTATTGACAGTGTACTATCTGTAATAGTACACTACTATCTCCTGTGAAATTGCACAGGAAAAACACTGATCATTTGTGACTTAGAGTGGAGTTGGAGGGGATATGTAAACGTGCTCCATATTCCAAATTAGAATAAATCTCCATAGAGATAGAAATGCTCAGGCTGTGTCTTGTAGAAGTCACCATCTCTGGCAATAGGAGTTTCTTACGCTGCAAGGTAATTGAAGCATCATGGTGTTATCAATCTTGTCTTGTCCTTCATAAGGAGTTTCAGATGAAAGCTGTCATTTGTGGTTTTGAAACATTAACTGACTTGGGAAAACTACTAACTCAACTTTTGTTTGAAATTTGCAGATTATTTGTTGCAGCTGATTATTTTTGTATTGTATGTCTTTCAAGTTTTCATTTTATGTGGGGGTAAAAATAACTTCTATTTTAGTAGTGAATTCATGAATAAATTTTGTACTTAAAACAATGCCTTCTATTTGCTTATATGATATGAGATGCCCATGATTCAGGGCAAGGGCACAATAAAATACACCACCTAGCTGCCAAACAGAGAGCTCTGCTTATGCTTTCAGCTCCTCAGAGGGAACTAGCATTTGCAGGAGGAAAAATCATCTCTGACTCCTCTGAGCCAACTCTAACAGCAGTTACTTCTGTCACAGCTTGCTCAAGACTGTGGGAACTGAAAAGGGGACCCTGTACCCTGTTTCTGACACAAGCGGCCTCATAATTGCACAACAAATACCAGAAGAAGGACAGGCTTGGACTAGTCCTTCTTCTGTTATGTCTATCCTTCCTCCCACAAAATCACTGAGGCAAAATTGCATCCAGGCCACTGTCATCTGTAATTCCAGATGACAAGAAAAATTTCATGAGGTTCATTCAGATTTGAACTTGTAACATTTACTTTAGATGGAATTTTTCTTTTTGGATTGGGAGGGACCTTTAGAAATCATTCAGTCCAAGCCCCCGTGAGCAAGTACATCTTCAATTAGATCAGGTTGGTCAGAGCACTGAAACCTTGAATTTTCCCAGGGATGGGGAATGTACCACTGCTCTGGGCGGCCTGTTCCCAGTTTTGTGACAGACCAGCCAGACAGAAAAGCTAGCATGCTTTCCAGATGCTTGCATACTGTAAGCCATGATGGTAGCCATGGCTAGGGCCAGGAAACTGACAGTTGCATTCGTTTTGTCTTTTAAAGAATTTCATCCTTTATGGGAAGAACATACAGTCCTTCGGTGGCTGTAAGTAGAAAGGGAAAGAATAACATGGTGTGGACAAACTACAGAGGAAGAAAAATCCTTTCAAGACAAGTTGGGGATGAGAAATGTAATAAAGTACCCAGTGGGAGAAAAATGAGTCCGTGAAAGAGACAGAAGATACAAGTATTTTTCAAAGTGACTGAGAAGCAGAACAGCACAGAGAACAATAAAAGTCAGAGGAACACAACACATTGTTTCCAAAACAGCTGAAGAGAGGATCTACTTGAGTGACCTTGTTATGGTCTTACCTCCTAGCATTACCATACCCATCCCCCAAAATCTCTTGCTTCTTTACTCCAGAGTCCCAGATTCTGAAGGCAGCCAGCACTGTGCAAGTATCAGTGCAGGCATCAATCATGGCAGATGAGGCTGATTAACCAGGAGATATCCCACAGCAAAATGCTTGTCCTGTGCACGCTTAGCTTTCTTTTTCTTTTATTTTTGTCCTGTGGAAATCTAAATTTTCTACTGGGTGATATTAAAGCAAGGCCAAATGAGTGGGAAATGGCTGGAACTACAGTTCTGGGTCATACTGAGAGCAAGTATTGCAGGAGTACCACTTAAGTTTGCTCTTGGAGTGGTTCACCATAGAAAAAGCATTCAGAGCATTTCCACATAATTTATGAACAATCAGGAAGACCTAAACCTCTCTCCCTTTCTCCCAATTCCATGAGAGTCCTGCAGTGCCCCTTTTAAGCTCCAGCCCTTTGCAGATGTTGTGAGGTCATAATGGATCCAGAATTGTGAAACTGAAGATAAATGCATCTTCAACCTGCAGTATGCAATAAAGTATTTGATACAAAAAAGTTACTGAGGTAAGGAGAACATTAAAGTTAATATCTAATATTTTGATACAATCTGGTTTTAAGTTTGTCTTTTCAGCTGATGAACAATTTGATTATGAACTTAATGGAAAACAGCATGGGCAAAGAGCTCAAAAATGTCAACAATCTTAAAGCAGCAAAAGTTTTAAACACTTTGCTTTTGATCATACTTAATAGCATTAAATTATCTTTGCCAAGAGTAGAAGCTGGAAATTTTACATTAAAATAAATTTCCTTTGCGCTAAAGGATATGAACCAGTCAAACTAGAGCTTCAGAGCCGAACACATTCTTTCAGTGCATTGACAAACAACTTCCTGACACTGGGGACTGAGGAGCCAGTCTTGGCACTCACAAAACCAGAAGAAATGCGTGGGCATTTGAAGGTTTTTGCTGCAGTGATCATGAGACAGTGAATTCAGAAATTTGAGAGGAGGGAGAACAGCAAAGAGTGGAACCAAAGTTTGCAGAGCAGAATTTTAACATCTTTAGAGTTGCTTGGAAGAGTCACATGGGTCCAGGACATCTGTTTAAACCTCACAGATCACCTCCTTTAAACTCAGGAATGGTTCAACTGACATGCAGAAATCAAGCAAAGGCAGCCAAAACCCTGCATGGATGGCCAGAGAGCTCCTGACTAAACTCAGATATAAACAGGAAATGCATGGTAAGTGGAAGCAGAGACAGTAGAATTAGGAGGAATACAGAGCACTGTCCAATCATGCAGGGATGAGACGAGGAAAGCCAAAGCCCACCTGGAGTTGAATGAGGTGATGTGGCCCAAGACCAGCTGGAAATTAAGCTCCCAGCAGCCACTTCCTTTCCCCCCACCCCCTCCAGTGAGAAAGGGACAAAAAGGCAGAGATTATGGGTTGAGACAACAATTTACTGGAAAAACAGTAATGAGATAAGGAAAAACAAACAGTAACAGCAACAATACTAATAACAGCAAAGTATAAAAGAGGGTGATTACTTGCAAAAAATGCTTATGGAAGTCCAACCGCCCCATTTTTACCACGGCCAGTGACATGCAGGTTTTCCCGAGACAAAGGAGAAAAATGGCGGATGTCACCGCAGCCCTGGTGGCCATGCAGCTTTTCCCGAGACAAAGGAGAAAAGGGTGGACATTACCACAGCCAGCGTGGTAATGGAGCCTGAGACCACGGAAAACAATGATGGACAAACCCCCCAGCCAGACCATCTGCACCGCTCTGCCCAGACCACACCGACCGCACCACTCTGTCCGGCGCTTTGCTCCTGCAGGTAAAGAGGGAACAAAAATGGCTGTGCTTCCACTCTGCCGTTTCTTCCATCCAAAGCCATGTTCCACAGCAATGTCACGAGACGTATAAAATAAATCACCTGTACACATCTATATGGCTCCAGCCTCCCACCCCCATCCCAGCAAATGCAAAAGTAACTCTGTCCTGGCTGAAACTAGGGCAGGTGAGAAATGTGAAGGGTAATGAGAAAAGTTTCTACAGCTACATGAGTTGAAAGAGGGCCTACAAAAGCCTGAGGTGCTCAATGCCTTCTTTGCCTCCATCTTTACTGGTAAAAGCAGCCTCAGGAATCACAGGCCTTTGAGACTAGAGGAGAAAAACGGAGTGATGAAGACTTACCTTGGATGGAGCAAGAAAAGTCAGGGACCACTTGAAAAAACAGGACATACGCAAATCCATGTAATGACTTAGGATGGCATGCACAGAGCTGAAGAAGGTGACTCAGGCCATTGCAAGCTGCCTTCTATCGCCTTTGAAAGACTGTGGGTGACTGGGAGTGGTCCCTGAGGTAAGAGAGCAAATACCACTCCTGTCTTCAAGAGAAGGAGGATCTGGGGAGTTACAGGCTGGTCAGCCTCACCTTAGTTCCTGGGGAGGTGATGGAGCAGCCAGTCCCTGCCAAAGCTATGACAAAAGCCTTGCCAAAGCCAAGGACAAGAAGGTGATTAGGATCAGGAAGGATTTATGAAAGGCAAATAGTGCTTAACCAACTTGATGACCTTCTGTAATGAGATGACTGGTTTGATGGATGATGGAAGAGCAGTGAATGTTGTTTGCCTCACCTTTAGTAAGGCTTTTGACACCATCTCCAAAAACATTTTCATAGACTGATAAAACACAATTTAGGTAAGAGGAAAGTGAGGTGGATTTGAAAAGCAGCTATGCAGCCAGCTGCTGTGATCACTGCTCCAAAGTCCATCTGGAGGCCAGTCACCAGCAGTGTCACCAAGGGTCAATATGGGAACCAATACTGGCATCATCTGGATCACGGCGTGGCACATCTTCAGCAGTTTTGCAGATGACACAGCACTGGAAGGAGCAGCTGGCATTCCAAACGTGCTGCCACTCAGAGGAACCTGGAAAGGCTGGACAAATAGGCTGACAGGAACCTCATGAAGTTCAAAAAAGGGAAGTGTTGCCCTTGTGGATGAACAGACCCGGGCACCAACACATGCTGGGGCCAGTGGGCTGGAAAACAGCTCCACAGGGAAGGGTCTGGGGGTCACATGCTGAACAAAAAGTTGTCAACTCACCAGCAACTCACCTGCACAGCAAAGACAGCAAATGACATCCTGGGTTGCATCAGGAAAAACAGCAGCAGCAGGTGGGGGAAGGTGATCCTTCCCCTCTGCTCAGCACTGGTAGAGTTAAAATACATCTGGAGTGCCTAGGGCCAGGTCTGAGCTTCCCAAGCACAAAACAGACATGAACATTCCAGAGTACCTCCAGCAAAGGGCCACAAGGAAAAAGGGACTGGAACATTTGTCATGTGATGAGACACTGAGAGAGCTGGGAGTGTTTAGTCCGGAGAAGAGAAGATCTTGAAGAATCTTACTGATTTCTAGAAATACTTGATGGGAAAGAAGGAAGTCTATGGACTCAGGCTCTTCCCAGTGACAGGACAAGAGGCAATGGGCACAAACTGAATCACATGAAATTCCATCTGAACACTCAAGGTTTTTGGTATTGGGCTTTTTGTTGTGTTGTTTTTTGCATTTTTTTTCACTATGGGAGCAGTCAATCACTTGAATAGTTTGCCCAGAGAATTTGTGGCATCTTAGCCCTTAGAGATAATCAAAAACAGCTAGAAATGGTCCTGGGCAGCCTCCTCTACCTGACTCTGCTGTGAGCTGAGATATAGACTAGGTGATTTTAGTCCTGACGAACTAGGTGGCCCCTTCCAACCTTGAGGATTCTGTGATCCTGTGGTTCAGGTGAGTAGTACATTGCCTTCCAAACTGTCTCTGAACACAGAGAAAATTTGAGGTTTTGGGAAACAGAATTGTCCAAGTAATTGTTAGTGCAATCACAGCTGACTAATACAGGAAATCTTGCAGCTTCCAGACTTGAGGAAACTGTTAATTAAACAATAGCACAAAAGGGTGTGGGTCTCTGTCACAGTGCCTAGACACTGTGATACGATGGAAGAATATTAATAATAGTTTTCTCTCTGCTAAATGTATTATCTGTTTTTAGGAGCTTTGCATCTTTTTTAAAGTTCATATACCTTGCTTTTTTCCATGCATTCATCTCTCATGTTAATAATTAAAAGACCTAAGGAAACGCAGCACACTTCATGAGACTGCAGCTACAGTCTCTCCCACACACATGAGATATAAAGAGCTGTACTTGAGACTCACGAAGTTTTTTTCATTTTCTTGCAGAGAAAAGCAATTAACTGGTGGAACATACCAGTTACATTTTATCAGTATCACCCATCACCACAAAAAAGGGATGGTGAGTGGATTTGGGGTTAGGCTACTTCTGCAAGTCAGCTGTTTGACAGCTATTCAAAACCACGCACAAGCAGCCCTTTTCCCCATTTCAGTACATAGGCACAACTAACATTTCTGCAGCCCAGGACGAAGTCAATACAGAGATTGTAAAATACGCCCTTTGATTACGATGACTGCCTTCATGAAAGCAGACTGCCATCTACTGCAGCTCTTGTGACAGCTTTCTGATAAAAGCACAAATACGGTTCTTCACAGTCCTCATCTGTTCTTCTTGAGTCTTCCCACTGCATCCTGAAAACCACCTGGCTTCAGTACGTCTTTTCAAACTGCATTCTCCCCATTCCAGAAAAGCCTACCAAATGGGATGCTCCATAGTATAAACAGCTAGTTCACTATGTGATCAAAAATCATTTCATTGTCAGAGAATGTGTAAGAGATTTCAGAAATTTTAGTGGACTGACGTTCAGAATGTTCTTTCATGCAACCCAGCAATTTGAACTGTCATAATCCAGAGTGTGTCTATGCTTGACTATGTGTGACGTACTAGTTAGGAGCTTATTATCCTGCACCTAGAGAAGTTTAATCTATAATAAATATAAAATATTAGATAAACAATGTTTCTCTGAAGATGAATGCCCTTACATTCAGAAGTAGATGTCCAAACTGTGTGAGAATGTCATGGTCATATAAAAGAAAAATCTTTCTAAAAAGAATTAGTCTTAAAAATCTCTTGGTTTATGGGAACACTTAATCATAGGGTAGGACACTACATGAGAACATTCATACCTCATTTGTTTAGAGTCAATTAAGTAATAATGTAATTGTAATAAAGGCAATTTTATTAGGATGATTGAAAGTGCAGGGTGTCTTGTCCACAATTATGTATTAAGACAGATATACAGCATTATTCTTTATTGTATACTAAGTGCCATAGCCATTTTTTGACAGAAGTGTTGAAAGAAATTGAAACAATTTCCTTTGCTATTATATAAATTGCACTAAAATTCGACAACCACAATGAATTGAAATACACTGCAAAGAGGCAAGCTGCAGAAAGCCACCTTGACAAATGATACAAGTGACCACACAGTTTCCAAGGAAGCAAAGCTTTCAAGCAAATCACATGCATAAAGTGTGTTCTTTTTCAGAGCACAGTACTGTAGCTAGAACTGCTGCATCATTTCACAAGCAGAAAAATGCTGATGTCCATATCCCCAACAGCCTTCTCAGACCTATGCCGGGATGTCTCTTGCACTCCCCAAATTTTTATTGCATGATCCACTGTTACCAAGAGTCTAATAGAAACCGTGTCCAGAGGGTGAATCAGACTAGTGTTTCTACTAAATTGATTAGTATTTGTTTAATTCCCTCTCACTCACTTACTTTGTGCTAAGTGGAGCATGAGTATTCCAAAGACTTAAAAAACTTCCGTAACCCCTTCTTAAAGAATTGCTGAACTTGCAGAGAATATCTTTCAAACACAGTAAGCACTGGTATCATCTCCTGACACGAGGAATATTGTGGAAGATAGTCAGATTCCATACCCGGCATATTGCTGGAAGGACAAAATCAGCTCTACAGCACAAAGGCCTCCTTTTGGAGGAAAACCACCAAAGAGTCCAAAAATATGGAAAATCTAAAGGCACAAGTCACATTTATATGTTTTAAAAGCAGGGGTAAAAACACATGTAATAAGCCCGTCTTTGGGAGCAAGTGTAAGTGCGTATACACCACTGCTGTCAGCGTGCATCTGTGAGCAACAGGACAGGCCGGAGAGGAGGTATGCTGCCAGGGGAGGAAACACACCCTGTGCAGAGCTTAGTACATGGCCTTCTGACTCAGACATGCTCTGTGCGCCTCTTCAGAAACCTACCAGAAGGTGATGAGAACCCCAAACAATACTCACCAAGCATGTCTTTGCTTTGCAACTCCTCCCTCTCTCTCCCTAACTGAAATTTCTCCAACTTTTATCATAGCATTCAAAACCAAGCATTTGTCATTTTCTGCTACATTACTGACAACATTTGAAGATTAAGGCCTTTTTCTTTGGTTATATTGTTATCAGAAATTACGATATTGCAGGTAAAACAAAGAAGTCAATACACTATTGCATTTGGAGATCAATGCAAATGATTATGCTCAATGTTATATTGAATTTTTCTTCCCACCCTACTTCTCTCCCCAAGAAAACTTTTTAAATCATACAAGGCACAAATGGCTAACAAGTTTTAACAAGGTTCTGTGTCTTCCTTGCTGTTCCTCTTTTGGCCCTGGTTTAACAATCTTCTGTGGCTTCAGGTGATGACAGTGGGTCCCTTTCGTCCTGTCCTCTCATGAATCTGAGATATTTTCAGTGCAATTGCTATAAGAGGACTCAGCACAGCCTAAAGATGAAGAAATACATTGAATTACATAAAGCAGAAATATTGAAAGACATCTTACACTTATAAATCCTTCTTTTAACTGTAGAATTATACAAATATAATAGTAAATAGCTTAATAATATCAAAAACTGACACAGCTATAATGTCTATTACTGTTATACTTGACTCAGTGAAGTATCATGCTTAGCATATGCTTTGTGAAGTGTTACACTGAGTTTATCTAAGCTATGCAGAAAAGAGAAACCAGTAAATATACACTATACTGATCGTGTCTCTGTGTAACAGGAATTGTGGAGCTCTTTGAAATCTGCAGTACAAAACAACCTAGAAATCACAGAGGTAGTATTGTTTCTATTCCGATGAGCGGAAGCCACATAGATTATATTTTCTTCCTAAATACACTTAATATGTGAAGCTTGGGGTCAGAAGGTACTGTAACAACTACCTTAACAGAATTCACAGATGTGTGTTTTGACTAATACCACCAGCACTTGTATTAACAGGATGAATTCCAACAGAACGGCATGAACTTTCAAGTTTCAGGCTACAGACCTTATTAAATGGACTTTTATATGCCTGGATGGGTGAGTTACAGATAACAACTATGATAGTATCACATGAAAATCAAGTAAACCACAATTTTTAAAATGGCAATTGGATTTTCTTTCAGTTAGTTAAATGATTCACAAAGATAAAATGGCAGAGCTGAGTTTTGTGTGGAAACTTCCTTTTCAGAGAATCATATACTTGGTTACCAAACTAATTCTTTGATCCCTAGAGATTTCCCCTGGCTGCCCCTTTCAAATAAATTAATTCCAGCTTCACACACATTAGGTTTGAAAATCAAATGAAACAAAACAGTAATACTAGAGAGCTGAAATTTACAGATCTCTTTTTTTATAAGCCTAATATAATCAATACTTTGAATCTGTTTCAGCCACCTAACAGTTTCTGACAGGATGAGGCGTTTGCTTTCTTTATGCAAACAGTCAGACAGCTTTATCAAAAGAGTAAAGAGACTAACTGTGCAAGCAGGGTCACGGAATAACACCATGAATGCCACTGGTGTCAAGTGAGTTTATGATTAAGCTCAGTTATGCGCAACTGTGAGCAGTCTGACATGTTATTGTTAAAAAAGCTCCATATTTGTAGATATCTATCTACTGAATAATCACTGAAGCAGAACACAAATCCATTAAAGTCAAACATGCTTGGAGAAGATTAATATGTAGAGCACAAATTCACATCTGTGAGCAAATGCTGCAAAAGTAAATATTAAAATGTGCCAATTTATAAGGTCTGGATGAGACTAAAGCATTTGAAGTTCTCCAGCAGACCTCTAAGTAACCTCTTCCTTATTTAATATAAAAAGCACAGGAAAAATTAAAAAGCAACTCTACTGACCTGCTTTACTGGACCCTGCTTTTTTAGGCAACAAATGCACTCTGAATTTTAAAAAAACAAAACCACAAGCAACATTTTACACAATGCTGGAACAAAACACAGAATCAATTGAGTTTATGTGGCATTCTTTTAAATAAACAATTTAGCTTGCCAAATGATTCCAATTACTACTAAGTATTCTGCTTGTTGCAATCATGCTTCTCAACAGAGAAGTCCTTATTTAATTATGTCTTTTCACACTTCAATTTAATTTTTACAGTTTCTTCATCCAAAAGATGTAAAAAAGGCAAAAGTGCATTATATTTGGAATGGCAAGAACAGGACAGAAGAAACTAGAACTGCATATGCCTTTTAAAAATTCCTTTACCTCTGCAATGAATAGTTTACATTTCCGTTGCAAGAGATAATCTTAGCCAGCAATTATTTATCACTAATATTCCTCTAGAAAGGCTTCTATATCTCAATGAGATCTTTTTTTAAAGTATTCTTCAATGGTTCTGTCTACTTGAGAAATTGTAAAACTTTACTATTGACATTTCAACTCTAAATGACAATTGAAATTATTCTGTACGTTAAATAGCACATTTATCTCTTGGCAACTATTTAGGATACATGGCATGTTACACTTGAGATAAATTTAAGAACTGAAAATTAACAGAACTGACTTAATCAGAATTTGCTTTAGCAATCTCAGATATAAGTTATATCTCTAAAAAAATAACTGGGAGGAATGATTACGAGGAAATAAATCAAGCAAGCAGATATCTAACATCAGGCAAATAAAGATTAAAAGCTTTTTGCTGGGGAATAATCTGTACCAGAGCTGTCAGACGCGTATCATTCCTGCTTGGCTCATTAGCAGTTTTTCTCTCTGTGATCTTGCAAGATAATTCCATACAATGTCCTCTCTTCTAATCAAGGTCTCAGATAAGATTTGTTCCATGATGCATCTGGTTTATCAAAGATTTAGGCAGGGCTAAAATGTACCTGCTTGCAGCTTAAAAGCTCAGCATGTGCATCCGGCAGAGCTTCCACCACAAGGGCTCAACATACAGCTCAGCACAGTGTGCCTGCTTTGGCCTTCCATTCCAGAAAAACCTAGAAGTCTTCGGAAAGCTTTATGCTACAGCCACCTGTCCTAAAAGATCTAAGCAATGTGGTTCACTGTGAAACAAACTGAACTGACTCTGTAACATCCACAGCACTGGTGGTGTTCAGCTGGTTACCATGAATACGAACAACTTCCACAGAAAAAAAGGAAACTGACCTCTCTATTCTTGTGCATGGTCTGCCCGTTAACTCAAACAAAATTACAATAAAGGTCAAGAAGCCAGTTGTTCTGCCTCTAGCAATAGAGGAGGGCAGGCATGAGGGGTGAAATAAACAGAAGGAAAATGTAAACCGAGTGGTGCATGAAGACATCTATGTTTGCAAAAGATTAGTTCTTCTCTGGTATATCCAAGAGCTTTGAGGGAAGATTGGGTTTGATTAACTAACTTCCTTGATTCATCGAATATTTTATAATTACTGTCCCATGATTTATTTCCTTTGCAGTCCCAGTTGATTTAAAATTTGTTCACTCTATGGTGTGACTTCAGGAAGAATCTGAAGTTAAATTACCTGAATAGCACAAACATGCTGCATTATCTAAGAATATGTTCAAACAGATGTAGGTCTCCACATTCCATGTGTCCTCTAAGAAAATCTTATGAATTTTAATAGTACAGGCAGAACTTTTATTATGGTTCAACTCCAGCCAGCAACTAAGTACCACGCAGTTGCTCACGCACTCCCCTTCCCCCTGGCAGAGTGATAGAGAATTGGAAAAACATAAAACCCATGGGCTGAGATAAGCGCAGCTTAATAACTGAAATAAACTAAGATACAATAATAAAATGAATAGCAGAAGGAAAAAGAGTGAGGAATAAAATCCAACCAAATTCCCCCAAGTGATGTATAATGCAGCAGCCCACTGCCCACTGACTGATGAGCAGCATGACGTGAGCAGCCATCAGTCCCTCACAGCTAACTCCCCCACAGTTAATACACGGAACAGGATGTTCTGTGGTACGGAATATCCCTTTGGCCAGTTCAGGTCACCTGTCACAGCTATGGTCCCTCCCAGATTCTTGTGTACCTCCTCACTAAGAGAGCATGGGAGACTGAGAAGTCCTTGACATAGGTTAAGTTCTACTTAGCAACAACTACAACATCAGTGTGTTATCAACACTAGTCTCATACCAAATCCAGCACTGTACCACATACTAAGAAGAAAATTAACTCTAAACAGATGAAACCAGAACAACTTTATATGATTTTTACGGACCGTACTGTATGTTCTAATAGCTAACCAGAGCCATGCTAAAACACCCAGTGCCTCAAGAATAAACAAAGAGGCAGTGATTGTCCAGCAAACTGCACTAATGCTTCGTGTTGTATCAGTGTCTTGACAGAACCATAGAGATTCCTTCCATTTTGTCACAATTAAGTGATACAGAACCCAGGACTTCTGGGTTGCTGATTTCCATTCCCTGCTCTTGGACCATCTCGCACCATAAACAATCACTTTACATAATCACTCATATATACAGTCATATATAACAAAATTTCTTCATATACCAAACAAGATCTACCTGAAAATCACAGAGTTTTTCCCTCTGCTGCTCACCGTTCAAAACTTGTTTCAGAAATTCAGTGTTTGATGATCAAGACATATTTATAACTGTTTTTTTTCCTTTGTAATTGGCTTGCCTTTTTCAATAAAAACACAAAGAAACAATTCCTGCCCCAAAATCTTTGCTTGGCTGCTGCTAATCTAATGATTCTGTAGGTAACTAGCACACTGTTTACCAGTCTTCAGCAAAAGTAGTTCCAGCATTTGAGATTCACTGCATCCCACTTAAAGAGTACCCAATACAGATGGCACAGGACTGAGGGAATTGGTTGGTGTAGTTGCATGGCCCCTCTCCATGGTATTTGAAAAGTCACTGCACTCAGGGCAAGTCCCAGGTGACTGGAAAAGGGGAAACATTATACCCACCTTTGAGAAGGGTAGAAAAGAGGACCCTGAGACATACTGAACTGTCAGCCTCACCTCTGCCTGGGAAGATCATGGAACAGATGCTCCTAGAGCTGTGCACATGCAGGACAGGGAGGTGATTCAGGACAGACAACACAACTGCATCAAGGGCAGGGCCTGCCTGCTCAACCCAGTGGCCTTCTGTGATGGGGTGACTGCAGCAGTGGACAAGGGAAGGGCTACAGATGTCATTTATCTGGACTTCTGTAAAGCCTTTGGCACAGTCCCCCACAACATCCTTCTCTCTAGATTGGAGAGAGATGGATTCAATGAGTACAGCGTTCAGTGGATGAGGAATTGGTTCAACAGTCACGTCCAGAGGGTAGTGGTCAACGGCTCAAAGTCTCAGTGTGACTTCAGTGACAAGTGGTGTCCCTCAGGGGTCCATACTGGGATCCATACTGTGTTATTTAGTATTTTCACTGATGATATGGATGAAGGGATCGAGTGCACCCTTAGCAGATTTGCAGAATGGATTCAAACTGTAAGAGTAGTTTGACTGGATACTAGGAAGAAATTCTTTACTGTGAGGCTGGTGAGGCACTGGAACAGCTTGCCCCAAGAAGATGTCCCATCCCCCATCTTCGAAGTCAGATATGGATGGAGCGCTGAGCAATCTGGTCTAGTGAGAGGTGTCCCTGCCCATGGCAGGGGTGTTAGAACTAGATGATCTTTACGGTCCCTACCAACCCAAACCACTCTTTAATTCTGTGACTCTATGACAACACCTATTTACTGCTGACAGAATTCATGTAACAAATAATAATGTACTGTAAACAGAGCTAATTAAGTCATTATCAGAATAAGCCAGACTACTGACTACACTCTTTCCAGGACACTTATCCTGAAACAGCAGCACATGCTGTAAGAGAACACACTGCATTTACAAGTACAACTATAGTGGATCATTTCTTTGTCTTTGTATATGAAACTTCCTGTCTGAATCTTATCCAAGTTCAATAATATATCCATGTGGCTAGACAAAGGACAAGGTGTGTGGGGATGTATGAATATCAAATAATAAGGTGACCTAATAAAGTAAGGCTATAAATGAGACTAAAGGTCGATAAACTCTTATTTTAGTGCTTCATGCCCATTGAACATATCTCTACATTTCACGCCTGTATTAAATTTAGGGCAACTCACAACTCTGTTCACTTAGGAAAAGATACATGCCAACGCATAAAGGTCCAAAGCATGTAAGACTTTAGAGAGAAACCTGTTGTTTGTTACAATGAACTGAGCTTTCTGAAATGCTAGTTGGATGCCTATTTGAATAGTTAAAAACAAAGAAATAATTTTAAAATATAAATCTTCCATGTAAAAACTATCTGGAAAGCAATATTCTCAGGAATGCTCAGTGATGAGGGGCATCACCTGTGAGAAGGCTCACCAACGGAGTAAAACATTTCAGTTTTAGGAAAGTGTTGAGCATTGTTTTCAATACTTTGTTTTACATCTAGATTGCATCACCACTCTAACTTACACAATTTTAAAATGCATAACACATTGAATTGAATTTGATTTCTTTGAATTGAAAACATTGAATATTTTCCAATATACTTTGCAGAGACTATGATGGTAATTTTTCTTTATTGCTCCTGATTTTCACTGTTGATACTGGCTTACAGGAAGAACTGAATGGAAAAAAGTAGCCACCCCTTATCTCCCAGGTGTCCATGAAGCTGCTTCTGCAAATTTCTTTAAATGGATCATTCAACAGTCAGAAATAACTGCTACTCACATTTATCCATGACCTCAGACTTCTAGTTATTGGTGTATTTTACCAGTTTCCCCTGGACTCTTTTGTTGTAGATCAGGAAGTTGTCTATGCTTTATTCGAGGTAGAAAGTATTACCAATTAATTGTATGAAAGATGGTATTAAAATATTATTTGAGTGATTCTTACATTCATTAACACCTAGGGTTTACAACACAGCTACTGGCCTACATATACATTGGAAAAAAAGGTCGGAAAGTTCCACTTCAACTCAGAAAGTGCCATAATTGCTGTTCCAGAATAATAAGCACATCTCAACATGCACATTGGAAGATGTAGTTCAGATGCTTGCTTATCTGTGGAATACTCATCATCAGCAGTTACACTGTCAAGGATTAGAGAAGCAAACTAAAAGAACTTGAACACTACAGAAAAGTTGGATGATTAATTTTGGAGAAGGCTTTGTCTGAAAAGAAAGGGGGGTGGGAAGGATGCTGGTATGAGGCTAACTCAAGCTAATTACCATAATGATTCCACAAAATGGAACCTCCAACACAATTGAATTGTCTGTCAAGACAGAGATATTTATTTCTTGTGACAAAAGCAAAAGGATATATCGAGGTATTTTTGCCTTTCAGTTCAGGTATTGACTGGAATTGTCACCATGGAAAACATGAAGCAGTGCTTTATCTAAAACAAGATGCTGGAAAGAGGTGGTGCAATAAACAGAACCAACTAAATATTTACTTAAGCAGCCAACCATCAAATAATCTTATGTCTTGGTTTATGATATAAAAGGTATGGAAGGGAGCTTTTCCTGATCAGCTGTTTCAGAAAGAGTATAATAATACAGAAACTACATATAGTCATCTCTTCAGTTACAAAGATCAATTACAGAAAAATATGCATTAATCATTCCAAATATAACAATTTTCTTAAATACCATAAGGTAATACATAAAGTATACACTTAACATACTTCATGTCAGTGCTTTTTCCATAACTGACCACTTACATATATGCTATGTTCCGATTACTGACAGCAAATAGACAACAAAGTTCTTTAAACTTGAAATCTGTCACAGCTCTTTGCGATGTGTGAATGTCAGCATGAGCTTCAAAGCAAACCGAACAATAAAGGAATTACTGTATCAAGAAAACTATGGCACCACTTCCTAGCAATGCTGTTTTCTGAAAAAGGAGTTTTTTATTCAGTCTCTTTTACATACTCCACTGAAGACTATCAAATATTCTCCTGGGAAATGTTTAGTTATTTTTGTACATGAGGATCTCCTAAAATTTATGTCCTGCCTTGAAGTCCGCCATCTGCCTGTCAGATACAATCTATGACCTTGTTGTTTTTTGTAATGCACTCATGTTGGCAAAGTATCCACCCAGGGCAAGGAAAGAAAAGCAGTGGGACTGTGCAATAATATGCAATGAGAAACCAAATAAAGAATTTATTGTATTAATTGAAATGAAACTGCTATTTATCCCAGATTTTGTGCACATGGCAGGAGATGAGGAGGGTGTTTACAGTACCATGTATTTCCTGAGGCAGTCTGGATATTAAAATGCCTGTCTGCACTGTATAAATGCAGGAAAGTCCCTGTAGCAAGTTTCAAGGCAATGACATTTCTACCCCCGGGGATTATTCGTTCACTAGTGAATATCCTGATTAAACAGCCAAAAGTGTTCTGATCTGACAGGCTCCAATACACGCACAGCAAAAAATCCCTTCCAGCCTTTTTTCTGTCCTTGGGAGTAACAGACCCTTTTGTTGTGCTGAATATAAGACCAAACTCTGAAATCCTCAGGGGCAGCCATAAGCCCTACCAACCTGCTTAGGGTCCCCTGAGGACCTTCTCCTGCACCCTGCCCAAGGCCCATTACAGCCTGTCCCATGGGTGTTGGTCCCTGCCTGAGCTAAACTATAGAAGCGCTTGTCTCCAGCCTTATCTCTGGCTCTGCTGCCTGGGCAGACCTCAGGCAGCTTGGATATGTACTGTATCTTGTCTCCAGTTTTGACTTTGACCCTGGCTCCTGGGTAGGGCCATACCATTGCCTTGTCTCCAGCTTTGTCTCTGCTCCCATCTCCTGCTGCTCCAGATGAACTCTGCATCTGATCCATCACTTGCTGAGGGAGCTTGTTACCAGAGACCTGCCCTGTCCTCCTCACTTTGCTGCTGTAGGACTGGCCCCTGGACAAGGAGGGCACTGCCTGTGGTGCAGCAGGTCTGGGGTGCCTGGCTCCTACTGCCTTGTGCAGCAGACCCATTCTTGCTGCTCCCTGGACGTGGTCTGTATTGCTGGTGAGACTTAGTGTACCTCAAGCAAATGCCAGCAGAACAGAGAAGAAATGTAACAGTAGGGCAGCAGATTCTTAATTTTCTGAGGACAGCCATTGCTCCCTCAATCTGGTCTCTTCACAAGTAGAAAATACATTGAGAGTATTTGCTGTTTTCCACTCATTTAAAAGAATGAATGATAAATACTGAGCACTGACTGTAGGTTACTTTAGGAGACACGCAAGCCTAAATTCTGCCAGAGTATGACTTCTCTCATAGCAAATAAAACACTCTGTTAATGCAGTAAAAATTCCACTTTAAATTGCACATGCTCATTTGCAATAAAAGAGTCAAAAGCTTAGCTAGATAATGCTGCCAGTATATGCTCCATTGTTTTCTTGTATTTTCTACTGGGATTTGTCAGACAAGAAACATAGTCACATCACATATTTTGGTTACATATCACAAGGTTACTGTAAGTCCACTTCAAACCTCCAAAATCAACTCATAGTTTGTCTCTTACTGTGACTTATTTTCATTTCATCTATGCCTTATCTGCATAGCACAAAGAAGCATATTTAAAATGGTCAGTGCAATCACAACTGATAAACAGTCTGTGCTGTAACAAAATTTGATGTAACTGGTGCATTGACCTTGGCTGGTTGTCAGATGCCCACCAAATGTCCCTATCACTCCCCCTCCATGCTGCACTGACCATGATGCCTGCAGAGTTGTTACTCACACATATCCCCCCTTCTCCCTTCCCTGCTGTTGTTGCACAGAGGGTTTATTACCCTGCTTAAGGATGTTATCACAGGGGGCTACAGCTTTGGCCTGTGGTGGGTCCATCTAGGAGCCACCTGGAACTGGCTCTTTTTAACACAGAGGCAGCTTCTAGCACCTTCTCACAGAAACCACCCCTGCAGCCCCCAGATACCAAAACTCTACCATGTAAACCCAGTATAGCAGCAAGTGCAAATGGTGCTGTAGCAGTGTTCCTCCCCAGGCAAAATATATTAATGATCCTGCTAGCTGGGCAAACCTAGATACACAGAAAAACAATAGAATTGCTAAAATATGGTCCTTTGTTGGAGCTTTAACATTTTAAATATTCTATCCAAGAACCTACTGAGGATGCAAACTGTTACTTTAAAAAAAAAAAAGCAAATAAATCTATTGGTCGTATCTGCAGGCATGGACTCTGCAACATTTCTGTGACAACTGAAGCACTTTTCATGATGCAACACTCATACATGACTGTTTAATAGCATAAGAAGAAACAAACTAAGTTTATGGTCAGAATCTGGTGAAAGAGAAACATCAAACCCTTACCTAGGGTTCAAATTCATTTGACAGCATATATGTTTTGGTAGATTTGCATTCCAGTCATGAACACACAACGAGACTAAAACCTACAGGGTTTTGATTTACTACAAGCCAAATGCTTAACCTCTTTTCCACGAAATATCCTTAGTCCTCTCTTGTATATAACAGCATAAAGAACATTAACTGGGAAGAATCTGAGAGTGTGAAGTGTGATTTATTTTATTAATTGTGTAAGGCATCTGGCTGGACAATCCAGCAATCTGCTCTCAACCTCCAGTCTTCTTAGGAAAAAGTCTGCTTCTGATATGAGATAATTCTTAGACAGCTGCAAGTCTTTCCCTTAAAAGGAATCCCTACATTGTTTAGACTCTGGTATCCATATTTCCTAACTGTACTCTGATTGTGAGGAATCCTTGGGACGCCCTCAGTGGCTCTCACATAATCTGCTTGAAAAATGGTTATCTTATTTTTAAAATATTGTTCTGTAATTCAGATCACAACTCTTAAAAAATTCTAAAAAAAATTCAAACTAGAATGGCTGCTCTTAAGAGATTTGAAGTCATTGCCCAACATTTAATATGAGGCATCTCATCCCTTGACATTCCTGTTGTGTTAGATATTACACTAATGTATATTAAAACAGCTGGTCCTTCCTCAAAAGGTGTACATTTACAAGACTAGGAAAATAATCTACAAACACAGTACACAGGTCAAAGTGCTGAGTGTTGCTTCTGATCAAAGATGAAAGCCTGTAGCCACAGCTATTACAGAGGTAGTGCTTTACTTACTGACTTATTACAATGCTGTTTCATTACCTGTGGCTCCTTATTGTGTTGGCTAGGATCCTTTTCATAGCTCTCTGCGTAGATCCGCAGAGTAGCTCTGACGTGACTAGAAGCACTCATTCTGAAGATGAGTCTGGAAGCATCTGAAAAAATAATCCGCAGTCCCTGTGAAAGAAGAAGGAACAGCATGTATGTAAAGGTGGCAGTGCCTTTACAAATCACCATTCACTGCTTCAAAATAAAAGTGAAAGTGAAATTTGGATGCCATTCTTCTTTCCCCATAACTTTGGACAACTCATTCATTACTCTTTTTTCCCCCCTGAAGACTAGAAATGATGTTGTGCATTCTCTCCCACTCCTCAGAACGAATACTCTCTTACTGATGTTTTTATTTTTTTACTTAATTTTCTCTTACTCTGTGTGGCAGAGCACAAAATCAATGGCCTGAGAAATAGGTATAAGACCATAAAAGATAAGTGGCCTAAGACACACCTACAGAATCCCTGGATCAAAAAACAGTTGTCAGTAGTGAATACAGAAGACAGGCCCAGTTGCTACCCCTCAAACACCATGCATCAATATAGGACTGCAAGAATTTCAGTAAATCTGTAGTACAATTTGGAAAACTTAAGGTGTTAATTAACCTCAAGTACACTAATAAATGCACATTAACTGTATGCATAATAAAGAGGCTTGATTAATTTATTAATTAACTAAAAATTTGCTCTTTGCTCCCATCTTCACATCTTTTTTTCTTTTCTCCTCCCCTCTTTTGTACTGCATATATGAACACTTTTTTTTACAGACCACAGACCATATACTGGGATCCACAGTTTCTGTACAGGAAGGCCATTAAGGCCAGAGGACTAAATTGTACAGATAAGTAGTTGTAGTGTCACAATATTCTATCTGCTGTGCACTAATACACATTCTAGTTCCTTTTATGTAAATGGTACCCTTGGACTAAGTGCCACCTCTGATAAGCCAGTGAACTTTTCTTCCCCTCAGTCCTTCTGTTGACAAAGGTCTAACACACAAACTAAGATCCTTGCTACTTTTGTTTAAAGGGCAGTAAACCAAAAAATGAGAGAAGAGAATTAGAAGAGATGCATTTTATTTTTCCAGTTTTATCAGCAGCTTGACAAGATGATGTTAGAAACACAGTGTGCCAATATTCTGAAGTGTAAGTAAAACCTGAGTAAAACCTTTGTTTCCTCAGATACATGCCAAAACGTCTTTAGCACCATATAAAGCATTCTTTGGTAACCACGGAATCATCAAATGGTTTGGGTTGGAAAGGACCTCTAAAGATCTTCCACTCCCGATTGTCACCATGTCATCATGTTTACTGCAGTGAGCAGGGACATCTTCAATTAGATCTGGTTGCTCAGACCCCCATCCAGCCTGACCTTGTATGATTCCAGGGACAGGCCATCCACCACCTGTCTTGACAACCTGTTCCAGTATTTCACCACTCTCATTGTAAAAAAAAGTCTTCCTTATATCTCTTTTGAATGTACTCTTTTAGTTTAAAGCCATTACCACTTGTACTACTGCAACAGGCTCTGCTAAAAGGGTTGTCCTCATCTTTCTTACAAGCCCCCCTGAAGTGCTGAAAGGTCACAATAACGTCTCCCTGGAGCCTTCTGTCTCCTAGTATAATGGCCAACTTGTACCTCTCACCCTTATAATTCAAATTTCACCAAAAAATGCAACCGGTCCCATTCCTGGCTTGCTGGACCCTCAGGAGCAGCATTGTTACATGCTTCCGAGCACAAAAGCACAGTACAGCTTTAAAAATTAAAACAGTCTTCAAGAATAACAGAATGTCTGTGTGTATTGTTTGCTGCCTTTTTTCTCATTGCTGTGGTTATTTTCTGAGCATGTTTTTTATTAACACTGAATAATTATCATGTAGCCAGCTTCTTGTTCATGAGACACTGCAGTTGCACTGAATATACATCTCTCTCCCCTACCTACTGGGGAACAAAACTTGGAACACATTGCTGAATATTTAGCTGAAAAATCCGCATGAAGCTCATGACAGTCTGAAAGAGATATCTGCATTTAGATGATGAGCAAGTGCCTGAGGAAAATGGCAGCAGTGAACTGTTGTTTCATTTGCATAGATCAATAGATCTCCACTTTTATTGTGCTTGGAGAATCCCACTGAGGCTGCAGACACATGAAGCTAGGAATGTGTCCTTGCCAAAGGACAAGTTGAACTGTACTCTGAATAAATAAGAGCTTCTCCCTATGAAAAGACATGCTTTCTGGTTTTATGGACTCTCTTTCAGAGTACATCTGAAGACAAGCCATGTTTCTCTGTTTGTGTTACATGGTGATATGATTAGCAATTATATTCCAATACAGAGTAAGTGCTTTGGATGAAAAAATCAGGGGAAAGAAAAGTGCAATGAAAATTCACAAGCTGCTTTTTTAAACTACAAAGGTCACAAGTCTGCCGTGCCTGTAATTTTCCACTGGACTTGGATATGACAATATCCTCATATCTTATTTCAGTAGTAATATGCAAAAAGAGAGTGGCAGATGGGCTGCTTATATTTTCTGGATGCAATGATGAATGGAAACTATAAAGACTCTGAGCAGAACGGCATGACAATAGTTTTAATGGCTTGTAATATCATTTGCTAGGGTCTGTTTAGGTCAAATAATTTAAAAACCAGAGAAACCAGGACCATAAAAATATAAATAGCATAAAATCAGGACAAACTTTAATAGGAGTCATAGCTCATATTCAAGATATTTGAATACACATTTACACCTGGTAAAAGTACCTGGTTACTTTCGAGCAAATAATGAATTTCCAAACATTGAAGGCTCAGTTTGAACTGCAGTTCTTGATAACCAAGGAATCTCAGTATAGACAGACTCCAGAAGGAACTGATAATTTGGGCTAGGAAAGTAAAATGTGCCCACATAGGCTACAATCTTCTAATCTTCTAATTGCATGCTGTTGGATACAATAGGTATTTAGATATTTCAACCTCAGTTATGTAGATCCTGTGGGTCGCCAAGAGCAAGAATTTGTTCGGGTTTTTTTTTGTAATGTATAGCCAGTGGAGATTTCAGATAGAAAATCGTAAAATTAAAGACCTTCTTTCTATATGACACTTTACACTGTTCCAGAGAAGGAACCCTCCCAATCCATGCACTGCTGTCACCAGGGACTTCATCCCATCCTATGTTCACTGTGACACTATTGTCTCCAGTTATGTACAGCAAGCGCAAGATAAACTAAAGGTGGATTATCTTATCCAGACTGAGCTAATCTTAAGTAGGAAATGCAGTATCTATCACAGCAAAGGAAACACCATCCCATAAATAAATGGACAGTCTTGCCAGCTGAACTTTAGAAACAACACTGTTGGAGACAATATGACAGCTGCAAAACCATCACTACAGCCATACCTGTCTTTTGGTCACAGTGCCATCCACAGGATCTACGTACTCAAAGCTGTCTGTTCTTTCCACACTGTAGATATTGTTACCCACAGCAAACTGCTGATGGCTGAATGATTTGTCAGTGATCAAAGCTTCCAGGTCTCTCATTATGAAATATGCTGTTCTGGGTTCCAGTGCTTCGTAATCAAACCTTGCACATATTAAAAAAAAAAAGTAGAACCAGAAAGTAAATCCCCAGAGCTGAGAAAAGAGTTCTGCTTTCACAGAACTGTATATACTCACAATTAGCAATTTACTGCTTACTTCAAAAATCCGAAGTGTACCACCGAACTACTGATTGCACATGAAACCAGCACACACATGCAGTGTGTCCTGTGCAATCTAACCATTACATGAGTGCAACCACAGCTCTACACTGGCCACCTGACTCTAAATCAACAGGAAGCATCTAGAAAATGCAGTTTCTAAAGTAGCATAGAAAACATCACCAATACACAGATAGACTTCAAAACTTAATGACACAATCAGTGCAGCGCTCAACAGACAAGTGAAATAGAGAAAACTTTGCTGCAAGTTTTGAGCAATAGCTGTGTGCAAAAGACCTTACAAATTGCAAACTCCTCTGGATTAAGTCTGGACTAAGAGAGAGGCAGAGGCAATAATGAAACTGACAGCTACAACTCACCATATTGAGACCTTAATAAAAATAAGTAAATGTTTGTATCTTTGGAGGAGTTATCCTGAACTGGAAGCAGGCATAGGTTTCAGTTCTCACTACAACCCTGTTACATGGAGGCACTTAGAGAAAAAAATGCAGGAATAAATCTTGCTGGGATTATGTTTCTTTTTCAACATCATGTAACAAGCTGCACCTATATATTCCACAAGTAAGTAATTCAAATCTTTCTGCCATTCGATATTAAAAAATTCAATTACTCATATGATAGCAGTAACATATACGTATTGCTCCTTTTTCCGACAGTTACTCCTCTGGAAAAACCTGTCTACAAAACAGTGATAATCTGTGGCAGATTTTCATTCTGTAGGCACAGCAAATGCACACGTAAGTGCAGCTGAGCACATCTAAACAAGCAATGATTGTAGCAGAATTCTCCTACAGCTGCGTAAGTGCCTTTTCCTCATTTTTCTCACCTGCAGTAGTAGTGCCGGCCAAATTTTGCCCAGTGATCCCTGACAATCTCCTCGACACTCTGCTTTCGAGCTGCTAGGATTGAAAGCCAAACTAGCACAGCCCACAGTCCGTCTTTTTCTCGAAGGTGGTCAGACCCTAAAGAGACAGACATTAAGCACATTATTTGGTATCACTGCAAATCAGAACACAAGGTAAGGAGGCTGGGCAAATATCTCATTTAACTGTGTTATGTCACATAATAATCAACAGTACTAGCCCCAGCACCTCTGATATGCTCTGGACAGAAAACCAGAGCCAATGTTTAAAATGTGATCTATTTATGCATGACAAAGCCCGTACTTCTGAGGTTAAATAAAAATATGTACAAGTACTTGAATAGAAACAGTAGCAGTACGAAAACATTTTTAGTCATTATACCTGCTCACTGATGTACAGAGTGTTTTCACACCTCTGCTACTGTTTCCCAGAACCTGGTTAGATATGCAAAACCCAGCCATGAGCCAGAATGTTCTCCTTTGTGAGAGTTGTGTTCAACAACCTTTTCCTTATCCCTGCAGACATTCATCTGCAGATATCAAGCTGCAGAGAAAGAACTTCCCCATTCCATAAAAACCTGCAGATTTCCAGAATATTCATGACCTCCCACCAGGACAACAACCAAGAGCTTGGAAAGATTTTTTCCTGAGAGAAAAAACAAACAAGCAAACCAGAGAGCAGGAGTGTTCCCTTTTCTGTATTTCTCCATACCTCTCAGTGGTAAAGATGTTTGGATGCTCCAGTCTAGATCCCTTCATAGGTTTGTATTTATGAAGAGAGAAATTGTTCCAATAATGAAAACTAGGAAGTGTTGGACTACCCCACGTGATTTAACATGTAAGTATCACATCCAAGTAAGATCCAATATCCCTGGCAATCAGTAGATACTGATGGCAATTATATAAGCTAACAGACTCAAGAAACTTGAAGAGATATCAAATATGTAGCCATTGCTCTGGCATAATAATACTAGATTTGGTTAAAGTTTATTAGCTGCAGCCTTATGTTTTTCTGTCTAGTCACACATTATTGAAACAGTGAGTACAAAGCAAATGCAATAATTCATTAGTTTTGTTTACCATGAAGTACCTACTGATTATGGAGGCAACCAGCTGAACTATATGTCCTTAGAAGATACTTAACCAAATCCCCCTGAGAGGAATCTAAAAACTGTTAGGCTGAAAACCTGTTTTCAGAAATACTCTGCTTCCCTAAACACTAAAAATCCTGTTGCAGCAAGACTGCTTTAAAGAGCTTGGTTTTACATAACAGCCTGCAAGGTCCACACAGTCATCTGTCAAAACAGCTGTGTTTTGCTACTGGAAGAGGACAGTTCCCATAATATAAATTGATGCACTGAAGCTGTTAATACTGTGAAAAACTGTCAACATATTAAAGGCATATAAGGAAAATAACAAAATGTGCAGAGAGACACTGTGATTCCTAGGGTTCAGTTTTCCAATCAGTGCTGTTGCCTTGAACTTGCAGTCCCTCTTCTTGGGAGAGAGCAACAATCAGCGTAGCAGCCTCTGCTCATATGGATTTTCTAAGAGCCCGTTGTCCTGGGTCTGCTGCAAATCTGCCTGCCACTTAAGCTTCTTGTGTTACATTCAACCTCAACACTCTGAATCTAACATTAATCTTAACTACCACAGGGTTAAATAAATGCAAATTACTATTCAGTACAATATTCAAGTTGTACAGGAATGATTACTAAACAGCAGTTGATGAGGATAAAGATTTGCATGAAGATTATGTTTATGTCTATGCATTAGGCATTACAGAAAATGAGGACATTAAACACTGTAGATGGATTTAAGAGCTGAGACAGTAACATGCTTTCACATTTGCAAAGTAGCTGTCATGATAGTAAGAATACCTCTTTTCTGTCACTTGTTATCTGCCTTGATCTGTAATCTGCAAGCTCTCTGCAACAACAGCAGTCTCCAGTTACAACAGCCAGAGTTTAGGGCTGGTGCTTCAGGAGCTGCTGCAAGAGGAGCCCCAGGTTACTCTGTTCCCTGCTCCAGTACTGGGTGCTGTTAAAGCACGGAGTGCCAACCAGTCAGAAGAAAAAGGGCAGGGTTATTTACGAGCTCTCAAAGCTTTGCAAATAGCTTCAGATAAGAAAGGAAAACAAATGTCCCTCTACAGAAAGTCAGTCCTTCAGACACTCAGGTCATAGAATCATAGAATTGTTTGGGCTGGAAAGGACCTTAAAGGTCATCTCTCACCTTTTCTACTCCCTCGTTGCAGTAATATGCTAGATCACCTTAAGGATATCTTCTACAGGAACACCAGCAGTATGTCCTATGGATAATAAAGTCAGCTTATTTGTAGGCAAAGCAGACAGCAGAGTCACAGTCATTCTCACCGAAGCCAAGAGTCTGTTCCCAGATAACGGTGCAGACTTCTGCCCCTGCCACCAAAAAGAGAAATCTAGAATAAAGCTGTCACTTCCCCCCCAGCATACATTGTTCCTCTGGTAACAGCAGGAAAAGTCATCACGTCACCACGGGGGCTGGGGATGCTCCGCGGACTGGGAATAGCAGGGCTGCTCTCAGGCAGCAGGGCACGAGCAGCCAGGGCCTGTCCCAGTCCCACTGCCCCCACAGCAGAGCAGTCGGGCGCACCAGGGTAGTCCCAGCTCCGGGCATCAGGCACTGCCTGGGAATGGGGACAGGGCAAGGCCAGGCCAGGAAGTGGGAGCACGGGCAAGCCTGGCCTTGGGGGACGCGCAGCCAGGCACGGCAGTCCTGTGGGCAGCTGGACACTGGCCCTGCTACAGCACTGCTGGGGCAGAGGCTGACGGCCCTGGTGCTGCTCCTGGGCAGAGCGGGGGAGCCCCAGGGGGCCAGGCAGGGCCCTGCTAACAGCAGGCTCACCCCAACATGCCTCTTCCTTTCCTTCTTAACCTGCCTGCTTCTCCTTTCAGCCATTCATCCTTAGCACAGAAAAAATTCCATTTCGCCTAAAAAGCCATCTCTGTTGCCAATTATCACCAGCCACTTAAATGGCTTAAGTGTCTCAACAGACACCAGCAAAAAGTGGAGACATGGAACTGAGCTTAACCCCTCAGCAATTTGTTCCAGTATGAACGACTATTTATTTTCCTGCTATGTAACACTCTGCAGACTGCAGGCCAGCAAATCATACAGTGAAAAGCACTGCAGTCGTTCAGCAAAATGGTCTACACATAATGATAATGGAGAAACAGGCTAAGCTGAACACCAAAGAGATGCATTCTGATGTAGCAAACACTTTAAGTACATTTCACTGAACCACAATGTTCTAGTGAAACATGGACAGAAGCATTTCTGAAGAGCTCTTTGCTGTTTTCTGAGCTTTGTTGTGTTATGGCTTAAGCTCGTTAATCTGTATAAGGAGGGCTGAATATACTATTCTTCATACACATTTAGCAGATTTGGCATGTGTTCTGTCCTTGCATGTCCCTCTGAGGACAGAAATAGTTGCTCCTCCGGAAAGAGAGAGCAGTGGAATAAAGTAATCCAGAGACAAAAGTCTGGATAGCTAGAAGCAACTCAACTGTTTCAGAATCAAAAGTCACAATTAAAAATGCTAGCCTGATATGAGTACAGGGACAACAATCCTGTGTGCTCAGGAAGTGTTTCAGTTTGTGAGTCTTAACAGAAGGGAAACTGAGCACATCCATCAGCATGGTTACTCTATGCACATATGCTGTTGTATTTATTGCCCTTCCTTCTTTCAGCAAATTAAAATCTATTATTGCAATTTTGTTACTGTTATTTTCACCTACCAACATCTGTATGTGGTTTTGTTTGCTCTCTCTTAACTTAGTCCTATAGCCCAGCTCACACTGTAGAGACTCTAGGGAGGGAGTTTATTCTGCTGCCTCAGGTCAGCTAACACCATTCTTTGCTTCATAGATCCAATGAACTTTCAGAGGCAGATCTGCCTTCTGCATAGGGAAGAAGGGAAAGGTGCCTTGCAGCTCTGTATTCCTGAAACTGCAATATTGTACTCCCCAGTTGCAATAAGGGCTCTGAGTAACCTCAGTATGATTCTCAGTGCTACTTTTATTGAAACATCATAATAAGAATTTTTTCTTAAGAAATAAGAAATTCCTGATTCCGTTTAATGAGCTGAAGCAGGAAGAGACAACAGAACAGAGGAGTCAACAAATATTTTTTCTAATTAACACTTTATATTTAATATTCCATTGGTAAGGGAAATTATAATAACTGCAAATGTTTCAACTACCTATTTTTAAGTTAATTTGTTATTTTTCCATATAACAGTAGCAAAAGTTGTTTTTTACTACAGTAAATTGCTATGTCCAGACTCAGAGTAAACAACCTGGGAAAAACTCTCAGAGCATGTTCCCATTCATAGAGAAGTGCTCAGCTTACACAGTGTTAAACTGAAGAAAGTCTTCAGAGGCAGCAGCTTGAGAAAAAAAGTAAAATCATACAAATGCATTCATATTATGATTTTTCTGCTATTTGAAAGCTGTCTACCTTTGTATCTGGGATATCCAATTCTGATAGGGAAAGCCAGCTTTTTTTTTTGTGGGTCATATGCATGAATAAAAGGTAATTGCTTATCCATAATTTAGTAATCCCTGTCTATCATTGCGTTCTCTAAATGTGATTTTAAAACAAGAAAATCACAGTACACAAACAACAAATCATGTTGTTTGCACATACTTGAGTCTCACAAATTTCTAATGGAGCAGTCTGAAACTTAGTGATATTTTAAGCAACTGGAGATTTAGGGGCATTCTGATAATTTATTCAAGTTAATGAGATTGTTTTAGATTTGTATGACTGCAACAGACACCACCAAACAGCTCTTTTCAGGCTTTCATTCATTTCAGCAGTAGCACATTTCTATATTCTCTGCTAGGTTGTTCCACATAATCTTGCAGGAGAAGGGGGTTGATGTCAATAGAATCTGGAAATGTGGAGATGAGGCAAGCAAATTTAAGAAAGTTGTAGCAATTACTGAAATGGCTTAAACTGCAGAGAGATGAATCAGCCACACAATTCTCCTAATCCTGATTAATAGCTTGCTGATGAAATTTAGAAACTAATTGCTGCTGCTGAGGCCCTCCTTTGAACTGTGTGCTGGGCATTAGTCATAGAACCAGAAAGCTACTAATCTCATTTGACAAGCTCCCCACACTGCTACAAAAATGGAAGAAGTTTTTAAAGCATTGGTTGAGGTCCAAGATCAGCTGCCAGAAAACAAGTTTGGGAAATACAGCTGTATGGGATGTTTTCAACATATTTTCTCCTTTTATAGCAGAAAATTTGCTTTTATTTACTTGCCAGAGCAAAGTCCCTTATGTTATAAAACCAGGGCTCTGTATTACTTGGAAATTCCAGCTGGGCTGGATTACCTGGGTACACAAGCAATTGGTTTCCAATGGAGTTTGATGACAGAAGGTGGATTTTTAAAACTCCTTCCCCTTACACAAAGCAGTAAGTTTCCCACTCTGATCACTATATCATACACTTACATAAATATTCCATGCTGAAAGCTAAAGAAGTGCCAAATTTCAGTTCCCTAAATAGATATGATTGGGCAAAAGCTGTAAAATTGATTCAAATGCCCAGTACTGGCAGAAACATGTGAGGGTCACACAGCTTAGGACATTATTAAAAGATCTGTAATAAGGTAAGTATTTACTGCTAAAAACGGCTCACGTTGCTAAAGTACTGGTCATCTACAAACCAGACCATATTTTACAAATAAACCTTCTGGCATACGAGGACACATTTCAGACAGCTGCACTGAATTGAAAGATGGTAAGGAAATTGAGGCAGTGAGAAAACCAAACTTCAGACATCACAGCCATCACATAATTGCCCTGTAAGTATCACAGAATCACAGAATGGGTCAGGTTGGAAGGGACCACAACAGGGCAACTGGTTCAATCTCCCTGCTCAAGAGGGGTTATCCCAGAGCACAAGGCACAGGATTGCGTCCAGATGGTTCTTGAATATGTCCAGTGAGGGCGACTCCACAACATCTTTAGGAAAAATCTTTCTGTCACATATATTTTTACACAGCAACTACACACAGACTGAGGAATTTAAACACTGTGCTCAAGTTCTCTGGATGCCCATGGGATCGAATCTTGAGTGTCCAGATTTGCCTTTAGATGGAACTGGATAAAACTGGAGGTCAAGAGGCTTTCTGCACTGAAGTGCTGCAGGTACAACAAAGTGAATCTGATCAGAACATACAGCGATGCCGAGATATTGCTGCAGACCAGCTCTCCATTCTGGCCAGCAACACATTGTTCAAGCACCCTTAGCATTCACAAGAGACAGGATTTATCAGGAATCTGGAGAATTGGTGATAGGATAGAAGAACCTGATTAATATAAGGAACACAGAGTGCAAAGGAATGCAGAGCCTAGTCTGAGGTCAGGAGACACGAGCTGGAGCTGTAAATTTGGAAGACAGGCTAGAGTACAGAAGGCAATTGTTTTAAGGCCTTACAGAAAGATACAAGCAAATAAAAAAGTCAGTGGCAAGCGAAGATAGAAGTTAGGGTAGTTTTCTTGCCTATCTAGAACAGCCAAACCCTAGAGGCACCTCCTTGACTTCCATGAGTGTTTCTCCTCCAAAATTCAACCACTATCAGATACCCAGGATAATAAAATTAGACCAAGAGCGATCACAATGTTACAGTAGATCAAAACACTTTGTTTTTATTTCTATATGACAGATCTCCAGGGCTAAAGTCCACCGGTACTTGGGACAGCCTTCTTAGCAAGACCTGAACATGGTTTTGCAATGTGAAAGGAAAATTTGATGTTTGTCTTTTTTTATAACTGCACCATAAAATCTAAATGGCAAGTTTCCTCAAAGAAGACATGGCTTCTACTAAGCAACCAACGATTCCTCCCTTCTTCCTCAGACATCAGCATCTGAAAGAGTCATACTCAACATCATTAGATGAAGATGGTCTAGGAGACTAATTTCCCAAGCAGAGACAGATCTCTGGCAGTGGTTTGTCATGGCATATGGCACAGAGAGGCCACTCCTGTTTGTTCTACATACCTCTACACACAGGTCTGCATGAAGCAGGAGGTGCTGCACTCCGTGGGCTAAGGTATCTAGATACACTTCAACCTACAGGAACTCATTATCAAAACACTTACAAGCTCCTTCCAGTTAAAAACCACATCTAACTTTCTTCAGCATGATGATGAAGCCAGGAGATTTTTTCCAAATAATCTGGGTGCTAATGAGGTCATACTGATGACTCTAGACCCACCCAAGTTTCATGAAAGTATCTGGTTTTGCATGACCAAGAGGAACTTCAGTATTTAGAAGGAAGGGGTAAATAATCGGCCCAGTGAAAAAGTATTAAAAAACAGTGAGAGTCGAAAACGCGCCAGTTCACACCTCTCATGGGTTCATGGAGATACAGTTCAACAAACAGCAGTACATTCTGAAAGATACAAGATTTTCCTGCCCTTCTCTCCCCAAATTACACCTCTCTCAATGACCTCACAGAGCACCCTGCAGAGGAAGTATCTATTCAAAAGATACATTCAAGACAATACAAACCTGTGCCACTCACAGCAAATAGTGAAGGCATACAGTTTGCTAATCATGGGACATTGGTTCCCAATGACAACAAGAAGAAAATTTACATTCATTATTAATATAAATTCTCTTTCTTTTTACATATAAGACCCAAAGAAATCTAACATATTTTTGTTTCTTCCATCACAGCCCATTCAGATCCATACAGTAAACAACACGATAATGTCTATGGCTCAAAGGTATCCTCATTTTCAAAAAAGCAGCATTCTGCTCTAACTGACCCCAACCAACAACCTTAATACTTGACATAAGTCTTTAAGCAAAATGAAATTTGTAATCAAGTTTCACTGAATGGTAACTAATTTTCTAAAGGAATTACACATTCAAAATAGAGAACTCCAAAGTACTCACATCAAAATATAGAATAAACTTTTATCCAGGCAAATTATTAAGTTATCCTGGTCTGTGCTTTTTCAAAAAGACTTGTAATATAGCCCTACTAATAAATAAGAAGGAAGAATTTCTGTGCAAGAATCCAGGAAAGAAAAAAAGAAACACTCTGAAATGTATTCAGTTATTCTCATGAACTAAAACCACATTTGTGCAGATTTACAGACTACATAGTTCAATTATTTGCTCTAATGCTTAGTGTCAATACCATATTTCTGATGGCTCAAATTTATCATTCATTCTGCATTTTGTTGTTTGATCGGTTCTTGTGACAGATAAGGGAGAAATACCTAGGGAAAACACAGACGCTGACATGTAACATGACACTTGAGCAATTTATATGACACTTGAGCAATTGTGATGTTCCAAAAAGGGATGCCTGCAATAGTTTTGTTTAGACGTATCATCAGACATACCAATCCTCATACTTTGTACACCTAATCACATCAGGAAAAAACATGGCTCCCACACAGGCAAAATCCCACCAAACACCATTGCAGTCTGTGAAGAGACATGCAGTGGAACCAGTGAGGCTTTTCTGACTTACATCCAAGTCAAAAGAGAGTGCCAGGCACCTCCAGAAGCTGTCTGGACAGTAGTAAGATTGCTTGCCACTTCTGAATATCCATTTTCCACATTTTTCATGCCTCAAGGTGCTGGACACCACAATCACAAGACGAACCTCAAGATGTGAACAACAGACAGTTGTTTCACCATGAGACAGAGCTAATTTGCTGATTCTATTGGGTTTGACTTGAGGCATCCAGGAAAAATTTAAAGTCTGTGGTAATTTTTGATGCTGTATTACTTACCAGTGCCAAAACTCTCCTCACCACAAAGGGAACAACGTCCAGAGTCCATGAGATTGGAAAAATATCTCCATCCTGCTGGTGTCTCATATACAGGAACCTTCATTACTTTTGCCACTCTGGAAAACATACAATAAAATATCACATGATTAAGACAGTGCTTTTTTTACATAGGGTCTGAGATCAATCGACAAATATTCTAGGTCTCATTACATGTCCTGACAGCTGGGCTAGAAGGAAAAAAAAAAAATCCAAAACCAAGAACAGATCAATACCACCATTCAAAACTGATCCTTGTCTCAGCACCTAACTTTAATCAGAACCCAGGTATGATTATACATTAAATGTAGTACTTTGGGAAACGTAGGACCTCAGTTCAATAGGCTTTACTGGTATCTTTCTCTTCTTACTGAGCAAGAAACACATAATCTAAGGCTGAACAGTTTCGTTATACTAATATTTTAATGAAGTTGAAGTATCATGTTGAAGCACCTTCCTTTACAAAATACACGTGGTCAATATCAAAATGCTTGAAAGATACTTTTACTTTTTGTAATGTGTTCAAAGACAAGACAATACAGGAATGCTGCCATTATGCAGTATGTTCTTTAAAAACCTTTCCCAGTCTCAACCTGAATCTGAATTTATTTTCCCTGTCTCCTCTTATGTAATAGATGAAACTCTCCCAGTATCTGGGTGATGTGCCAGTATTTTCAAGAACCAAAATTAACCACCCTATAAGCTGGATGTGCATTGTCTTCCCCAGCTTGTTAACTGGTAAATATTCCTGTTATAAACTATAATAAAAAAAACCCTTTCCTGGACTATAAAACAAGAAAGAAAGAAAACCCACCCAATAACTGTAAAGAACTCTAAATCCCAAGACAGGATTTATGCAGAATTAGTATTACCAATCTTCTTGTTTCTAATTATATTTGCTGGTTTTCATTGTGTGCCTAGGATTTTCAGAACCTGCTGTTTTATAACATGGAAAGTAAGAATGAAGATACAGTGAAGCAATCTGACCAACTACCAAGGACCCTACAACTGCTTCAACTATCATACCTAACAACATTTCTTGAAGCGAGACAGTTTACTTAATTTTAACTCCAGCCAAAGCAAAGCAGATCAAAGGTGGATTCAACACACTTAACATAATCTGTCTAGAAGTACCAAGGTGAAAGCAGTCACCTTTCTGATCAAGAGAGACACCTGTTTTCTGATGGCACACCTCCCTGTCTTAAATTAAGTGCATAAAGTAGATGTGATAAATTGTCCAAATATGCCAGCACTGACCCCTTCAAAACCTGGTACATAAATGTATCTGAATTACAGAATCACAGAATCATCAAGGTTGTAAGAGATCGTAAAGCTCATCTAGTCCAAGCATCAACCTAGCACCACCATAATCACCCTGAGTGCCACATCGAGACGCCTCTGAACACTTCCGAGAGAGTTACTCCACCTCCACAGGCTATTTATTCCAATGTCTAGCCACTCTTTCAGCGAAAAGGTCTTCCTAATATGGAATCTGAACCTCCTCTTGCACAACTTAAGGTAATTTCCTCTTGTCCTTTCACTTGATTCGTGGCAGAAGAGATTGACCCCCATCTGGTTACAACCTTTACAGGCAGTTGTAGAGAGTGATAAGGCCCCTTCCAGCCTCCTCTTCTCCAGGCTAAACACCCTCAGCTCCCTCAACTGCTCCTCATAGGACTTGTGCTCCACACCCTTCACCAGTTTCATTGCCCTTCTCTGGACATGCTCCAGCACATTAGTATCATTCCCTGAGTACAGGGAGAAAATCCCTGCCCTGGTCCTGCTGGCCACACTGTTGCTGGTACAGGCCAGGATGCCATTGGCCTTCTTGGCCACCTGGGCACACCCTGGCTCATGTTCAGCTGCTGTCACCAGCACCCCCAGGTCCTTTTCCTGGGGGCAGCTTTGCAGCCACTCTGCCCCAGCCTGTGGCACTGCCTGGGGTTGTTGTGACCCAAGGGCAGGATCCAGCCCTGGGCCTTGTTGAACCTCACCCCACTGGTGTTAGCACATCAATCCAGCCTGTCCAGATCCCTGTGCAGAGCCTTCCTACCCTCCAGCAGATCAACACTCCTGCCTGATGGTGTTGTCTGTGAACTTACTGAGCATGAACTCTATCCCCTCATCCAAATGATTGATAAAGATGTTAAACAGGACCAGCACCAGTACTGAGACCTGGGGAACACCACTAGTGACCAGCCACCTAACTGGACTTAGGTCCATTCACCACCACAAGTGGTGACAGGACAGTTCAGCCCTTAAGTATTCTGTCTGAAATTTTTACACTGTTAGCCTGCACTATTATGAAGCCTCCAAATCAACCGTTCCTTTATGTAAGAATACCCATTGCTATCTAAGTTTCCTCCTATTCGGCCTAGGTGTTCATTTTTGTACTTGTATATAACATCAAAAATTAGTGTTTTTTAAATGAGATAGAGTAAGACTTGCTAATATTTATTTGAAAAGAGCTAAGAACGTACATGATGAAAAGGCTATTATCAAAATGTTTAATCCTAAACTCAGATTTCATACCTCTAGTTTACAGATAGGGGTGGGTATGTACCTCCTTGTGTTTATACAGCACTACATATATTATTGGCCCTTAGAAATGCTGCTGCATGAAGGAGGTTTCACAGGGCACAGCTGAACAGGCTCTGCAAAAAATCAAGGACATAAAAGAATTTAATCTCTGTGTGACAGTAACTTCAGGCTGGAAACAGGGCTCTACTGCCAAAAAAAGAGAAAACAATAAACCAGAAGGCAATACCTAACATGCTGGAAGAGCAAAAACAATTCTCTTGAGGTAGCCTAACAAAACAGCTGGAATATGTTTGCTTGCAGAACTGCTGCCATACCCTGGTAGAGTTTTTGGAGAAGGAAATCCTTTCCCTTTCACTTTTCTATATTCCTCTATCTGGGGAACAAACAGCCTAGGATGGACTTACCTTTACCAGCACTAAAAGCTTCCAGAGGCTGTAGCTGTTTTCAAAGATTTCTATGCACTAGGCTAGCAATGAAAATACAAATGTTGTTTCTGTTGGCATGTGGGCTCACTCTGCACAGAGTTTATAGTACGAATAGTTTCTAGTACGAATATGACAGATTGTTCCATGCAACTTCTTTCTTTTGGTTGTTGTTTTTGGCTCTTAATACTTTAACAGAGTAAGCAGAAGTACACCGAAAATTAAACATACTCCTTTTTTACTGACATTTTTCTGAAATAAAGAATCATCACTGGAAGTCTCAATAAATGTAGAATGTGCCTTCATGCAGCCTATAGACATTCAAAGTAAAAAATCACCCCAGAAAACATGAGGGAGGTTCCCACAGGAAGTTGCAAAAATTCTCAAAGCTGCAGACTCTGAGAAATAATATGCTGCATCAGATCAAACAAATAATCACACAAAATACAGGAAAAACACCCTCAGAGGAAGGAAACTAATATGTGACTTTAATGTGAAATTGCTAGATCTTCAAAGCCATGGGAAACAGAGATTAGATGCAGGAAAGGGAAGGGATTTTTAATGCTCCTACATATTTCTCAACTAAAAATACGACTGGTATTAGTTCAGTGGAGAAAAAATTTAAAAAACCAAAACCAATCTTCATTTAGCAAAACTTTTTTTTCACTTGATATTTACCCATATGCTTTTTTATAGACAAAATTACTAAATCACAGCTTTCAAACACTGCTACAGCAAGCAGACAGATTTTTTTTTTTTAAAGAAGTTCCAGTTGAGACTGTAGAATACCTATGAACCAAAATTTGGAAATTAGTTTCTGTGAACCGCTGAACTGAACGTTTCCAGCACTACTTAATGGAGCATATGGCTTCATGACAGGCTTGATAGATGCTAGGCAAATAAATGCTTAGGATAAGGGTTTCAGGAACTTGCAACTTTGCAAGAACTGCTGATGAATCACAGTAAGGATTTTTATCTCTAACAAATCTCAGGTCCATTAATTACATTTTACAATGGTTTTAGCAAGGTAACTTCCCAGGACAGCTCACACAAGACTATGTATGTACAGCTTTTTAAGTTTCTCTTCTTTCTGAACACTTACACTAGAATCCCTACATTTGGGGAGTTAGAAATGTAAAGTCAAGTAGTTAAGATAAAGAGTTTTGTTTATTGTTAATTATTTGTTATTTATGTTAATTATTTGTATAGTTATTTGTTAATTTTGTTATGTTTACGAGATCCCTTGATGAGACAGGATACTACTTCTCTCAAAAAGTGAGTCTTGGAACTGGTACTGCAAAGGGTTTATATCTTGCAGAGGTCTCACATAACAGAATAAATTTTATATATCCTTATAGATGTATAATGCATCATCAATGAGATACTGATGCAGCAGTGCACCTGTAAGGGCACCTCAAGCTATGAGCTTTCATGTTGTACATATTGGCTGTTAAAAGGCCTGACTTGATGGACAGAATATACTTCCGGAGCAATTGAAAATAAAAACTGGGAAGAAATATGTCCTATAAATAGGTTCATTTTCCTAGTCTATTTGAAGTGAAGGCATTCTATTTATGTCTAACCACACAGTTGATATACCTGTGTTTATATGTTCCATGAGTATGAACTATGTAGAAAGAATACAACAAACCATGGACGTTCTGGTTCTTGTCATCTTGGACATTTAATGGGACTGATTTCAAACACTACTCTTGCCTGCCTTCTTTTAATGTAAGTGCTCACTACATCAATGAGATTATACAATAAAGTTTGTTCAGTCTGTGTGTAGCAGTAATTACCCCTTGCTAGACTAGGAAACAGAGTATTTACATTTGGAACTAAACTGAAAAGTAACCTTAGTTATAACCTTAGAATAACCTTAGTTATTCTGCCCATATCAGAACTAAGGGCATTTATGTTCCCAGGATGCTGAAATACTAATTAAGGAGTAAAAGTCAAAGAAGAGCGGACTGTACTTTTTGCAATTACACACGTTATTTAAAACTATACATTGTGGCTTTTAAAAAAGCAGGAGCAGATGCTTTTAAATGTGGAGACAATGAGTTAAAAAAAGAATATAAATTCTTGTACAGTTACGTAGTTGAAGTTACCCTCCTGCTGTTTCACAGTTTTACGGTCATTTTTATTTTGAAGACCTAGTCCCACACTACCTATACTGACTGCCCATTTTTTATTCAAACATAAGGAGAATGCATACAATGCAACCCTGAAAAGCAGTTTGAGTTATTTCATCTCTAGAAAACAGAATTATTTGAGAGTTTAGTACCAACACAGAATTTTAAGCCAATTCTTGAACTCTACAATATGTCTCACCTAAGCATGAGCTGGCCAGTTCATAATAAAGATAACAGAGAACATAATTATGGCCTTCTAATAAAGATCAGAATTTGTAAAAATTCCCTGACAAAAAAAAAAAGTAACCGCTAGTTCTAATATTACTCCTGAAAGACCTAACAGACTAATGGAAAACTTACCCTTTTTTACCTTTTTGTACTACTTACAGTACAGCGGCACATCTGAATATCCCAGGTCTTGTTCCTTACACTTCCTTATACTTCATAGCCATCTACATGTCACCTAACTAGAAAAACAGAGGGTACAGGACTCTTGGTAGCCCTGATTATTTTTCCTGGAATTCTAAAAATATTAGCCTGCTTAAACTGTGTAAAAAGATAACTTTCCCTTAAAAAAAAAAAAAAAGTCTTTTATTTAAAAGTGTTAAGATCCTTGTGATACCTTTATTTCAGTTTTCAGTAGAGACAACAGACGGTTTTTCACAGATAGGATAATGAAACAAAGCGGTCCTTGATGGTATCTCCCAGACATGGTGGTTTTGCACTAGCAAAACACCTCTGACATCAGCAGAATTACCCTGACTTACATTAGTAAGAGTCAGAGGGAAGTTTTCGCCAACCTAATCTCTACAATGCCACAAAAACATCCTGATGAATATAAATTGTTCAGATACAACAGCCTGTGGCAAGCTGACTTTCTTGTGCCAGTGAAACTCTTATAACTTCCAAGAATAGACCAGTCAATCAGACAGAATTATCCTGCCAAAGTTGTGATGCCTGTTCACCACAAGGACGAAGGTCACCACACTGGGGGAAGGGCTTTCTTTGACAGGTCTCATGAACTTGTAAAGATGTGACTGGCTAGACTTTTGTATTGTAGGTGAAATGCTCTCTAGGGTAAACTGCAGCATCACGTTCATGCTGGAGTCTTAACTTGGAGGAAGAAATAGGTATTCATGAAAGAAACACTAGAGAAGCAGCTATTGCATGTCCTTGTCTTTTCATCTTCCACAGCTGACATGTGAAAGATGCTCATAGGCGCCTGGGTGAACAGGCTTCAAAACACTTACTGGTGTTCCATGGATACATTTATTTTAAATCCTACTCTTCTCTGTGGTGCCAGCACTGAGGTAAACGAGGTGCTGTAAATCAGAGAAGAGCAAGTCTTACTCTGCAGAAGGGTAAGCACTGACAGGCGCTAACAATCAGGAATTAAAGGTATTTGTAGGACAGACATTGAAGGATAGTGTGTTGTAGCAGCATTCTGTAAGAGATCAAACCTCTCTAATGGTTTCTTTCAGAATTACTATGGCTATAGAAGGAAAACGTTTCTCACTAGGTCTTCTAAATCTCTACTTAGCCACTGAAGTAGTCCGTATTATCTAATCTCCAGCTGATAAAAGCCTCATTTGATTTTAGGTCTGAAGCATATTTTATTTCAAAGACAAGACTATTACTTGACTGAAACTAACAGAAACTGTTTTTCTTTCCACTTTTGTAGTCTTTCTTCATGCAAAGAATTAAATACATCTCAATTAGGGACCTGCATCTGATTTATTATGGAAACAATTTCTCCAGCTGAAAGTAAGTCTTCACACAGTCTAACCTTAGCCTACAAATCTTTGTATTTGATATTTTACTTCCAGAGTTGCTTGGATTTTTTTCTAACACCATGGACACTTCTGAGGTCAACACAAGTGATTTATGTTTGTCTACATCAATTTTGCTATCCCTTTATTAAACATACTGGGTCAGTAGTTTTCCAGCCATATACTACAGACTTTGCCTTAAGTGTACTTGCAACCAGACCCAAAATTTAATGGGTTCATTCTTTCAGAGCATCCTCTTCAACATTCAAATTTCCGCAAAAAACACCGAACTATTTTTTAACTTTATTGACATCATATTCATTGCCTGAGTAGTCACAAAGTCCCTATCCCATTCTCACTGCATGATATTTCCACTTGTTCTCTCTTTGGTCTCTTCTTCCTGATGTTGGAGAGCTCTTTGCTACTTCATTTTTCAACTTCTTCAGTCTAAATAATCTCACCTTTAGTCAGTTCTCTCTTCATTCTTATTATTTCTTAAGATGCAAGAGTCACGAACCAAATGGTTGTAACTTCTTTTTTTAGTGCCATCGCTAAGTCTTTCCTTTTTATCTATGCAACTTCAATAGACTGTGAAAAATTCACAGTAGTAGCAATGACAGCACCAGCACTGGCACCAGCTATAACATGAAATAGATGTTCTCCTTCTGGATGTTTTCACTCTGTCTGCACCACCTTCCCATAAAAGGCTTGAACTGCATATTGTGCAAGGAGCAGAACTAAAACAGTCACCTCCCTTATATGGTCAAGTATTACAGTGTTACTCCTTCCCAGGCTTTAATTTATTAAGCAAAAAGCGGTGGAATGCTAAGCCCTCGCACACAACACAGATAACCAGGACACATCACTAAGATAACACGTAAGCTGTCACGTCTGGCAGAGAGGATGCCAGGACCATAAGGCAGAGGAAAAAATAGGCAGTAGAAAAGTTCCTTTACTTTTTTCTTTCTAGTATGCTACATCTCAGAGACAACAATCATAGTAAAAGAAATCAATAAAGAGAAAGCATCTGGAGACACTTTAACTATGAAGCATCTAAACAAGTTAGGATTTTGTTTTCCTTCCTCCCAACTCCTGCAGTGTTGTAACTAATACTTCTGCAGGTGGAATAAAGGTATGCTGAATCTTGCTCTGGTGTTCAGGAGTAGTTTCTGTCTTGAAAACTGGTAACTTTAAGTGGATTTTTTTTTGGCTGACAATAGTCCTGAGTAATGGATTGCTAATAACTGCAGAAATCATCAATGAATTCTAATCAAGACTATGTGAATTAGCTTTCTATCAACAGAGCCTCCTGGCATTCATGTAACATAACTGGTGCCAACAAGCTGTTCCAGTATTTTCTCTTGCCTCTCAGTCTCACATTGGCCTTTGTTTCTGAAATCTTTCAACAGCAAAAACTAAAAACTGCCCAGGCAGAAAGGCAAAGTCATAGAATCACAGTCACACAATCATAGGATGAGTTGGATTGTAAGTGACTTTGAAGATCATCTAGTTCCAACATCTCTGCCATGAGTAAGGATGCCACCCACTAGACCATGTTGCTCAGAGCCCCATCCAACCTGACTTTGGACACTTCCAGGGATGGGTTGTCCACAGCTTCTCTAGGCAACCTGTTTCAGTGCCTCACTACCCTCACAGTGAAGAATGTTTCCTAATATCTAATCTAGATCTCTCATATTCTAGTTTAAAAACATTCCCCCTTGATCTATCACTTTGTGCTCATGTGGAAAGCTGTTCTCCGTATTTTTATAGCCCTCTTTAAGTATAGAAAGACTGCAGTGAGGTCTCCCCAAAACCTTCTCTTCTCCAGGCTGAACAACCCCAGGTGTCTCAGCCTGTCCTCACAGGACACGTTCTTCAGACTTNCCCTCTCTCACCCTGCTGGCCACCCCTCTTACGATGCAGTCCAGGGTACAATTGGCTTTCTGAGCTGTGAGCAC